>CM060958.1:31936793-32536793 GCA_030765055.1 Mantis religiosa | reverse complement strand
TGTTGTTAGTCACAATAATGTTTTAGGAAGAAGAGACTTTCTGTAATTTTGCATTAAGTAATCGGTGCAACATGAAGTTGCAGTTAGGTTTTTGAAGTTTACATTTTATTCATGTTTTTCTCAGGCTTTTGTCTTGTGTTATCGTTAACCGTAATCATTGATGGTTATATAGGTAAAAGATGAGAATACCACTTGCAGAGATGGTTCCTCATACTCACGTTGTTATGCTTTTCTCTTGCCCCTTATACCACAGTTATTATTCGATTTTAATTGCCATTTGTGCAGTACAAATTTTAAACAATTAATGTTTTGTTGAAGTGGAGCATGAATGTGTGGCAGACTTAACCGCTGGCGTTAAGTAGTAGTGAAGATTTTTACTTCCTGCCAAGCATAAAATAATAAGAATGTAGTACATGTTCCACTAACTTTGGTTAATTTGGTGCCATGTGGTCAAGCCTTGTGATATGCCTCCAACTTACACCAATACCATTTCTGATTCTTAGTCACATTCTCAAACTTTTTGGGAAGTAAAATTGTTCACTTCTTTAATGGATGTAAGAGTAAAAAGTATGTTGTTTTTAACATACAAATGAGAAAATGTACTGTAACAAATGTATGATACAGGGGGTAAGGAAATTTTACGGGCTTTCATGAAAAATACTTGCATTAGTGATAAGTATTTTGAATGATTGGTATATAATATAATTATACATATATACATATACATATATATACATATATATATTTTGTAGCAGCTGTGTATTTTTGTCTGCACAAATTGTTTTATTTCTAGTCATTGTAAATTATCCATGGAATATGATATATTGATGAAAAATTCAATGGTAAAATGTCTGAAGACACCTATGAATACAGACAATAACTTGTGAAAGACAGCAGTGAGTGGTATTTGGAAATATTTGTATTAAGGAGAGTTCAGTAACTCACTAAATTCAAACAACTGGTTATTTAGGCAACCATTTGTATTTGATAAAAGCCATTTTCTGTAATGAAATCTTGTGTACAGTTAGTCAGAATGTGGGAACTTGTTTTTAACGAAGGCACACTGTAAGTAGAACCCCCCCCCCCCCCATCCCCAAAATCTTCTTCCCTGAATGAAAGTCAGGGGTTTACTAATGTCATTGTATAATTTGTTGTATATAGTGTATAGGCATTTTATTGTGTGTATGATATTTGCCATTAAAATTAAAAACAAAAAAATGCTTTAATGTTGGTGTCTACTACACCTGTACAAACTTTTAATAAATGACTGCTTGTTAAGGTTTTAGGTTTTAAAAACAAAGTTTTTTTGAAGCTGCTCAGAAGCTTCGCCTGTTCGTCATTACATCACATCTCTAAATATACAAAAAAATAAATATATATATATTAACAAAGAAAGTTTATTTCTGTTAGGAGTTTGGTATCAGAACAGTATAACACGTTGAATGATTGTGAAATTGCCAGTGAGGTTTTATTTTGTGCTAGTTCTGCATTATTTTCTGCCATTGAAGTCCTTTAATACACCCATTATCTGTAGATAATGTAGAATGTCTTAAATGTTGTCCCTATTTGGCAGTTTTTGTTTTGATGTCAGATGTACATAAATAAATCCCCAGATGCCTAGTTTTTCTTGCAACAAGCTGTTCTGAGACTGAATTTTAGTGGACTCGGTGACATGGAATATCTCTTAGAATCCCTATATTAATATTAAAATGAAATCACCAACGGTTTTTATCTAATTTTAGCATAAAATATTTTTTATAATTTATTAATAGAATAACGTTTTCCAATGTTTATTTATTTACCTAAGTATAATTTTGTAAATTTTTTTAAATGTTGTTTAAAATCATGATTTTAAAAGCAGCCTTTGTTTCCATGAAATGGGCTTTCCCAATGCTCTGCAGAATGTGCTATAAATACAGGGTGACTCAGTAGCATTTAAATCAATCCACTATGCTAAATTACAAATTGAGCACAATTTTTATAACCAGATCTGAAATAAAAATCAATGATCCATATATGTATTATAATTTTGAAATTGAGAAGATCTCTGTTTGATTTATGACTTCTAATAGTTGTTGCAGAACAGCACAGATTTTGGTTATATTATCAATTATAAGGGAGGAAACTTAACTGCCTGATACATATCAGGTATTATTCTCCATATTAAAAATGTACAAGTACCTACGAAACCAAAATTACAAACCAGTGAAACCAACTGCATTTTAATATGGAACCTGATTTATTTCTGTTATTGTAGCTAGTTGTAGTTTCTATGTGTTTTTTAACAAGAGAAAGAACAATGGCAATAAGAATTTTGGTGGCTGTCAAGAAGCTTATATGAATAGTATGTTGAATTTAAGCATGATACTGCAAATAAAAAAAAATAATTGAAACATAAATACCTTTTTTATTGAATGTCATCATTCAGAGAATACTGCTGATTTACCTGCTTATTAATTTTCCTAATAATTTCAATCCCTTCCTCTTTTGTTTTAAGAGTAATTACTGTGGTCTAAAATTTAGCCACACCATAAGGGCTAGTATAATTAATGGGTGAGCCTGTTTGTATGTAAGAAAAAACATAAAGATCTGTACATATGCACTTCATTATTCTGTCCATGTTCATTTACCAATGCTTTTCTTATTTGTTCTTGCAATATTTAATTGTTGTTCTTGCATTTTGCTGCCATTTTCCATTTCCTTTTCACCCTCATATGAAGGACTTACAAGTGGCTGCCTAGGTCAGACATCTGTCGAGAAGACAGACCTTGAGAATATCCAGGACTGATGATCAGCCTGATTTCTAGTATGAAGGTAAAGAAGTGGATGATATGAAACGTCAGTGCAATGGATGAAAAGAAAGCTATGATGGAGCAATTGGTGGAATGAATGGCAAGGAAAACCGGGGAAAAAGGCCAGCCACACATTGCTTCGTCCGCCATAAATCCAACATACAATCTGCTTGGATTGTACCCAGGCTGCCTTGTGGAGATGTGGGCAGTCAAACCACTTAGCAATGGCACTGCCACTTGTTGCCTTTCAAATTAAATGTCTTAAATTTTTATTTCAAGGATATGAAAGGGGTTAAATATGTCGAAAAGTACCTATTTCATAATTTGTTTTATTAAAATGTTGTATAAATGTTACATTCATTGTAGGAATTAGGAAATACGTTCACTTGCTTTACAGAAAGAAAAATAATACTTGCTTCCTGTAGGTCTCTGTATCAGTCAGTGTAGTACTAGAAGATCCATTCCAAAGAATAAGAAAAGGAAACGCTTCAATTAATGTTCTTTGTTATCTTTGTGTTTTTCAACAAATAAATCCCATCGCTTATTGTCCATATCCAAATAAAATGATATGCATATGCCCACAAGATTTCTTCAGGTTTTCTCTATATTATTTTTCAAAGTAATGTTTGCTCTTACTGGATTAACATGCTCAGTTTTGAAAAACTGACATGGTTCCAGATAAGTTCCTCCATGAAGTTAGTGAGAACAGAAAGGATTTGTACACTACAGAACCTTCAATGGGGATTGATATTCTGAAAATTTTTTAAATGATATAGCAACATTTATTGGATTGGCAGGTGCAGCTTTGGTAAGATTGTATTTATTAAAAGGAAATAGAAGTTATAAACAAGGTGTCACTTCTGTAAAGACAAATTCACATAATTTGTGAATTTCTTGGGCGCAAAAAGTATTTGTACACCAAAGGGAACTACATTAGAAACAGTGGTTATGTCACATCCTATCATTCTTTCTACGTGGCCTCCATTTGTTTGCCAGCATGTGACCTACATGCACAGACTCATATCAAGCACAATGTGTCATGGAATTAAAGCAAAATGGGCTGAAGAAGGAATGAAATGACGAAGAGAGAAAAATTAAAATTAGACTGCACAATAATCTCAAAAGCCTCTCCAAAATATTGCAGATAGTACAGAGATTATGCTCAACCCTGCAGAGCATCATTGACTGATGGGAGCCAGGAAATCTGTGTTAATCAAACCTAGAAGTGGTTGGCCTAAAATATTCATGGCTAGAGCTGAGAGCAGTATTCTTCTCTACATTAAAAATAATCTGCAGATGACTGGCCCCCAGGTTGTGACTGCGTTGCAGAGGTTAGGCATTACTGATTCAGTAAGCACCATAGTTGCTTCACAAGCACCACTATGCTACTGAGCAGTTTTGGCAGGTCCAAACTTGGTCTGTTGTACCTAAGCCGCCAAGTGGGACACCCCTGGAAGGAAGGATGAGGCAAGAGGAGACAGAGTGGTGGCCATCCCAAGGAGCTACGACAGTGCAGAGGGTAAGGTTCCTACAATTGACCAGTTGGAAATTCCCTGGAAGGCTAGTGCAACTGGCATACCACCCACCGTGGTCCTGAAACTGCCCACCAGGCTGACCCAGAGACTGGAGACAATCGCACGGAGAAGCAAGTGTTTACCAAAAGCATATCATCCTGCCATGCAATGCCGAGAAACCCACTAACACCACCAGTGGAGAGATGATCTGAAATGATAATGGAGATGAAATGGAGGGACAGGAAATTTGGTGGATGTAATTAACTATTTGCCTGGCAACCCAGGAAAACCTATGAAAAAAAAAAAAAAAAAAAAAAACACGGACAGTCACAGAAGTCAAATCCGGACCACCCGAATGTAGGTCCAAATGAAACTGTCCCGGCCATTCTGCTCAGTATATCCAGCTGAACTCAGTATGGCAGAACATCCACATTTCCAAAAACAAAGATTAAATTATGAACTTTGACCTGCCATTATCTAACTACTTAGCACATTCATATCATCGCCATAAGAGAACTCCACCAACAAGAGAACATAAGATGACACTCCACTAGTCAGTTAATAGCTGGCAATGAGAGCAAATGTTCCTAAAAAGTAAGTAATCATTTAGATGAATTCAGTTAATTCAAACCATAACCAGCATTTAGTGGACCATTCATTTTTAAATATAGTACTCTTAGATTGCTTGTAAGGACTCAACTTCTAACTATTGCATTCACTTTTCTCTACTTAAAGAAATGAGTAACAATTTTACATTTGAGAAAATAAGCATTGAAAAGTTAAACAAACACAAGGAATATATCAGAAATGGCTCCTTACACAAAAAAATAGTGTTAGACATAAATTGTATGATTATGTAGACTTCCACAGCCTTTGTCCATTACTTCTATTCTTAGCCTCTGATGTGGTTCACGTACTGTTGACAAACCAGATATAAATGCAGTGACCATTTGAAACATTTGCAGTCGCTCAGTGAGGAAGCCTAATACAGTTTATGGCAAATGTTTTCCATATTTTAAGCTAACAGGAGAAAGACCTCACCAAAACCAAGAAAATGAATAATAAATTATGTGCTTAAATGAGATATATATTTTTTATAGTAAGATTCTCCCTCTTACAGCTTACAAGTTATACAAAACTCATTCAGAGTGAATAGGACATAGAGGTCATTCCCAGAAAATTCAAGATTCAGTTGTCACTGGAATATCTTAAACATTTGGTTATTTAATCAAAATCATTCTAGAACTACTTTTGAGAATGTTGAAAAAAAGAAAGTTGTATGTAATGGATACACTCTCCCTCCAAAGACCTTTTTCTAAAAGCAAATATTTTGGATTCAGGGAGTCTGAAAATATGCATTTTGGATGAAATCCAAGTATCATATTTTTGGTTAGGATACATTACTTCACTCTAAGTATAGAAAGAGAATGCTACCTAAAGAAAAAATAAAATTAGAATCTGAGTAAAAAAAAGTAATGACAAAGATAAAATGTGACTCGAGGAGTAGCCAAAAGGAGAGCTGTTTTAAAGAATGGTCAAAGAAGTGGGTTGAACTACTTAAAAGAAACAAATCTGAAAGAGGCCACGTCATGGCTAAGCATTTAGACTGCTTGACTCTCACCAAGGTGACCCTGGTTCGATCCCAGGTGACCCAAAGAGGGATTTGTGATGGACAACACAGCGCTGGGGTGGGTTTTCTCTGGGACCTCTGATTTCCCCTGCCATTTATTTCCAGCAATTGCTCAATTATCATGTTCCCTGTCATCCACTTTGCCCTCATTCCATTCATCTACTTCCCTCACTCTCATTCCAGGGACAGGCTGATCACTCTTCCCTGGCTTTCTCCCCCAATCCATAGCTGTGCCTCCCTCACCTGATGCCTAAAATGGCATAAGGGGTAGATAGATGATCATAAATGAACAGGACCGTATCCTGTACCAAGAAAAGAAGAAATAATATATAAACAAGATCTCTGTGTAATACATGACTTTCTCTACTCATGTACTCTCATGGTTTACTACTTATTTAAAAATCTTTCAGAATGAACAGGATTTTGAGGTCATGCTCAGCAAATGAAGTATTTAAATTTCATTTGTCATGAAAATATCTAAAAAATAATTGTATTTTAATTAAAATTGTTAGAACCATTTACAAAAAAAAAAAAAAAAATCAAAATTTTTGATAAATGTACCATGTAAACGGTAATCTGGGATTAGGGGATTCCCTTGAAAATTATGTCACTTTTTTTTTGTGCTTGGAAGATGCTGAATTTATATATCAAGATTTGGTATTGGACAGCTTTTTGTTTGCTATTTAGACACACATACTACACATAAAGACCTTTGTCTAAGAATGCTCTTTTTTTTTTGGAGGGGGATGTTAGGAAACCTCAAAATTGTTTGAATGAAATCCTTTATCAAATTTGTTGGGAATTACTTTACTTACTGTATGTGGTAGTGAAAGTAATAAGTAAAATCCAGGGTAAGAAATTAAAAAAAAAAAAGTATTAATGCATTTTTACCAAGTTCCAGGCCTGAATAGTTCGCTAGAAGAATATTTGTTTTGCTGTAAAAGTAAGTAAATATTTTTGTTCGTAAATGAATGTACATAAGTTCTATGACAGAAAGAAATTTTATTTTATTTTTCACAGATATAAATATGTATATATTTGTACAATGTTTAGCTATTGTTGCTAGCCAATTTTTAGACTGTACAAATTATGCACAAAAATAATGTTTATTATAAGTTATAGGTAATTCAAGAAAAACTTCAGAAACTAAAACAAATCCTTTTCCAATTATATTTAAAAATTAGAAGTCTTTTCCGTTGGTTCTATATTTATTAAAATAAAGGGTAGAAACCAAGGGCACTGCTCGTACGCAGATCTATTGCAGCTAACTCACTCAGGAGGGAGGAATTAAATGGCCTAACCGCGTTACAGGCAGACGCGTGGGAATTTCTAACAAGCGCAGAGACTTATTCCTACATCAGGATCCGCTGCTCAGCCACTAACACACTGTGTCCTCCCCTCCCAAGGGAGGTCAGAGACCGTACGACCCCGCCCAGCTGCGAGAACATTTAAAACACGCAAGCATTCATATCATCTGTCCGGCATTGCCATGCAAGACGAGCCGGAAAGCATGATGATAATGGAGTGAGGAAAAACGATAGAAAGGAAATCTTGGCAAGTCAGAATGCATGGTCGACGGAGATCGAACCGTAACTTTTAGAATGGAAGTCACACTTATTTCTTTCCAAACTTATTCCCACTTTCCCATTTTGAACAGAGCAAAATCACAGTCACTATTGTTAGTATCAACTACCACGAAAGAATGAAAATACCTGGGTTCATCATGTTGAAATGCCTTTCTTGATTTGTGAGTCGTGTTTTACCATATTCTTATTACAAATAATAATTATAGGAACCGGCTGCCGGCAGTCAACAATAATAGAGAGCATATGAATTCAGAGCCGGAGAGCGATAAACAGTAAAAGAATTATTTCTTAGATTGACATATATTTTATATTCAGTGTCATTTGTCTATTGTTTCTGCATATTTAAATATATAATTGTTTAAATTTTACTCAAAAGAGAAACGATACGAGACGACCGCTCCGCTCGTCATAAAGCTTAATACAATTTTCGGCGCCATCTCGCGAGCAACGCCGTTACTACTGATCAACTGACAACGCACGCTTTAAGCATAACCTATCGGTAGAATTCTCAAACACGTACGATTTGCAACTTGTGATTTAGGCTCCACGTTTAAATTGGGTAACGAATGGAGCGCAATTTAATATTATGGAGGTGTTCTTTGCTGTAGGTTCAAAACGGGCATTAGAAGAGCAGGAAAACTGAATACAGTAAACTTAGTTGTATACAAGGTGACGACAAACTAACGGAGAAGTAGAAATGGCATTAATCACCAGTATATCAATAGTGAGTGCATTCGTAATTTAATTTATTAAATAACTTGTTTTTTCATTTTTGAAAGTTAAATTATTAATATTTATTTCAAATTGAAGTTACAAACATTTAAGTCGTGTCGATAACTTAATAGGTTACTAATAGGCACTAGCAATATAGGATTGATGAGTGAAAATGCAATGTTGAAAGTAAAATTCACCACAGAATTCTTAGAAAAACACGTATAAGATTCAAATGTTGATCAAATGTTATAACATGGTAACTAAAGTAATAAAAAGACACAAGAATGTGCAGAACTATTTAAGCTACATTGAAATTATAATTCATCTATCACTATTTTCGGAATGAAAACTTATGTTATGCAGAATACCTTTGAAGTAAATAGCTACTGACACGTTTAAAGGGATTAAGGTATTCTTTTCTTTCAGAAAAGAAATAAGTTCTTGCTATATTCCCGTTTTTTTCTTTGGTTTATACTAGTCGTGCACATCATAGATGATACAGCTTTCCACCTAACACTAAAATACACCATTCTTACGGAATAACGAGGGAATTACGACGGAAACATAAAGTATAGCGTAGTACTTGAGAGTCCTATGCCGCACAGAATAGCCAAAGGACTGAGGGCCCTTAGCTGCAAAGTGTAACCGAGGGAGTGCTGCTATAAGAAGAGGAGTGAAGTAGCGCGAAAGTATAGGCGAAACATCTGTATAGTTAAACGCTGATGATCCAGGATAGTTGGAAGAAAAGAATCAGGCGTGTCCTATTTATGCAAATGAGAGGAGATTTAATGGGTTCAAGATATAATCTTAGTCCAGGATATGCAGTGTTGATCCAATGCAGGTAGGCCTGGAACACCAAAACGACGTTTTTCCTGATGTGGTTCACACATGGATTCTTCTTTGAGGTTATAAATGAGACATGGGACCTATTGCGCTGAACCACGCTTGGCATTCCTCATGGTAATGTTACCACAGTCCTCCAGACAGAGATATATGCAATTTTCGCTTGTACAATACACATCAATACTTTGCGATGCAAGTGGGTGGAGAGTAGTATCTGCTCATATAGCATGACAGTTTATGAATGCAGTAATAAAACCACATCCAAATTGTCATGACAATGTCATAGGATATTGGAAAATTCAATGCCAGTTGCTCAGTCACTTTTGTATGTGTGCCGGGGTTCTAGTAATAGAGGTAATGAGATAGCAAACACTTTAATTAAAAGGGTTGTAGGCCTAAGATTTATAGGATCCAAGCTGTTTTTCTGAATATCTCACAGAAGTGTCGCTATGAGACAATCCACATTATGGCTCAGTCTGATTCTTGAAATCTGGACTAAATAAACTACTGCTAGGCAAACCTATAGATTCATTTGAGATCTGGAAGTAAATTAGGTGAGTTTCTTCCGAATTTAACTACATCTAGGTTATAGGTGTTGTTGGCTATCTTAATGGCTATCCTGTGCAGACATTTATACATTATGGAGCTCAGAGAAGATCCTATGAACAGATAATGGATTCATTTTGAATTCTCCCGAAGTTTATTATATGAATGAGAAGTACTCGTAATTCATAGCTGTTTTTCTATGTTCTTTGTTTCTGCAACGTGAGGATACAAAGAGAACAAATAACAAGGTTCACGTTATTAATACTGTCGGGTAAGTGTCTGATAGAAGAAGCACAAAGAGCTTTAAGAGACTGTCATTCATCATAATCAGTATACATTTCAGTTAGCATTTCTGGTAAGGTAAGAGGAAGAAAAAGAAAACCTAAAGTCATGCCAAAGTAGTGAATTTCATTCCCTTTCTTATGTTTGCACTCTCATTCCCACATACCCATGGCATGTTTTGCTGTGCTTACCCATATAAAACGTTCTAAATTGCTTGTGTGGCTTTATTACAGCATTCTAAACACCTCCCTACACAATTCATAGGTTAATTGCATATATTATACTAGCTGTTTTATATTTTATTTTCAGCCAGGTACTAAAGAAATCTAAAATGGAAAAACAGTGCAAATGCCAGAAAGAAATTAAATTCCCCTACAGAGCGACTATGGTGCCATGCAGTATCAGCACAATAACCCAAAAATCCCTGGTGCAAATTCAGTTTGATTCTACCTTCCAATCTTAGCCTACAGGTATTTGTGAAAGAACAATTAACTAATGTAAAACATTTTGTTGCAAAGATATGCTGGCACTGGTTTTGGTTTTAAATACCAATAAGCTCTCATTCTTATAATGCATTAGCATTTTTAGTTTTGCTTGTTTCTTTGTTCGTTGAGTATCCACCATGAACAAAGCTCAGAGGCCTTTGCACATGTCATACATGTGAGCAGTTTTTTTTTTTCAAACTTACCTTATCTATTAACAAATGAAAATTTGTGAACCATCACCATTTCAAGGATTAATCTAACAAGGGAACTGTACACGCTTGAGAGTTTGATGTCATCATCTCTAACCTATGTGGGGACTATGTGGCAAAAATTGAATGTGGAGTATAGCTGAATGAACCCAAAAATGAGTCCAGAATACATAGGAACATACAGATATGATAACACAGCATTGTATGGGAGGGATTGTTTACCCCTGCAAGGCAGACGTCTACATATGGCATACTTAAGGAGCACCTGCACAGAGCTGACAAGAGATGTCCAGCAGCTACTTGCAAATGGTTGTATGTGGCACTTTTCAGGCTTCAGTTTTTGGCATTGTGGTTCTATTCTGCAGCAGATTCTTTAGTGTATAAGCCCCACATAGAGCAGAGATGATACCATCAAACTCTCAAGCGAATACAGGTATGATCACAGTGATAGTTTCCTTGTCAGAACATGCATTACAGTAGGTCAATAATAATGTAAATCATAAATCACTGTCACATGCAATCTGCCCTATGTATTGAAAATTTATCTGTTGAATGGGATATTAAATAATTCCTCCATATTACGGGGAATGATTATATAAAAATGGCTTCAAACGTACATTGAAGATTTTATGTTGACTAGGATTACCTAATAATTTCAGGTAGCCAAAGTATAGTTTATTGATATTTTTTATTATTTTCAGATCTGTGAAGAGTTCTTAAAAAAGATTAGTGAAGTTTTTGGCAAATAATTATATTTTATTGTGATATCTGTCTTTTACAGTTGAAATCTATTGATGTAGAATTCTAGTACTGCTTGCATGTGGTGGTAATCTTGAAATACTGTATAACCAGATAGCATATGTAATATATAGACTTATGAACTTTGACATAAGAAGGTTGACACTGATGCATCATACTAAACAGAAAATGATTCACGAAGTCACAATCCGGTTGCAGTGAATAGAAACAGAAAGAGAAGCACATGCTCTTTTTTAGATCATCCAAGACCCTTATGATAAGCTTGTCCTTCCTCCCAAGAACCTTGCACTTATCAGGGAGAAGAACAATCCAGATATTTCTTTCTGAGAATTAGGAGGCACAAATACAAATTACCTTAACCTTATACTCATGAATTAGCAGATTTTAAAAATATCAATTTAAGATTTTACCTTGTTTGCAAAATGTCTAATTAGGAATTTAGGTAGCAAACAAATTCACAAAGATTACAGAGCAGATTTAGTTAATAAACTACTGAACATTACAACTTCAGCTACTAAAATGAGGAGGGTATTTTTGAATTGTTATTTTGTGCATAGTGCTAATAGAAAATCATCTTTCATTTGACAAACTGAAAAGCTTATACTTGTTTATAACATCAAATGAACAGTTAAATATATGATATCATTGATAAGACAACGTGAATGTGAAATGTCTCATTTATCATCATCCTTGTCGTCTTCATCATCATTAACATCATCATTTTATTATTTATTTATTTATTTATTTATTTATTTATTTATTTATTTATTTATTTATTTATTTATTTATTTATTTATTTATTTATTATTATTATTATTATTATTATTATTATTATTATTATTATTATTATTATTATTATTATTATTATTATTATTATTATTATTATTATTATTATTATTATTATTATTATTATTATTATTATTATTATTATTATTATTATTATTATTATTATTATTATTATTATTATTTATTTATTTATTTATTTATTTATTTATTTATTTATTTATTTATTTTTTTTTTTTTTTTTTTTTTTTTTTTTTACTGTAGAATGTTGGAGTTAGCTGGCATTATTTATATAGAAGCATCTGTTTTGAAATATAATGGACATGAAATAAGTTCTTATGTGAACATTTTATTAATAAACAATAAGTTATTTTATTTCAAATCAATTGAGCCGCTTAGAGCCATAAGGGGCTAGGCACAACATTGTCGATTTTGGGATTTTAGCATGTATGCATGCTCATGACATTTGCCAACCTTGTGGTCAACCATCTGTGACTGTGCTTTAGGCCCTCTTTGATATAATGTAATATACATAAGAAGCTGTCTCGCCAGTTTTTCCGGATATTCAGTTACATAAAGGCTCAAAGCATAAAGAATCATTTTATTTGCTCTGTGCTGTTCAATTTTTATCTAGTTTTGCCAACATAATTTACTCTTTACATCATGTTAGCAAGCAGTACTTTGTAATGGAAATTTTGATTTTTAACAAACATCTATTTTTCTTAAAACTATGTTTCTGTGCTTTGTGTCTTTATGCTTCACACTGCCGCAATGCTTTCAGTATACTGGCTTAAAATAAATAAGTTATGGCGTTTACATCATTAATAAGTAATTTATTGTGATAATGTTCAAAATTTTATGAGTAAATGACTAATCATATTTGGGAAATATGGCTGCATTAATTTTTGTATGTCAGATCATTAATAAACGTAAAAGAATGAAGTAATTTATGTTTAAATTGTGAAACTGAATAAGTAGGTAGTAGTTTTTAACCTTCTTTAAAAATGACTTTTTACAGTATGTATTTTAATATAAAAAAACATACAGTTAATTTACTCATTCAGTCCTATCAATACTAAACCATTCAAATTAATAACAATGAAAATAGATCAAACACTTAACAGAAAAAAGTATTACTGAAACTATTGTTATGAAGGTAATATTTCTATCTCCTTTGTTGCCTGTTGCTGTTTCTTGCTTTTTTCTCACAGTTTTATTTAACTTTCTACAGGCCATCTAATGAAGTCTAACATTGTCACATCAAAGATAGTGCAAAATGGAAATCAATGTGGAAATAAAAAAAGAACCTATTTGTCCAGAGGAGACATTAAACAAAGTTAAAGCTGAATGTGAAGAAGCTGGTGATTTTCATAGCGAGACAGATTTTGTCTCTTCACGGTTTTTAATGGAGTCTCCCAAGCATAGTGAGATTTCAATGAAATGGATTATAAAATAGAAATCAAAGAAGAGCCTTTCTGTGCTAAAAGTTCATCAAATGTAATTAAACAAGAGCAGGAGCTGCCTTTTGCTACTGATGCTGACCTGCAAAATGAGATAAAGGTAAAATTAACAGTATATTTTGAAATGTCTCATAAACAGTACTTAATGTACAACTTACATATAATGCTAAGAGGAAGCTGTTTCTCATATCTCATATCCATCAGAAACTCCCTGAATTAGAAAGCAGTTTTAGAAAAAAGTGTTTACTTGTGTGTGTATGAGAGGTGGTGAGAAAGAGAGAACAGTGTAACCCAAAAAGCAAAATATCCAATAAATACTGCCTTGCTATTTAGTTTTCAGCATCTTCCAAAGAGGCATAAAAATTCTCAAGAAAATCACCCTATTCTAAACTACTTTATGAAACATTTTTCAAAATTTTGGATTTTATAAAAAATATCTCTATTTTATTAAAATAATGCATGATTGGGATATTTACATGACAACTTATAATATATAAGTATATTATATGTATCTTTAATTTTTTGGAAGCCTTCTTCATTCGGAAGCATTTTTGTGTAATTTTTGCATAACTGTTAAAAAAATGAAGATTTCATTAAGTTTTCTTTTGGCATCAGCCATTTCTGAGATAGTTACTGCTATTGGTTTAAATTTTTCAATATTTTGTTTATCACTTCAATTGCTAGGTTCCAAATGGAACTTCAGCTTAGCACTTGCTGTACTGTCTGCATGGATTTAGATTGAAACAGTGGCGAGGCTTGACTTTCAAAGTGAGGGAAACTCCAAATACAATTTCCATTCAAATAAGAGAGAATAATAACTCAAAGAACTAAGGCTACTCTTCAGTACTCTTTCTATTCTACAGTCACACATAGGCACTTCTTGCATTGCAAGACTGGTCACACTACAAGCAGGATATTCCTGCTTCCCCTCTCCACTCAGGCGTTGTAATTTTCCCTACAGTTGGCCTACACCATGTGAACTGTTAGCCTAAAATGGAGAAAGTATGCAGTTCACACACTTTTGCTAATAACTTAAAACTTCACAACAAATTTCCTATTTGTTACCACTAAATACCAATCGGCATAAGATACTATTGCTAATGCTATTGAAATATACTTACAGTAGTATTTTAAAGTGCCACATAAAACAAAAAGATAAACTTTTCTTCACATGCTATATAGACTTCACGTAAAAAAATCTGTCAGTGCTTCCTAACCATCAAAGAGTTGCAATTGCTTCCAGAAACTTTTGAAGAATGGTGTTCAAGGTCACGAATGCGTAAATGAGCTTGCAGAACTGGTCACTGGAATCTAAGCAGCTGTCAAATTTTCCGTAGCACCACCAATGTTCGCAAATAATTTTGAAAATGTATCCAGAGCAAATAAAATATTGTTTGGCATGAATTTTCTTATTATTCTCTTCCAGCGCTTCATTGCATGCTTTGCCAGTGCTTGAATATTACGTTTTCTTTACGAGCAACTTCATTTCAAATTGATGCAGTTTTTCTCTCTGTCACTGAAAGAGTATAGAATTTCCTGGCTAGCATATAGCAAACTGGCATTTAAACTTCTCTCTGTGGATTTGATTTCCGCTATCCCCCTTGTCCCCTTTAGGATATAATCTTGAAACTATTTGGATTAAGATGAAATACACAGAAAAATAAGTTTTCCTAGTTTGTACAATTTATATAAAAATAAATTATACTGAGTGGAGAATGTCATATGTATGTAATATTTTTAATAAGTATAAGTTTTCATTCCAAATTTGGATTATTCATTTCTAGTACTTACTGCCAAATGTAATGAAATAGGTAAAATTATTATTTGTACTTGTAGTGTAGCATAATGATTAACTTTTTTTTTTTGAGTTTGATTTATGAGTCACTATGTTTACACTCAAACTTCACTTACTATGTTGTTGTATAATCGAAACGTTTTCAAGATCATTCGATCTCATCCGCAGCTGTTTGGTGACTAAAGGAATATTCCTCTTTCTCCACTACTACGGTGCTCCGATCCCTCTGCCATCTGGTGTTAGGGGCACTAAGTTTTAATACTTCATTTAATGCCGGGATTTCAAAATTTATAACTTTATCCCAGTTTTTGGTTATGAATATTTTTTCCCAAATATCCAATTCTATGGGTGTACTTAATGATTTTAACAGTTTTATGTTATGGCTAATGTTGTGGTTTTATGTCCAAAAATGGTGTGACACTGCTGATTTTTCTGTTTGTTTCAACTTTATGTTCCTCTGGTGTTCTTTTTGTCTGGTTAACAAGTTTCTCTTAGTTTTTCCTATGTAGCTTTTATCACAGGTTTCACATATATCGAGATTCAACTGTATTGGAACACCACAGTGAAGCGAAAAATTATTAAATTTTAGATGAGTCGCATTTTTTACACATCTGCTTCACTTTCGTACCTATTTTGAGGACATGTTTCGCAAATCTTCGTTTGCATCTACGGCTCTTGTGCGACTGACGCTAGATCCAGCGGTGTGGGTAATTCTGGGGTTGTTGCTGCCATCTGTTGATTTAGTGATGAACTGAAATGTGGGATTCTCTTCTAGCGGGATTTCAAAGTTCATTAGTTGGTTTTTATGTTTTTCTATGTATATCCTCTCCCATATGACGAGTTCACTATGTTTTTGTACGTATTTTAGTAATTCTGTGCTATCTTCAATTTCATGATTTTCAGACCAGAAATGAGCTGCTATTGCGGACTTATCAATATTTTTGTATCTTAAGTGCCTGAAGTGTTCTTTCTTTCTAGTGCCTATGTTCCTTTTTGTCCTTCCTATGTAAATTTTTTCACAGTCTTTACACTTAATTTTGTAAATGCCTGACTTTTCCTCTGGTTTTATCTTATCAGTATTATTACTGTGAAGTAGGTTTTTAATGTTGTAATTGTTTTTTGGTGCCAATGTTATATTGTATTTCTTGAATATTTTTTGGAACTTTTTTGTGGCCCAGGGGTGGTAAGTAAATTTAGCAAATCTAGTTTCTTGTTTTATTGGTGTGAGAGCTGTGATCTGTTTTAATTTCTTTTGAAGTTTGAATAATTTTAGTTTTTTATCTACAAGGTTTTTTCCATATCCATTTTTAATTGCAGTTTTTAAGATTTGATGGTATTCGTTTTGATATTCTTGCTGGCTGAGAGGTAGATTTACTAATCTGTGTGTCAGACTGTTGATGGTTGCATGTTTGTGTGGAATTGGGTTGAAACTATTTGCTTTGATGTAATTATCTGTGTGTGTTGCTTTTCTATGAATGCCAAATTCTAGTTTTTCATTGCCTTTTTTGATTTTAAGGTCTAAAAAAGGTAGAGTACAGTCCTCTTCAGTTTCTACTGTGAATTGTATGCTGGATTCTTGCAGGTTGAGTAGTTTCAAAGCATCATCTATTAGTTTGTAGGGCACTATTGCAAAGATGTCGTCTACGTATCTGTACCATGTTTTAAACATATGAGGGAAGGCTTTAGTAATATGTGTTTCGAAAAAGCTCATGTATAGATTGGCCAAAAATGGTGATAGCGGGCTTCCCATAGCTAGTCCTGAAATTTGTTTGTAATATTTTCCATCGAAGACAAAATAATTTTGATGTATACATAATTCAGTCATTGCCACATATTCTTCTATTGCATTGGCATCCAGGTTTATAGAATTTAGCCATTTTTTCAGTTGAATCAAAAGAATTACCCACACCGCTGGATCTAGCGTCAGTCGCACAAGAGCCGTAGATGCAAACGAAGATTTGCGAAACATGTCCTCAAAATAGGTACGAAAGTGAAACAGATGTGTAAAAAATGCGACTCATCTAAAATTTAATAACAGGTTTCACAGTTTATCTGATAAATTCCCGATTTCAAAGTGTTGGGGATTGAATTTGTTGGTGGTTTATTTAGCAGATTCTTCAGACTGAATTTGTTTTTGGGTGCTAGTTTTAAGTTTAGTCTTTTGAAGATTTGTTCAAATTTTCTAAAAGCCCATGAATGGTAGGTGAATTTTCTATATTGCCAGTTTGTGTTTTTAAACGGTGTGAGAGTGGTCTTTTTTGATATTATCTTGAGTTTTTCTTTTCTTTTCATCATGTTCTTTATGATGGCTGGGTTGAATCCATTTAATACTATGTCTTTTATGTGTTTGAAAGAACAAACATATCATGTCGACTCTATCCATCAAAAACCTTAGCCTATAAATGGCTAGCGTGGAGAAATTATTAATTTCCATCAATTAACTAAAATAATAAGAGAAACTTGTTAACCAGGCAAAAGGAACACCAGGGGAACATAAAGTTGAAACAAACAGAAAAATCAGCAGTGTCACACCATGTTTGGACAGAAAACCACAACATTGGCCATAACATAAAACTGTTAATATCTTTAAGCACACCCATAGAATTGGATATTTGGGAAAAAATATTCATAACCAAAAACCAGGATAAAGTTATAAATTTTGAAATCCCGGCATTAAATGAAGTGTTAAAACTTAGTGCCCCTAACACCAGATGGCAGAGGGATCGGAGTACTGTAGTAGTGAAGGAAGAAGAATGTTCATTTAGTCACCAAACAGCTGAGGATGAGATCGAATGATCTTGAAAACGTTTTGATTATACAACAACATAGTAAGTGAAGTTGAGTGTAAACATAGTGACTCATTAATCAAACTCAAAAATGAAGAATACTTCACTGTTAATAATGCTTCTGCTTTTCATATTTAATGATTAACTTGTCTACTTTTACAGTATAAAGGCAGCTTTTTCTGAGACTCTGCCTTATTGTCACACACAAATTAATAACTTTAAGCTCAGAGGACCCTGAACTTGGCATCTAATTATCATTTTGCCTGTTTCATTCACCATCTCTTCTCATCTGGGTTGTTAACTGCTAAAATTTAGTTAATTTTTTAAAAATTCAAACTGTCATAATGATATGTTTAGTTGGTAGTAAATTTGGAACACCTAAAAATTTTTGGAAAAGTTGAATCATACTGAAATTTAACAGTTTGAATGTATAACAATAATTTTCTGCAACTCAGTGTTATTAAATTATGTTATTTAACTGACACTTTCTCATACATCATGTGTCACAGGCTGTCAGCTCTGATACTCACCATGGAAATGTTTGCATTTGAGCTGTATTCTTATCTTATAGTTAATTCACTGGTTAACTGTCAATTCTCAGATTGATTTATTTTTCTCAAGCCAAAGTATTCACTTTTCTTTTCATATGCTGCCTACAGCTTCAGAATAAAATTTGTCAAAGGTTAAATCTTTCAGATGCATTTTTCATAGAAACATTGCATATTAGGTAGTAAGTTTATAAAAGAAGAAAGAGCTAAATCATAGCTCTTTAAGAGTGACATTCTTCCAAACTCGGTAAGGTCAGCTGACTCAGCTGGTGTCCAAAAATTAAGCATAATTCAATATTTTATTACCACACTATCACAATTGTACAAAAGTTAAGCATAATGCAATATTTTGTTACCAATACATCTCAAATGCTCGGAATGCAATATAGTAAGAAATAGCACACAATTCTGACCTTGGAACAACCCCTTTTATGTAAGCACAAAATCTGATAATCACTTCCACAATGACAATGATGGTGCTGAACAGTTGATATGGAGTATGGTGACTCCTCATGGCTATACAGGCCTTGCAGCACCTTGGCATGCTGTCTATAAGGTGGTTCAATAGCTCTGCAGGCAGCAATTCTCATTCCTCATGTAGAACATATCAGAGGTCTGGAAGTGTCCTTGGTGGGGGTGATGGGCTGCAACTCGCCTTCCTAATGCAGCCCAGGCATGGGTTCATATTTGGCGACATTGCTGGCCAATCCATGCTCTGGATATCTTCCCTCTCAAGATAGTTTCCACGGACATATATTGTCATCCATTAAGATGAATTGTGGACCAAATGCACCTCTAAAAAGTCACACATGTGATTCTAGTTCTTTGTCTCTGTACTTCTAGGCATTCACAGTCCCACCATTGAAGATGTGCAGATCTGTACATCCAAAGAACATTATGCCTGCCCACATGAATATGCCACCACCATTAAATGGGCATTTTTCCACGATGTTGGTGGAATGAAACCTGCTTCCACATTCTCTCCAGATTATTGTGCAACCACAATTTTTATTCAAATTGAATCTGGACTCATCTTTAAATAGAACATTCCTCCACTCATTCAAGGTCCACTGTTGATGTTACTGACTCCATTTTAAACAGGACTGTATGTGTATTCGAGTGAGTAGGGCACACACTGCTGGATGTCTGGTATAGAGGACAACTGTCCTGAGCCTCCAGTATACAGTTTGCCTCGAAACTTGAATGCCTGAGGTGGCTGTAAGCTCGGAAGACAGTTGTCTTGCAGCCATCCTTGATGTCATTGTGCATTAAGGACAACTGTTGGTCCTGTTGTGGCATTGTGACCTGTAGGCAAACACATACAGCAAACCAATGAACACCTCCTGTTTCTTGGAACCGCCACCAAAGTCTGGAAATGACATTTATGGCACATTCAGGGCCTGAGATACTGTGTTCTGTGCCTGACCTGCCTTGAAACTTCCAATGATTCTACCCTTAAAAAGAGGGTTCATTTGACATATTTGTAGCATATTGGTGCTGTCTTGTAAACACTTTGCAAAGCAACTAATCTCTGTTCACAATGGCAGAACAATAACAAATGAGCCACACATTGTGTTGGATACTAGTATTACTGGTCTTTGCTGCTCTGGTTTTGTTGACCTTTGAAGTGTGAACCTGCTTATCTATCTGAGACCATCAGTAAGGGGAGTCACACACTTTGATAACAATTAATGATGCTTGCTCACTGTTTTCTCTTTCAGTTCTCTGTTTTCCAAACTATGCTTAACTTTTGGAAACTAGTGTATATTTCACGAGAGATTTTGAACACTTCTGAGATCCACAGTTATATAATTCTGAACATATTTGCTTAAATTTTGTGACATGCCAATCTTCACTATTATCAAGAAGTTTTCTGAAAACGATTACCTTACTCTTATGGTAATCATAGTTCCATTATATTCTGTTGCTATTAAATTATTTTGTCTATCATATTTGTTAGAATGGCAGAAGCAAGTTTTTTGTGATGTTTTTTGCATTTTCTCAGTCAGTTAATGAAGCATGACCAAAATACCCTATTCTAGGTTCTTCTTTTGGGAAATTTGGAACACCAATGTAAAAGAACTGTTTGAAATTAAAAGTAATGAGAAAACTTGGCGATATCTTTATCGCCATTTATACATTTATATATTTATCATACATTTCAGCAATTTTATTCAGATGTAGAAAGTTATCTAAAGAGACAAGATAAATCTGAAAGGCAAATAAACTTAGTGTGTTTAATAATGAAGGGGACATGATACGTAAGACATGAAACAAAAGGAAATCTGCCATTGAGAGGGTTTTTTGCTGTGCTTCAGTCACTGAGTATACCAGAAGTTGACAGATACCTAGGAAGAGCAAGTATACTGTTTCCCTATCTATAAAGAAAGTGAAGTGTGAGCTGTAGAGTATATTTTAAGGAAATGAAAATTACAACCCTGCCATGTTTATACATATACAAAGTTCTTTTACATGTGAAAGCTAGTTTAAATTGCTTTAAAACATATGCAGTGACACACCAGCATGATACAAGAAGCAGTTCAAACCTACTAGCAATTAGTCATAATACCATGTTATACAAACATTCCTTCACTTATAGTGGTACCCAACTGTACAATAAGTTACCTCTTTATTTAAAACAGATTGACAACCAAAAGATTTTTAAATTTAAACTACATAAATTTTTAAGTGAAGCATGTTTTTATTCTATTCAAGAGTGTTTGGAAAGTTAAGTTATTCAACAAAAAAGAATTGTACAAAATTAAAGTAGATAATCCAACATTACCAAGAGTATATGGGCTGCCAAAAATTCATAAAACAGGGAAAGGCATGAGACCTATTACTAGTAGCATAAATGCCCCCACATATAATTTGGCCAAATGGTTACTAAGTAAATTTAATAGTTTTCCAAAATTTGAAAGTGCAAATTTAAGAAACTCTTTAGATTTAGTAGAAAAAATCAAAGATATAAATTTGGACAAAAATGACAGACTGGTTTCATTTGATGTCACATCTTTATTTCCAAGCATACCAACAGAAAAATTGCAGACTGTGTTAAAAAAATGGCTAGCTACAATTGATATGGAAGCAATAGAAGCAGGAGAATATATTTCTCTACAAAAATATGCATTGAACAAAACTTCTTTAGCTTTAATGGAAAACACTACAAGCAGAAATCAGGATTATCAATGGGCAATCCACTTTCACCTTTTTTGGCTAACTTATTTATGAGTGCATTTGAAACACAAATTAAAAAGTCCTTCCCATTGATCTTCAAGGTTTGGTATAGATATGTTGACGACATCTTTGCAATTGTACCAAGTAAACATTTAGATGATGCATTAAAATTACTCAATCTGCAAGAAAGGACTATCAAATTCACAATAGAAAAGGAAATCAATGGACAACTACCTTTCTTGGATCTAAATATCATCAGGAATGATACAAAAATAAAATTTGGAATTTACAGGAAGCCAACACATTCAGAAAATTATATAAAAAATAATAGCCACAACCCAATTACACATAAACATGCAATAATAAACAGCCTTACACACAGACTAGTCAACATACCCATGGAAAAAGAAGAATATTTCAAGGAACAAAAAGCAATAATACACATAGCAGAAGAAAACGGATACAACAAAAGTTTGGTGTTGAAGAAAATTAGAAAATCTAAACTAAAGAAAACCATTAAGGAAGCAACCACATTTATTAAAGAAAAAGAAAGCAACAGCATATTCAGTTCATTCACATATCATCCAAAAACATTTAATAAATTTAAAAAGATATTCAAGGAACAAAATATCATCTTGGCACCTACTAATAGATACTCAATTTTAAAATTACTAAATTCAAAAACAAAAGATGAAATTCCTTCAGGTAACAAATCTGGAATATACCAAATAAATTGTAAGAATTGTGAAAAATGCTACATAGGTCAAACAAAAAGAAATTTAAAAACCAGAGTCAAAGAACACTTTAGAAACATCAGATTGAAACAAGAAGACAAGTCAGCAGTAGCATTTCATTTTTGGAATGAAAACCATGACATTGATCCAAATCCAAAATTATTAAAAGGAGTGATAAACCAAAATAGATTGACAACATGGGAGAACATATTCATCTGGAAAAATAAGGATCGCGTAATGAACTTTGAAATCCCGCCAGTAGATAATTTGACAAAAAAGTTCATAGTTCCACCACCAGAGAGAGCAGATAACAACAGATGCCAGTTGGGAAGAGATTGAAAATGGAGGCCAGGGCCTTTGAAACTAGTCTCTCATAAATATATGAAAAAGTAAGTGACGAGTGTCAATAAACCAACCACAAATAATTTTTATATTAATTTTGACGTCACTGTTACTAAATTCCTCCAAACACACATCAAGAATAGGCAAACAAGTCTTGAGGAATAACAAAATGGAGTTAAAGTGTGGAACAAGGAACATGGATACCACCAACAAGGTAGGATTTGGACATTTATCATTTGAAATCAAACAGGATATAAAACTTTTCGGAAAATTACAGGAAAAAAGAAGAAAAATTGCAGCGGACATAAGATTCGTAAATTTATGTATCAAGAAAAAAGTAGTACCTAATTTCGTAAGAAAAGTAGTAAAATTTGATAAAAATAGTAGACAACAAAAAGCAGCAGAGAGAAAAGTATTAATTGTAGAAAAGAATAAACACTATAGAAATAAAAACACGCTAGAAATAAAATTGTACAATTTGCATCAAAAACTTACCAAACAATTAGGAAGTATATTTTGGGAAAATTTTGAAAACAATTTATTATCATATCTTAATAGAAAAATGAAGACAAAAACAGCAAAGTTAAAGAATAAATTAAAAAATTTATGCCAGAAAGCAGGCACTTTTAAAAAGATAAATCAAAAAGACAAACATAACCTAAAAGATCATCTAAACAATGTGGTAAACCTATCAAACCAAAATTTTACAAAAACAGAACTGAATATGCTGAATCTAGGTTTAAAGACATGTGTAGATTATTCCAACCAAATTGAAGATTACATTGCTGACATCCAAATTGCTACACAAACACTTAATGAAGAAAGTAAAAACACAGTAAAAAACAAATGCTCCAAAATAGTAGAAGAGATTAAAAATGAAAAGAAAAAGAATTTTAGTAACCAAATCATAAAAGCTCTTAAAAAGAAACCGGTTATTTATACTAAAGCAGACAAGGGAAATAAACTAGTAATTCTGGAAAAAGAAGAATACACAAAGAGGATGGAAGATTTGTTAGAAGACAGTAATTACCAAAAAGTAGAAACTAATCCATTAAAGTACTGCATTGAAACCACAAATAAAACGCTAAAAGAGAGCAAAATAATCAACAAAAAAGAATTGTACAAAATTAAAGTAGATAATCCAACATTACCAAGAGTATATGGGCTGCCAAAAATTCATAAAACAGGGAAAGGCATGAGACCTATTACTAGTAGCATAAATGCCCCCACATATAATTTGGCCAAATGGTTACTAAGTAAATTTAATAGTTTTCCAAAATTTGAAAGTGCAAATTTAAGAAACTCTTTAGATTTAGTAGAAAAAATCAAAGATATAAATTTGGACAAAAATGACAGACTGGTTTCATTTGATGTCACATCTTTATTTCCAAGCATACCAACAGAAAAATTGCAGACTGTGTTAAAAAAAATGGCTAGCTACAATTGATATGGAAGCAATAGAAGCAGGAGAATATATTTCTCTAACAAAAATATGCATTGAACAAAACTTCTTTAGCTTTAATGGAAAACACTACAAGCAGAAATCAGGATTATCAATGGGCAATCCACTTTCACCTTTTTTGGCTAACTTATTTATGAGTGCATTTGAAACACAAATTAAAAAGTCCTTCCCATTGATCTTCAAGGTTTGGTATAGATATGTTGACGACATCTTTGCAATTGTACCAAGTAAACATTTAGATGATGCATTAAAATTACTCAATCTGCAAGAAAGGACTATCAAATTCACAATAGAAAAGGAAATCAATGGACAACTACCTTTCTTGGATCTAAATATCATCAGGAATGATACAAAAATAAAATTTGGAATTTACAGGAAGCCAACACATTCAGAAAATTATATAAAAAATAATAGCCACAACCCAATTACACATAAACATGCAATAATAAACAGCCTTACACACAGACTAGTCAACATACCCATGGAAAAAGAAGAATATTTCAAGGAACAAAAAGCAATAATACACATAGCAGAAGAAAACGGATACAACAAAAGTTTGGTGTTGAAGAAAATTAGAAAATCTAAACTAAAGAAAACCATTAAGGAAGCAACCACATTTATTAAAGAAAAAGAAAGCAACAGCATATTCAGTTCATTCACATATCATCCAAAAACATTTAATAAATTTAAAAAGATATTCAAGGAACAAAATATCATCTTGGCACCTACTAATAGATACTCAATTTTAAAATTACTAAATTCAAAAACAAAAGATGAAATTCCTTCAGGTAACAAATCTGGAATATACCAAATAAATTGTAAGAATTGTGAAAAATGCTACATAGGTCAAACAAAAAGAAATTTAAAAACCAGAGTCAAAGAACACTTTAGAAACATCAGATTGAAACAAGAAGACAAGTCAGCAGTAGCATTTCATTTTTGGAATGAAAACCATGACATTGATCCAAATCCAAAATTATTAAAAGGAGTGATAAACCAAAATAGATTGACAACATGGGAGAACATATTCATCTGGAAAAATAAGGATCGCGTAATGAACTTTGAAATCCCGCCAGTAGATAATTTGACAAAAAAGTTCATAGTTCCACCACCAGAGAGAGCAGATAACAACAGATGCCAGTTGGGAGAGATTGAAAATGGAGGCCAGGGCCTTTGAAACTAGTCTCTCATAAATATATGAAAAAGTAAGTGACGAGTGTCAATAAACCAACCACAAATAATTTTTATATTAAGTTATATTGTTATATTATTGGCATTTACTCTTATACATGTTTTTTTTTTTGTGTAATTTCTGTATTTAAATTTTGTACTTAAATTTTGTAAATATTTTTGTTTTGACGTGTCCACAATCTTGTATGGAGATTTAAAGGATGAATAAATTTAATTGAATTGAATCTAGTTGTTCAAGTCCTATTTTTTCTTTTTTCTTTCTTGAATGTCTCATTTCTGTGACATTCCTTTAAATGTGCCTTTGAATCAAGGCAATCCTGTGATATCAATAATGAAGCAACACAAATGGTCAAATAGGCAGTTTTAGGTTCTAAAGTCTTAAAAGTAGGTCATGAATTTATGCAACTGTTTTACTTATTTGTATACATAAAAAATAGTCATTGAACCTAGATTCTGAGGTGTAGTAATGAATATCAATTGCTGAACTTTCCTGAGTGATTTAACTGACATTAAAGTGTTCACAATATGAGCAAAGGGGTTACCTTGTTACAGGTGACTGGCTCACATATAGATGATATAACTGGACACATGGTGGCCAAAGGAGCTTACAGGTAAGACTTATAAAACATACACTAATTAACAGCAAGTAAATAGTCTAATAGAAAATTCAGACATCTGTCCCATTATTCAAAATTTAGTAGTGTATTCTGATGCATTTTTTCATATGTGAATTCTTTTACCTTAAAAACAGATATAAATATAATTAAAGAATTAAATGATGAACTTTATTTCCTGCTTCAAAAGTGGACACCTGCATAAGGGCTTAGTTCAGACTAGGACATTTGCTTAAAGAAGTAACAGTAATGCTGAATGTGATCACACGATCTTCAAAACAAAAATGGCGACAGCTGTGCTATATTAACATAGTTCAGCTTTTATCAATTTTTAGACTGCAACTACGATTGTGAAAAGCTATCTAGTAAAATGAAGCTAAATACTTCACCATGCACTGAAGGAACTACTAAGAAAAAATTGGCCACTGGAAAAAAGAAAAAGGAATATAGAAAAGAGATTAAGGTAAGATTAGCTTGCAAACTCCGCCTGTCACCTTTTTTATTAATTATATGGAATTATAGATTATTGGAGGGAATTTGAATGCCAGAAATAATGCAAGAAAGTATAGTGAATAAACTGACAAGAGAAACTGACAATTGACATGTGCTGAAATATTTCTGGGATGTTTAAGCCATCATGCATATTGAAAGAGAGACAAATTCTTAATCATTTCTGACTACCTCTGATATTTTTAAGGTATAATATACTTAAAAAGCCAGAAATCTCAAGTTCAATTCCGGATAATTTGCTGCCTCGTCCTTCCTCCAGGGTTTACCCTTATCTTGAGAAGATGAATATTGAGTCATTCAAAGTTCTAGGGACTCTTTTCCCATTTGGGCATCATTTCAACTATTTATTGATTGTCTATTATGAGGTGTCTGGTTAAAAAACATTGAAAGAAAGATGTGTTTTTATTAGTCAAGTTATAAGCTTTTTTCCTCTCTTGTATTATGTAGGCGTTTTCTAGATATTTAATATTTATTATAATTGAAGAAACCTTGGAGAAAACTTCAGTCAGGTAGGGTAGTCTGGCCAGAATTTGAATTGCAGATCTCTCTTTAATGAATCTGTGTTGTCATAACATTAGCTAGCCTTTTTAGTGAATGAAGTTTGTTGTTGAGATGCATTAAAAGAAAGAAAATAATACCTTGGTAGTAAATTATTCCAATAACAAGGCTGGGAAAATCATTTGATATATATCAGAGGATCCATTTTTATTAGAAAGCAGTGATAGTTCTATTCTTGGTCACAGCCACAGGTCACAGCTAAACTTATAATGCTAATAACTTATTCTTTTGAAATTCCTTACCTTTATTGTCTTCGGATATGTAATTATTTATATTATATCTTTTAATGTTTCAGATTGCTTGCAGAACCAGTTTGCAGAAACAGCAGTGATACTTATTTTTCTGTTAGTACAAATTCAGAACAAAATAACTATGGAAACAATGTTTCTGATAACACAGAACTCTTTAAATGTGGAATGTATGAGGAGAGTTATATTCAAGTATCAAAGTGTAAACAGCATGAATTAATTCATCATGGGACTTATGAAAACAAAAGGAATCACAACTGTGAAATTTGTGGAAAAAAAAAATTTGGTCGATCATCCTATCTGATTGATCACAAATTAATTCATGAAGGTTTAAAATTACATGAGTGTGAAATCTGTAAGAAGAGCTTTACTCTAGCATCGTATTTAAGGAAGCATAAATTGATTCATGAGGACAAAAGAGCGCACATTTTTAAAGTTTGTCAGAAGAGCTTTACTCATACATTTTCTTTGAAACGTCATATTTTAAACCACGAGGGCAGAAGACCACACACTTGTGAGATTTGTAACAGAAGCTTTACTCTAGCAACAGTACTGAAAATGCATAAATTAACTCATGAAGGCAAAAGACCACACAAATGTGAAGTTTGCTGTAAGAGTTTTATTCAAGTATCAACACTGAAACTGCATAAATTATCTCATGAAGGCAGTAAACCATTCAAATGTGTAATCTGTAAGAAGAATTTTAGCCGATCATCAAATCTGAAAGAGCACATGTTAACTCATGAGGCTTTAAAAGTGCACAAGTGTGACATTTGTAAGAAAAGCTTTACCCTGGCATCATACTTGAAAAACATAAACTAACTCATGAGGGTAAAAGAGCATACATGTGTTAAATTACCCTAAAGAAATTTACACAAATATCAAGTTTGAAATGCCATATAGTAAAACATCTGTGGAAAAGGCTAAACACTTGTGAAATCTGTAACAAGAGCTTTACTGTAGCATCAACCCTGAAAAAGCATAAATCAACTCATGATAAAAAAACTACGTACATTTGAAATTTGTCATACCTCATAAGACATATATTCTAATATCAGCATTGCAATAGTGCTAAAGAGCTCTTTGAGTAATATCAGAATAAAACAAGAAGATAAGTCCGCAGTAGCATTTCATTTTTGGAACAAGAATTATGACATTGATCCAAATCCAAAATTATTAAAAGGAGTGATAAACCAAAATAAACTGACAACCTGGGAGAACATATTCATATGGAAAACTAAGGACCATGTAATGAACTTTGAAATCCCACCAGTAGATAATTTGACAAAGAAGTTCACAGTTTCTTTTTTTTTTTTTTTTTTTTTTTTTTTGCCAGAGAGAGGAGAGCAGACGACAACAGGCACTGTTGGAGAGAGGTTGAAAATGAAGACAATGGCTTTCGAAACTAGTCCCTCGATAATATAAAAACATAAGTGACAAAGTGTCAATAAACTGACCACAAATAGTTTTTCCGATTAATTTTGAAGTCACTTCCTCCAATCATGCATTCATCAAGAAGCTTTACTCAGCTTAATTATATGTCTAATGTTTACTCTCATAAGGTCAAACAATTACATACATGTGATATTTCTAACAAGAACTTCATACGAGCATCAACCCTGAAAAGGCACAAAGTAACTTATAGAACAAACTTGTATACATAAGTAGTAACAATTTAACACATTAAGAGTTGAATTATTATGCTACTCTAATGGTTAACTTACACGTTACCTTTGTTTATCAGAAGTATCTTGGATAACACACAATGTATGTATTGTTTATTCCGGGAATTCATGTTGTTTCAAATGCACTGAGAGAGTTGCAATGGAAGCAAAGAATGATAAACAACACACCTTTTGAAATCATATAATACAAAGGAGATACCCACAGACAAAAATTCAGGTGTATACCGGATAAACTGCAAAGGCTGCGACAACTTTTACATTGGAGAAACAAAAAGGAACTTGAACATTAGGCTTAAAGAGCATTTTAGGAATATCGGAACAAATAAATAGATAAATCGGTGGTAGCATACCATTTTTGGAAGGAGAATCATGATATAGAACGAGAAATCCACTTATTAAAAAGTGTCCATGGTCCAGCTGCATTAACCACGTGGGAAGTCTTCATAAAGAAATATCAAATAAAATTGTTTAATTTCAACACTACCTTTGAAGAAAATGCAAACTTCAAGTTCATCAAGATACCGACAGAGACCACTTATCACCTCCAATGAGTTCACCAAACCAACGTCCTTTAGTCGACAACAGCTGATGATGTTAGGAAGATCCTAACAAAATGCGTTCTAGGTAAATACTAGCAATAAGTGGATAATTGAGTATTAGTTCGACTCAAAATTATATTAACATAAGGCTGTTAATTCCACTTGGAGTGAAATACAGCATAGCAATCTCTCTCTAGTGTTCTATTGACTATTCTTAAATATGTGATTATTGGCATAGAGATATTTAAATAGGCTAAACTATAACTCCGGACAAAAAAGGGTGTCATTATGCGTATGTTGTAAGAATAAGTTGGGACAATAGCAGTTGCTCATGCCATCTTCCAGCCTCTTTATTCCATGATAAAAGAATAATGATATTGATGCAGAGTTGGATTAGAGCTGCTTATATTTGTTTTTTAAAAGTATTTGGGAATCCTTGGCTGATGCACATCACAAGATGAGTGCTGAAATATTTGAAGCTAGGTTCAGAAATATTTTATTTTTATATTTTGGAAAAATATTTGTCATAAGTGTCTTATTGTGAAAGACAATGTCAGACTAAGTTCAGTAGAAGGACTAAATGTTCAGATTTATGGAGAAACATAGTATTAACCAGCCATTCATCAGCAGAAAATTTGGAAAGCCAATTTACAATCATACCTTGGGGATGCATTGCCTAGATAGTTGAGGTTTTTGCTGGCTGACAATCAATGTTTGAATACTGTAGCCCACTGGCTCTTGGTCTAGTCTCAAATTCACTCTAAATAATCTCGCATTCAGAATAACCATGCATGAACAACTTCCTGAGATCATTCTCTTGCATGCACTGCTTATCCAATGGGTCCTGCCAAAATGGCAGCTAACAGTTAAGTTAGCATTTCCCATGTTAAAGGAGCTACATAGAAATTTCCCAAGCTAGCTAAGCATTATTATATTTCCCCAAAATATTCTCGTCCACAATCAGCATTTACGTAACTCAGGTTACACTTATTCATGCATCCAGCCATCAATATGGGGTTGACATGAGTCAATAGGAAGCTGATTCAGTAGTCTAATGTTTGTGTGAAAATCTCTGGTTAGATCTTTTTGTTAGCCAGCAAAATTGAGATCTATTCAGGAAAGTGCAATCTATGCACAAGTCACGGCACAGGAAATGAGTATTGATAAACAAAGTTAAAGTAACTTCCCAAGTCTCGCTCAACCACATATGTGACTGTATGTAACAGATGAAATGGTAAAAAGTCTGGTCATAAAGTCCTCAGGCTACCCACATATTGATGTTACCTCAGTCCATCGAAGTCATGTGGGCAGCCTTATGCATGCAGTAAGAAAGCAGAATGTGACTTTCTCTGTAAGTGATAATATTCACATAGTGTGGAGAAAATGTAACAAACTTAGATTTGAGTGTATGGGAAAGAAATGTGCAGCAGTGATACAAAAAGCTAAATATCAACTGAGGGTATTTTGTCTTAGTGTGAATTCTTACATAGTAAAAACTTGTCAACATTACTTTTTATGACTTTCTAGGTGGCCTTGATTCCCTGTATGCTAAGCATTAGAGTACCATTATATCACATATGTCTTTTGATTTCACTGATCATTGCATATACAACTATGAATATAGAGAAATGAATGCAATTTAATCATTTGTGGTTATAATGGATACAGAACTACAAGGTTTGGAGGTGAAATAAACTTATCAACTGAGCCAACATGAAAAACTCAATGCCATGGCCGGGACTCGAACCACGGATCCCCCGGCTTCTGTACAGTCGCTCCAACCCATCGAGCCACCATGGCCAACATGCCATTCTGACATTAAATTCTCCATTTGACTCATATATTTCCCCGGTAAAACAAATTATTTTTATAATTTTAATTTTTATAAAAGTTATTTTTCATGTTGACTCTATCTATCAAAAACCTTAGCCTATATACGGCTAGTGTGAAGAAATGATTAGTTTCTATCAATTAACTAAAATTATCAACTGAGCATTTGTGATTGGATCTAATACTTTGCACAATCCTTATTAGATGTTCTTTTTAGTATAGTGTACTTCACAGTTACATTTCTTTAGTTTGTTTCATTTCTATGTTGCATTAATATCTTAGATTATATTGGCGACTTTGCCTCTAGAACAATTGCTCATTGGTAATGATGTTTACTGTTGTGTTAATCTAGAATTGTCTTTAAATTCACAAACACTTTCAGACTAGAGAAGATTGGAATAAATGTGGCTAAAGATAACTTCCCACCTACAGCCAGGAATCAAACAAGGGACCTTATGCTTGGACATTAGTATGCTAGCTACCGTAGCATATCATTTCTGCTTTTTTCTTTCAATTTTTACTTTATCTTTTGAGTAAGTTTCCCTTTTATGTGTGATATCTTGTCAAATAATTTCTTTTAAATATGTGATAATAATAATTCCAGAGGAAGACTACTCTGATGAGATGTCATAGTTTCAAGTTTAGTAAATAAATTTTATGATCAACATACTCAAAGACCTTGGATAAGGAATATTAGTTTCTAGTTTCCCAATTATTTCATGATTGCATTGATTAATGGTAGAAATAGCAAGCATCCTTTCTAAAGCCATCTTGAAAATGGTGTATTTATTTATTTGTATATTATTTTTGCTACAAGTTATTATAACATAAAAACACAATATGTATACCCATTAATACAATTACACCTATTTTGTCCACATTCTACACAGATTACTTACAACTTTTTCCTTTGCTGGATTTTAGCGTCATTTTGAAAGTTGTGTAAAAGTAGCATAATACATTATTTTTTAATGTAAATTTATATTGAGGAATTAATCCTTAAAGAATTAATCCTTAAAGAATTAATCCTTTTAAATACATTACTCCGGTATATGGGTGATTTTTGATTAATTAGAGCCAACTGAAAAATTCAATGCCACGGCCGGGATTTGAACCACGGATCTACCGGTTTCCTGGTAATTAAGTACTTAGAATAGTAAGTCGCCACAAGTAGTTGTCTCAAATATGAGAACCTTAAGTGGTCCACCGGGAAATATAATGAGTCAATTGGAGAATTTAATGTCAGGAAGGCACGTTGACCATGGTAGCTCAAGGGTCAGAGCGACTGGACGGAAACCGGTAGATCCGTGGTTCAAATCCCGGCCGTGGCATTGAATTTTTCAGTTGGCTCTAATTAATAATACATTATGTTTACTTAGATAAGTTGAAAAGCGTGCTAACTCGTTTATAATTTTCCAATTCCTTGATTATTTCATAAATACACTGATTAATGTTAGAAATAGAGATCATAATTTTCGAAAGCCATGTTGAAAGTTTAGCGACATAATTGTATTTACTTAGCTATCTAATCTTGCAATAAAATTGTTTTAAACAACTTGACCATTACAGAGGTTAGTATTAATGTTCTTTTTACTTTCTCTACCATACTTAAAGTAAGTACCTAGGAAGAGAAGGTACATCCAAGGTACATTCCATCCAAAAATTGGATACAGAGATTTCAGTGGAAATATGTATTTAAAGACCTCACAAGTCGCAATAGCAGAAAAGTATTTTTAAAAAGATCACTGTATATGAGTATGTATGCGCCATGTAGAAAAACAATTTTAATTTTTGTAATTATATTCAAATATAAAGCTATCTCAATTTCAGATATATATGAAAATGCTTTTAAAATTGAATAATATTTTACAAATATTTATATGAAAATTTACAATGTACAATATTCACAGTGCAAAGAAATGTATTGATGTTATGAATTCTGAAATCTATTTATGATATTTGATGATGAGTTAGTGTCGAGTCACAGAGCATGCACTTTTAATTTAATTTTTGGGCAGGAGTAGTTAAGATTGTGTACAATTTGCTCTTCTAGCATACATGGATCTTCATTTAGTTCTGTATACGTGAGAAAGCAACAGTTAGGAGGCAAACTCTGCAACACATTTCAAACTTGCGCGCCTTTATTGCCGCGGAAACAGTTGCAGGCTTTCTCAGTAGATGGTGCCTACGTCTCTGAAATATGCTGTATCCATCTGTGACATCGATTCAAGGGGAGGAATTTTTATGTTGCCTCGTGGGGACGTTGGTTATAACAAATTAATGTCATCGCGTAAATGAAAACACTTTTAACTAGCTTTAAACGCCCACCTCTTCAAATTAATGTTGAAAGCAAATCCTCCGTTTTCTGTTGGTATGTTCCAAGGTGTAATAGCTTTTTTGTATTTGAAACTTCAACTCGACGAAGAAAGCAGGAGGTTACCAAAAATCGGCTCATTTTCTTTACTATCATTTCTAATGCCTGACCGTGGAAAGAGAAATAATAACTTAGTGGAAGAAATTTTAACTTAAATTATTGGGAATTAAACAACTTGAACTTTGTCTCGTTGGTTGCTGATAACGGTGTCTTAGCTGAAAAGATGAGCAATAACTTTGGAACCAAGATAGATGGCTCCAAGGTATCATATGAGGCTCGTATTCGGATGTATAAGGTCCGATTGGCCGTCCTAACTTTTTGATCGATAATATAATGTTGGCGTCTCATGAATCTCTTGTCCGTTATTTCGCTTTATCCGTTTCATGATTGTAGGGCCATGCGACGGCGGTTGGTCCATTGTGGCAGGACTGTAGAATTTGTTTTGAAAATATTCCACCCTGGTACTTGACAGGACTGTTGGCAGTGTCTATCCATTCCCAGGATCTCCATGTGCAGGAGGCTAAGGCATTGGGAGTCATTTTGGAATTGTTAGATATCCCGTCCTAGGTAGGGTATATAATTGTCCAGATATGAAATGAATGTGTGGTATTTAACGCCTGCTTTTACTACGTGCGGCACCGCAGGCGACACGGATGACACATGAAATGAATGTGGAGCACGGTGGAATGAGATGGCGGGGAAGCCGGAGATCCCGGATAAAACCCACTCCGGTGCCGTGTTGTCTACCACATATCTCATTTTGCGGTCACCTGGGATCGAACCCGGGCCACCTTGGTGAGAGTCGAGCGGTCTAACCACTCAGTCACGGCGTGGCCTTTATCCAGATGTGGTCACCCTTCTAATGTTCCCTTCCTTACAACGTTCACGTTGGAAGCACGTGAAGCACGTATCTGTGGTGTTATATACCGTTCTGACATCTTTGGACTATCCAAGCTTTCAAACATAAAGGCCCTGAAGAATTTCCAGGAGTTATGACTGAAAGCGTGGATATATCCTATTACATTAATTGGCTCATCGATGTAAATCAGCGGATTTTCGCCTTGATTCGCGTTTTTGAGGCTAAATCTGGAAGAGTTTAGTATTTATTCATGACCTCCTTTTCTTATTTAAGGTCCCTTTAACTCCCAGGTCATATCGTGACGTACCAGTAGGTTCTTTATACGGTTGCGATACCCAAACCTATTCTGTACCACGAGCTTGAGTAACTTTGTTGATAGATGGCCTTCGTGTGCCATCTATTTTGAAGTTACATATTTCTTTCATACCGTAAGGGAAACTTTTGGTCTGTATTTGGGTGAATATTTTTAAGATACAAAACAATAGCAATGAATCTCTTTGAAATTTGTCAACCCCCCCCCCCCCCCAAAAATGCATTTCATATAAATTGCTTTTGGGACAAGATCTACATCTTTTTGTGTAGTAAGATTTTATCTATTTCTTGCAAAAGTCATTCATGCACCAGTCAGGCGTATTTTGCCCGCAATTCGTGATGAATAGAATCTGATGCTGAGCTCCTCATTGAGAAAGTTAAGAAACATCCCAAAATTTAGGTCATCAGGTACGAGGAATACCTTGACAACGTAAAATAAAAAAGACGTTGGGCATGGAACTGGATTATTTCGTTGAGGAAGGATGAGGGGAGGAAGGATGAGGGGAGAGGAGACAGAGGGTGGCCTACCCAAGGATCTACGAAGTGCAGAGGGCAAGGGTCCCTGCATTTTACTTGGATGGAAACTTCCCCGGCAGGCTAGGACAAGTGGGAATGTGGTATTTTTTTCTCTTGACTATGCAGTGAGAATGGAATTTCAAGGCACATCATAGAAATTACTCGCTTGAAGCCTGCTGTGTTCCCATATTCATCGTCCATCTGTCAGAAAACTAGCAGTAAGATAATTTCGGCAAATGTGTGCATTGACTAACAAAAGAGTGTTGAGAGAAGCCCACTGGATATCTCGGCGGGTGGAACCTCGCTCGTGTGCCCTGGGCCAGAGGGAGTCAAAGTTTGGTTTGCAAAGATGAGCGAAGAACTCCCGTACGACCGACCCTTATCCCTTGTTTGGCATGTTCTCTCACTTATTCATATCTGTCATCACAGGTAGAGAAAACTCTCTTTCAGCCCCTGTTTCGTATTCATTTATCGTATGGAATAACAATTTGGCGATATAGATACTTAACCAGAATTTTCACTTTATGGAAAAGCGCTATTGCAATAATTTTGAGACTAAAGCAAATATCCCAGCACTAAATTGCTGAACAATGATCTTGCAGCCAGTCAACACATGGTGACATAATATCTAAAATAAGACGGTAGAATGAAAATCTTAGCCTGCAAAACTTCTATGCTTATATATTAAGATTATGGTCATATTTCTATCAGTGTGAACGTTTGTGTTAAAATGATAGAAATAATCTCATATGCTTAAGCTTTGCTTATGCCATAAGTTTTATTGTAAATGGGTAAGGTCAGGAAAATATATTGTCATGCAAAAATACCTTTCGAACAAGTAACTCCTTTCATAAATTACACTACATCACAGAATCATAATGTGCCATTTTAATTCTGTATTCAGTCAATTCAAATGTTATTCAGTATAATTGTAGATGAGACTATCCCTGCGTCTTTATTTACTTTCGTAATATGTACGCAACACCGTCATGTGATAATATTTACTTTTTACTAATGTAGACAAGCTTACCGCCAATGGAATGAAACAGTGCTGACTGTAATATATAAATATAGAGCTCATTAAATATTCAATCTGGAAAGTTAAACAGAGATCATGTGTGTTCACACAGCACTCGGTATTAAAGCTTCTGGAATTGGTCAATAACACAGGAATCAGTTGTTAGAATGAATATTAGCTCAACATTTGACACAAAATGATTCCCTTTCGCACTGATTCATTTCTGTCAGGCATGAAAAGTGATTGGAGGCATTACAGATGGCACTGTGGCCAATCTGAAGGTATGTAGGAATCTTCAACGCATTGAGGTGTTGTTACAGAATGACGGGTGTGATGGTGCGTTGTCGTGCAAAAGAACCCAGGTGTTTTTTACCATATTTCCTTATATTGCAACCCTGAGGTGACGCAAAATTTTAACATTTACTTTTTGTACTACGTACCCCTACAGTAGCTATTCATGATCTCGGGAGACCAGCAGACCAGGAGCAGACCAGCAGAAGAGACGAGTCGTCCAGGTTTACCTGGACGGAGTGTATGCTGCCCAGCACCTAGCCGCTTCTAGCGTCTTTATCTGGGCAGTATAGAAGAGTCATTAGTGTCGCAGGCGATTGTTTTGGGCAGTGGACATATCTAGCCTTGGAGTGCGCCGTCGCCCCGTGGAGGGGGGGTGCGCCAGTGCTGGCTGCGCTCTTCCGCCTGCCTGGGAGGCATCTGAGCACAGTCCGCTAAACAGGCTAGAAGGAAAGGATCCGTGTTACTGTATAAAGTTTTCCTAGCCCATTACTGGGCTTAGGAAGTTGGAGTCAGGGGAATGTGGCCCTGTTCAGGGCTAGGTACCCAAGGCATCTTTGGGTAGCCGGTAGCTTGGTCGCCGGCGAGGAACTCTATGGTCGTAACGGCCTAGGGTATTCACCAGTATGTTGGGGTGGGAGTCCAGCTTCTCGTAGATGGTGCGGGATCTCTCCCGCACCACGTCAACGATATACGGGACCCCAGAGTGAGTGTGTAGGATAGGGGACGGAAATCTCCACCCGGTATCGTAGATCATGCGCAAAGCCCTGTTCTGGACGTACTGGAGTCTGCGAATATTGGTGGGAGCCGCTGATCCCCAGACTTCGCAGCCGTACAGAATCAGGGGCGGTATGATCGCCCGATATAGGCGTAGTTTGAGGTGAGTAGGCATGGTGGACTTAAAAATGGAGTATAGCTGTGTTAGCGCTGCATGCCCTTGTCCGGCTTTGACCCGGATATGAGGTGCGTAGGTGAGTCCGCGATCCAGGTGGACGCCAAGGTATTTGGCAGTGGGAACCCAAGGGATTTGCCTCTGCCTCAACCTCAGCGACCAGTCTGGTCGCCTAGCTCGGACCTTAGCCAGGAGAAGTGCAGAGCTCTTCTCGGGGCTAATGGCCATTCTCAATATCTCACTCCAACGGCCAATGGCTCGGAGTTGGCGCTGCAGCGGAGGATGACAATATCGTAAGTTTTTGTTACGTGCCATTATGAGGACGTCGTCCGCATATTGGCACGTAACAGTCTGTGGTTCCAAGGGTAAGTCAGACATGTAGGCCGCGAAGAGTATCGGGGACAGTACACTGCCCTCCGGGACTCCCGCGGCTATTGGTCTGATAGATGACGTCCTTCCTTCCACTCTCATCCTGAAAGTGCGGTTTCTGAGGAAACTACTAATCAGGGCCAGATAGGGAGGAGGTAGGTTGGCCTCCCTGAGTTTGTACAGTAGGCCTTGGTGCCAGGTTGTGGCAAAGGCTTTCTCTACGTCTAGCAGCACCGCGACTGTCTTGAGGTTTTCCTGGAAACCCAGGGCTGTCCTCTCGGCCAGGCGCAGTAGCTGTAGGGTCGTGGAGTGTCCATGACGAAAACCAAACTGGTGATCGGGTAGGAGCTGCCTTTCCTCGAAGAGAGGGGTCAGGCGGGATAGGAGCAACCGCTCAAATAGTTTTGAGACGGTTGGGAGAAGACTTATGGATCGGTAGCTAGACGGAAAGACCGGATCCTTGCCGGGCTTCAGGATGCACATCACTCTCGCCTCTTTCCAGCAAGCCGGGAAGTGGCGGAGGTGGAGGCACGCATTGAAGATCCGCGTCAAGTGGATAACGGCCCCCTTGGGAAGGTGCTGGAGCATGAGTGCGCTAACACCGTCATGTCCAGGGGATTTGTTGGGTTTCATTTTTCGGATTTCAGCAGTCACCGCCTTTGGGGTGACTATTGGGATATGGATCGCCTCATGGCGCCGCTGTGGCTCCTCATAGAGGTCTTCCACAGCAGCCTCCACGAGGTCAGTGAAGTCTTCGTCCTGGGGGTCCTCCCTCGGCTCAAATTGACTTTCCAAATGATCCGCGAAAGCTGTGGCCTTATCTTGGGGCTCGTAAGCGAGTCTCCCGCGAGTGCCATGCAGCGGATGCTGGTACAGAGTTTTGTCCCTCCTGAGGGACTTGATGATCTTCCAGGGGTGCTTTTCCTGGAGGTCGACGTTTCGGAATGTGTTCTCCCAGGCCACCTTACGGTGGGCCCGGAGCAGCCGCCTTGCCAGGGATTTGAACCGCTGGTAAACTGCTCCTATCCTGGGATGACGGAAACGCTGCCATAGCTTCCGAACAGCTGCCTTGGCTTTTAGCAGCTGCCGGATCTCGTTAGTGATGGACAGAGGGTTATGTGTGTTGGTGGGTATACGGTGAGTGTGTGTACTCACCGCTAGACGGACCTGCTGGGAAAAACTCATCGCCGCAGCCTCCAGCGCCTCGACGTCGTCGATGCGTGGACGAGGGTCGATGGTTTGGTTAAGTTTGAGGATGGCTGCATCCCAGTCTACCTCTAGCTCCCAGTCTGAGTTTAACAGAGCTGGCATGGTGACGTCGGAATCGACCGTGACAGGGTCATGGTCTGAGTCCAATTCATTCACCGCCGAGAGGTCTAGATGGAATGGAAAGTTCTTGGTGATCATGATGTCGATGACATCCGGCCTGCCACGAGCCGGATGGAAAGTTGGACCTCTCGGCCCGTGCGCGGCGAGATTTGGGTCTCCGCTTATGAGGCGGTAGAGCCCTCGTCCCCTCTGGTTGCTTGTGCGGCTGTGCCAGAGCCCGTGTTTCGCGTTGAGGTCTCCGGCAATGCAAACCACTGGGTGTAGGTTGAAAAGGGTAGTGTAGTCAGCTTCAAAGAACTGGTTGCCAGGTGGGTCATATGCCGCTACCAGCAGGGTGTCCTGTCCGCCGACTGAGAGCCGGATGGCGCAGGCCTCCACGTGCTGCAGGGCAGGGAGAGGAACAGGTGTGTGCGTGATGATGTTTTTCACGAGTATAGCTGTACCGCCACCCCGCCGACCGTTTCGATCAGTGCGGTGGGTGACGTAACTTGGCAGCGAGAAGTCTATACCAGCCTTCAGGTGGGTCTCGCAGATCATGAGGATGTCAATCCCGTAGGACTGTACAAACTCCAACATTCCAGGACGCTGATCCCGTACACCGTTTGCGTTCCAAAACGCAGCTCGTAATGGCCTCTTGACAAGTCGGGGAGCCATTACTCATCGGCGCACGGGAAAAGTTCCTCGAGTGTTTGGAGGAGGATAGTGTGTTTTTCGAGGAAGTCAAGCCTCGGGTCTTCCATTTTCTCCTTGCAATCCCTAAGGATGGGGAGAACTCTCAGGATGAGGTCGCCGAACCACAGGGAAAGCTCCCTGAATTCCTCGACATCCTTCGCAGAGATGCTCCCCCCGAAGGATGCAAGCGCCGCTGCAGGTGCCCTCGCAGATGCATGCGCCCTGTTTGGAGCAGGTTCTGCTGCTGGTGCCGGCGCTGGCGCTGTGGCCGGGCCGGTTGACTCAGCTGGAGCCACCTCCCTGGTGGGAGGGGCTGCGGCCTGTGTGGCAGGCTTGGCTGTCCGATGCGCCTTGCGGCCCTTTCTCGGACGCTGTGGGCGTGGTGCCTCCTGTGGAGGTTTTGGTGTAGTGGGCTGAGGAGCCGCTTGCTCTGCCACTTGCAGAGTGCGCTCTGCCCTTCCGAGAGCCGCCGCGAATGAGACCCCGGGACGGACAGTTGCCAATCCCGCATTGCCTCCGCGGCGGTCCTCTATAATCCTTTGCCGCGTCGCACAGCCCTTGTAGGTGCTGACATGGTCCTGGCGGCAATTTGCACATTTTTTCTCCTCAGGCGCTTTTTCGCAGTCCTTCAGGAGGTGGGGACCCGCACACCGCAGACATGCGAGCCTACGCTCGCAGGCCATGCTGGAGTGATGAAACCCCATGCACCTGTAGCACTGCACAGGCCTACCCTGTCCGTGATAGCGTTCAACCTTCACTACAGTGTGACTTTGTGGGTTCGTGAAATGAAAAGTCCAATTACACCACTCCAAAATGTTCTTTATTTCCACCGACTTACAGTTAAACCCTTGCCGATTACACAGAATTACTTGCTGCACACACTTACAATTCACCAGTTCGTCCGTTACAACTTCACTTGTACTCGCGATTACATAAACTCCGATACCCATACACAGTTCGTACAGTCTTCCGTTGCACAACCCTTTCGTTCATTAACACGTCACTGACTAACACTGCCTTCTTACACCAAGAACTGTCCTCACTCACACACTAACCAACTGACTGACTGACTGACTCCGTCTGTCTGTAACTCTCTTTATATAGGAATATCGCCGGTTTCTAGTGACCAGGAGAATGTTCCAGATTACGTAATTTCCAGAAACAGGTGTAGAGAAAACAGGCGACACAGTCATGTTTTTTTCCCTGACCACAGTCTGTCACCACTACAAGACAAACGAGGAGGAGGTGTGGCTAACCGAACCACCCCCTGCCTTCCGCTGCCAGCTGCTTTCACAGGGTGTTCCAGCGCTCCCGTTACACTGCTCCCTCCTCAAAGCTGTTCGCCTCGAACAGCCCCATCGTAGCGTGCGAGGCGGTCCAGGTGTACCATCAGCATCTGCTCGGAGTCTCAGCCAGAAGTAGCGCTGCCGTAGTTTGTGAATCATTCGGTTCGCTCCCAGGTGTCCCCCTGAAGTACCGGCGTGCACTTCCTCGAAGACTTCCGGGACCTTGCTCCGGGGAAGTACCAACTGTCCTCTCTGCGCCTTCCCATCGGGTGACTCCCATACCCGGAACAGCACGCCCTCTCTGGTCTTCAACGAGTCCCATTGGGCCCAGTGCGACTTGTAGGTGGCGCTCCTCGGTGCGATGTCCTCCCAGGTTGGTCTCGTCCCTGCGTCCACTTCCCTCAAGAGTGGCCCCAAGTCTGCGTCCGCCAGCTGCTCCCTCCTCAGGCCTGCGCTATCCCAGCCTTCAGCAGGCACTGCCACAACTACTCGGACTGCTGCGGCACGCTCCTTCTCTTCCACTCTTGTGCGCTCATGGCCGTCCTGGAACTGCGGTAGGACACCTCCAATGTAATGGTCGCTAGCGTCAGTGTCCACAATGAAGGCGCCACCCGGTTGTGGGAAACCCAAAATTGGAGCACTGCACAGGGTCCCCTTCGGGTGCTGGAAAGCGTCTTCGGCGTCCTCCGTCCACACATAAGGCCGGTTTTCCTCCGTCAGGCGGGTGAGGGGTTTTGCGGTGTTGTCGGCCTTTTCCTTTAAATCATTAAGGCGGTCGTCTACTTGATCCTTCCGTTTGCCCAGGTTCGCGACGTCATCCCTCACGCCGGCCAACCGTTTCTCAAACTTGGCGGCGAGAGCCTCGTTCGCCACCTTCATTTCGGTAGCCAGACCGTCATTCGCTGCTCTCATTTCCGTGGTTAACTCGGCCTTCATTTGTTCCATCTTCTCGGCGATGTTGTCCCTAGCCGTCCTGATTAGTTTCAGTTCCGCGGCCAGGTTATTTCTAGTCTCCAGCTTCTCTGTTAATTCGGCCCGCATTTCTTCCATCTTCCTGGTGATGTTGTTTTTAGCCGTCTTCATTTGTTTCAACTCGGCGGTGATGTTGTCGTTTGCCGCTTCTGTTTTTGCAGCGAGGTTTTCATTTGCCGTCTTCATTTCTGTCAGTTCCGCCTTCATTTCCATCATCTTCTCCAAAATTTTCTCCAATGCCGCGTCCATGGTTGTAATGTTCGGTGATGTTATCTTCCCGCTTCCTGACACCAGTGTGACTTTGTGGGTTCGTGAAATGAAAAGTCCAATTACACCACTCCAAAATGTTCTTTATTTCCACCGACTTACAGTTAAACCCTTGCCGATTACACAGAATTACTTACTGCACACACTTACAATTCACCAGTTCGTCCGTTACAACTTCACTTGTACTCGCGATTACATAAACTCCGATACCCATACACAGTTCGTACAGTCTTCCGTTGCACAACCCTTTCGTTCATTAACACGTCACTGACTAACACTGCCTTCTTACACCAAGAACTGTCCTCACTCACACACTAACCAACTGACTGACTGACTGACTCCGTCTGTCTGTAACTCTCTTTATATAGGAATATCGCCGGTTTCTAGTGACCAGGAGAATGTTCCAGATTACGTAATTTCCAGAAACAGGTGTAGAGAAAACAGGCGACACAGTCATGTTTTTTTCCCTGACCACAGTCTGTCACCACTACAAGACAAACGAGGAGGAGGTGTGGCTAACCGAACCTCCCCCTGCCTTCCGCTGCCAGCTGCTTTCACAGTACAGTGTGGAACAGCACCCGAACAGCGTCGATGGGCTGAACCGCCTCTCCAGGAACCTTGTCCACTACTACTAGGAAGAGAGGCATTGGTACACGCACAGAGCCTTCCTCTGTGTGTACGATCTTCCTCAGCTGGGCGACAGCTGAGGCCTTGATGCCGTGCTCCTGCTCCAGAGCGAGTTTTACCTCGTCTGGCGGGCACTCGGAATCTAGTCCCCGCAGAACCCGTCTTTCGACGTTGGGCTTCTGGGGGGAGTAATAATAAAACTGTATTTCACAGTCTCGCAGAACCTGCTTTGCAGCCTCAAAATCCTCGGGACTGCTGGTGGAAATGAAGACCTTGCGAGGCTTCCTCTTGGCCTCGAAGGGATGCTTCAGCGTGGCTGCCAGCTTTCGCATAACACCCACGTGATTTTTAAAGCTATCCGCTACGATAGGCGGAAGCTTGGACCCCCTCTTGTTTAGGGGTTGGGGCGCCTGTACAGGTTGGCCCTGTGTTTTAGGGCCAGAGTTACTCCGCCGTCGCCCTTGGACGACGGTGAAACCCCCCTGGTCGGCGGTGTCATCCTCTGACTCTGAGTCGGGCAGAGGGGGATAATCGGTCACAGGGACTGGTGCCTTTTGGACCGGAGCAAGGCCCTGAGGAGGTGCCGAAGCTTTCCTCTTCGTGGACCTTGTCTTCGTGGCTGTAGGTGCCACGGGATCGGGTGTAGATGAGGTGGAGGGTTGTTGCCCATCGTCTGACGTGAGTCGGGTCGCCGCAGTTGCCCTCCGGCAGTCCGCAGAGGACCGGACCCCCCTGAGGGAGGCGCCTGAACGAGTCATGGACTCAGGGTTTTGGACCATTGGCCCGAAAACCCTTGGCTACGGTCTTGCGGACCCTGCTGTCACGTGGTCTGTCAAGTCTTTGGTCAGAAAAATAGAAAAAAGTAGAAGAGGAGTAAGAAAAGTCCGCTCTTCTGCTGGTTGCTGGCTGCTGCCTGTACGGCAATTCGTATCTTGGCTGTCAGTTAGAGGGCCTAGGCCGTCTGCTGCTTCGCCGGTTAGACCAGTGTCTACAGATGCTTGGAGTGATGAGTGCACTAGCGGAAGCTTGAGTATAGTGGACACTGCCTACTGCCTTCCGCTAGTGAGCCGCCAAAAAATACTGGTGCCCTATTGCTGCTGCTTGGCTGCTGCGTCGCAGGGTAGAGAAAGCTGTCCCTCCATGTCCCGTCAAAGTGTAGCACACAGATGAATGCGCGAATCATCTCTCGGGAGAAAGAAAAGAAAAGACTTTTAAGTATATTGCTTAAAAATACTGATCAGTTCAAAGGAACTACAGAAAACCTTCACTTGGTATTCTAAGTGTGACTCCTGGTATTAATTTGAGATTTACTTCTTATGTCATCTATCTATAGTAGGTAACGCGAAGCACTACATTACACAACAAAGTTTATATCGATATTTCACCGAAAATACTACATAGGTATTTTGTGGACCTCTAAGAACCTTTTCTTTCAGTTCAATTGTTTAGCTACAGCAAGTAGAACAGTATCGCATTCCTCATTGCAAATGCAGGTCTTGAAACTTCTGAAATCCAAAAAACAAAACATTTTTAGAAAAAAAAAGGGCGTCTATTAACAGCATAATGAATTTTTCCAGAAAATTCAAAATCTACATTTCATTTGTCTTGAAAACATCGAATGTTTGGTATTTTAATCAGAATTGTTAGATTTGTGTTTAAGAAAATCAAAATGTTTAACATTTTTCAATGTAAATGTTGGCTTGAATAAAACAATATTTTAAAAGTCTTCGTGTTACATACAGCCATTATATTGACACACAGCCATTTTTATAAAAATATTTTCGCCTCATTTTTTGGATTCAAGGTAGTTTTTGAATATGTATTTCGGGTTAAATGTTCTACCAAATTTTTGGAGGTATTTATACAATATTTCCTGTGCTTGCTGTAACATACAAAGGAACTGGGGAGGTACAAGAATATTGTTAAATACTCAAAATGTATGAACTCAAATTACGCCGCTTCTTTTTCAGGTTACCCTAAAACCAGTATTTGCACGTATATGTTAATACCATTTTTTTGACTGGATGTATCCCCTATCTTATACATCTTAGCGGTAGCAAAAGTAATATATTAAAACGTTTGACAACATTGAGTTTTGTTTACTGTTTAACTGCTATTCTTCTCACCATCCCATTCTATATTGGGCGATGAAAATTCTGTTACTTGCCATGGGACAAAGTATTCTAATTTCCTTCCGAAGGAAGTCATGCTAAGGCCAAATTAATCCATCGCCCTCCGTCAGGATTGAACACATGTTCTCGGCATGTTTTCCTTAGACCACGGAGGATGACAGAAACATTGAGTTAAATATGTAAAATTAAAAACGAGAAAGAAAGTAAGTGAAATCTTGTTGTATCAATGGAGATTATTATGTTGCAGTTTCCCTTTACATTGGACTTGGATCATTTATCATTTTAATAGCAATTTATGGCCTCATATTTTGTGGAATGTGAAGTATTCATAAATTTTGTTTAACTGAAATAGGTATTTTGTCGATAATATTGAACAGTGACTGCTAATGTGAATATAAATTGCTTAGTAAACCATAGCGAATAATGAGAAACATTCCAATTTTGCTGCACCTGAGTAATTATGCTTGTAACCGAGCGAGATGTGTGACGTGTGAAAGCGTTGGCATTCGGAGGTCCGGAGTTCGATTTCCGTCGACATTCATTCTAACCTTGATTTTTCGTTGTTTTCCCTGATTTTCCGTAGTTCTATGATCTCCATTCATAATGTTGCTTGTATTGTATATGAGATTCGAAAACACTACATAATCATTTGTGTCTGTCCGCTCTGATTCTCTCCATATACCTCCTCCAGATCTCCTGGGATTCTCCTTCTTTCGGTGGCTTCTGCTCTTCCTTCCGATATCCACAACTGGCGCCTATTCAACGGTTGTGACTCTTGATCCTACTATTTCCCTCTGACGATCTCTGAAATAATATTCTTTTCTCGCAGGTTGAAATGTTGCTACATTTATTTCTTCTGTCGCGGGTCATATATTCCTCTAACACATTAGCAGATATTATCAGAGACATATTTTCTAAATCTGCACACTCTTTTGCTTCTCTTAAGATGTTCCATAAGCATTTTTTTTGAAGTTTCCTTTGACCGCCTTCTACTAGTTAATTATATTTATTACACGTACATACAGAAATATGCTTTCTTTTTGTGTTTTAACAGACGTCAAAACGTATGCTTTGGTGAAATTTCTGTGATTGCATATTTTTAACTGAATGCCATACTTTATATAAGTAATATAGAACATGAAAAAAAAAAGAAATTTCGTGCATGAAGAGTTGTATAAAGTTTATTTATAAAATAGAAATACCTTCGGTAAAAAGGTAAATATATTTTGTATAAATTATATCTTAAACTATTATGTAATAAATTAAACTGTTGTATATTTACTTGCTCGTGCGTTAGAATGTCTAGTCTATTGAACCCATGGTTGCAGATTCAACTCTGGCCCAGATCGATATTTTTTGAGTGCGTTTAAAAGGGACAACCATTAAGTCTACTGACATGTGAAAGCACTCCTGCGGGATGAAATTTGACATACCTGCGGCGCTATTAGGATCCTGGCAATTGACAGCGTCATTAACAATGTTATTTGTCTTACCAAGATGGTCCGTATTCGATCCTAGGCGACTGTACGTAGATTTGTAGTGAACAAAGTGGGTTTTGCCGGGTCTTTTTTATGGGTTTATCCGCCATCAATCCCACCACCTGCTCCACCATCACCTCCTCGATGTTGTTTGTGTTCCCGAGTTCCTCTGCTCCTCGACCTGACCCGGCTCTAACTTGGAGGTTGTAAATTCTCCATGCGATGAAGGTAAATAGAGAAAGTACATTTGCTGTGTCACATTGCGTTTGTTCGCTCCTATAATAAAAGAGCGTTTGTCGGAATAGGGCACTAAGGCTTTAGAGATGCAATTTGATGCTTGTTTTGTCTCCCAAAGTTCTCACATTAGAAGCCATGTCGTGTTATGATTTTAGCCATGGCTTTACACAAATGGGTGCATCTATGGCAAATGTGGAATAGTGTAAGGTTGAAAAATAAAGCAAAAAGAGTTTTATATTCGGTGGAGTTATTTGGAGAAATGAATGCTTGTTTATGATAACCCGAAGAACTGAAATTGCCGACGTTGTGTGTTTTAACGTTTCGCGACATAACCGTAACTTAGTCAGGCATATGTAATGGTTTGGAAGACGCAGATAGCGGTTCCGACAGAACATAACAGAGCACTCTACCGGAAAAAGCGGTTACATCCCAAACTCCACTTTTAACTCCAGTTTCCCCTGGTTTTACCATTTATGTACGGCAATAAAACTGTAAAGAAACAGAACGAATACTGTTTCACATTCCTCATGTAACTTTGGAGGTAAACAGGTTAGGTATTTGTTTCCAGTGCTTGAATATCTCAACATACTTTTTATGGATTTGAGGTAAACAAAGGGTAGAGTCGAGTAGAATAGAGTAGATGCGAAAGAGTTTCAGAAGGCATAGATGAAGCGAGAGAGCGACAAGACGCGGCACCGCAGGCTCGGACTCAGGTTTCCACCAATGAGATCCTGACACCTGTGGGGCCACCCCACAAGCTTGCCTTCTCAAGAAGAGTTCATTACATACCGAACGCCAAGACATACCAACTCAAAGCAAATGTCACTGACCTACACTTCGCCATGGTGTCCACTCGCCTGATCCGCAGACCTTGAAACATGGCGAAGAAATTCACGAAGAAATAAAATGACACTAAGTGCTTGACATTACAGAAACCACCATTGGATTCGCCTACTAATCTGGGAAAACCGCGAAAACAATTCAAGCTCAGAGTGGCCACTGCAATGGGACTGTGGTCGTTACACAACAGAGATCCATCTCACTTGATAAAGGAAGGATCGCTTGAAGTGATGGATTTCCTTCAAAATATTTGTCTAGTATACTTGAATTGTATTGTGTCTGAACCAAATATGAAACTAATAGGTTTCTCTTTCGTTTTCTATTCACATCACACACTCCAAAATGTTCTTTTTAGGTTTCAGTAGACCTCAGAAAGTTCTTTCCTGATGAAATAAATTCTGATATTGAATTTTTGGTCGAAATATTTCCTCTTCCTACTCTAGATTAACAGATTTAGATTCCCATAAGCTGCTTTCTACCCGTGTCATTCAACCAGAGGAAATTTAAAGATTTAATATCTACGGGACTTTCGAAAACTACGAGTGCTGCAGCACCTGTGCAATTTTGAGTGGTAGATAATGATTTGACTGTTATTCAAAATTACCCAAGTTCACAGAGTAAGCACAGAAAATTCAGCATCTTTGTTTCTGAACCGAAAATACTTTTAGAAGAAAGTTTGTGTGGTGTTTGATGTGTAAATTGAGGTTAATTCGGAAATACCTAATTTGGTATTCAGTATTTAAGTTCAGAAGATTCTAAAGATTTCTTAAGATGGGATGCAAGATTTTCAACCAAATTTCCCTCATAAACTACCCTCAGGTACAACACTTTACACATTTTTTATTTTCTGATAAATGACTTCAACGATTTTGATTAAATGCTATAATTTTAGTTAATTTATGGAAATTAATCATTTCTTCATACTAGCTATATATAAGCTATGGTTTTTGATAGAGTCAAGATGAAAAATTCAATGCCACGGCCGGGATTTGAACCACGGATCTCCTGGTTTCCGCCCAGTCGCTCTTACTCATTGAGCTATCATGGCTAACTTGCCTTCATGACACAAACGGTGTATCTCAAATGCGAGAGCCCCTAGTGGTTTACCGGAATGAATGTGTAGTGTTTAACGCCCGCTTTTAATACATGCGGCACCGCAGGCGATGACACTGATGATACATGAGATGAAGATGGAGCACCGGTGGAATGAGTTGGCGGGGGAAACCGGAGATCCCGGAGAAAACCCGCCCCAGCGCCGTGGTTTACCGGAGAAATATACGAGTCAAATGGAGAATTTAAAGTCATGACGGCAAGTTGGCCATGATAGCTCAATGAATAAGAGCAACTGGACGGAAGCCAGGAGATCCGTAGTTCAAATTCCGGCCGTGGCATTGAATTTTTCATGTTGACTCTATCAAAATGCTATAAGTTTACGATAATTACATGACGAACAAAAGGTGTATCTTGAATTTTTTGGAAATAGGCTCTGAAGTCCTCTTCATTCTAAATTACTTCTGTACCTATATCTGGTAACTCTAAGACAGATAAAATATAGAAAATATAGAACTAGTTAAAGCACCCAAGTTATTGAAATTACAATTCTTGTAGTGTTATCGTTTTAAGACATTCTTTTCTATCTGTTTGCATTTTCAAATATTTATTCTTTTCTTAAGAGTAAAATCGCTGTTCGCCTTGATGCAAACTTTATGACTAACTGGTACTGTGATCTGGTAATTCGCATGCTATCTCCATATCTAGAGGTTCCAGATTCGATCCCAGGCTGTAGCATAGAACTTTTTATTTACAGGTATTATTCTCCATCCTTAGTGTCTGGAATTGCAAGTGAGGAGTAAACGTTTGTGTGAAATTCATAGAAGTGTAACATCCTGATGCTTAAATGACCCTTGACAACCAACCAATCATATAGCGTTTAGAATTTAAAAGATTAAGGTGGCTTAGGCCTACTATGTTCCTCTGATTCACAAGTAAAATATGCAGTGAAACTACTTCTGCAAGTATTTATTTCGATTAACATGTAAGTCGTAATAATAATTAAAAATGGGCAGAGAATGTATCACGTACATTTATTAACTTAATTGTTAATCCTAGCTTTTGTATTTGTAGGAAACAAAATAAAATATTAAGAATGTAATGTGTGTTTAATTCGCTCCCTGGAATGCTCGTATTTTGGTGCATTTGTACGAGATATGTGCTTCTTCATCTCGACTATACGTTATATTTTTCTTGTATGATGGATGCGCGTGCCTATATGCTTTTGATTCGCGTTCTTTTACGAGAAACGTGATGCCTTTTCGTGGCAATTCTTCATTTCGACGTTTGTGCCGCCCTTCTTCTCCTCAAGTGTGGGTGGAAGGGTGGGTGAACGCGACGATGTTGCACTGTCATTTGTCTACGTCCAAAGAGGGAATGACCCGGCTGAGAGCTTCCCCCGAGAGCCGTTAGATGGCAGGTGCCTTTACAAATTCTCTTGGGAAATTATTGTTGCGTGTTGTTTGGCTGGGAAGCAGTAGCTAGAAGGCTCATGAAAGTTTTCTCATTCACCAGCGTTTCTTTCTTTCACCTTCATTCTTTTTCTTTTTCTCGTCTCCCTTGGTGCCTCTTTTTATCTTCCCCCCCCCCCCCCCCAGATCTTTTCTCTCTGGTTTCTGCCTGCGAAGATGGAGGGACATAGTGCTAAACACATTATTACTAAAGATGTTGACATTATGCAGGATATAAAGTGTGTCACGAAAATATTGTGATGAAAAGAATCTGAAGGGCAGAATCTCACCAGAGGGATCGTAAACTAAATTGTTCTGCACTGCTTAAATGAACGTAGAAGAAAAACAAACGAATAACTTGAAAGCATGGTAGAAAATATGCAGGCTGGGAAATGAAACATCTGCAGGAGGGAGTAATCATTTTCCACTTCTAGGCAATAACCTCAGGGTTTTATTTATTTACTACTGAACCTGCGTGGACACACAGAAACACGTGATCAACCTGAAAATATAAATACTTTGTCTTTATTCAGATACAAATTCTATATGTTGTGGCAATAATGCTAATGTAATACTTAATGGAGCAGTTTATTGTTAGCATTTTTCATTGGTAGTAAAGATGATTGTACTTCCTTTGTCAGAAAAGTTCCGGGTCAGAGGTAGTAACAAATAGAAAATTGTACTTACCAAGTAATGATCCCAGCTCCTATCGAAGTACTCCCCTTGGTTATCTGTACACAATTGCGAACGTTTCTGAAAGTCCGGGAAGCTAGCAGAACATTTTCAACTGCGATGTTTGCAACCTCATTTGTTTATGCCTGTTGGATGTCCGCGATATCTTGATGAAGCTTTCCTTTCAGTCGCCTTTTCATTCGCAGAAACAAGAAAATATCACAAGGAGAGGGGTGTTCTCTGAGTTAACTCTAACAGTGTCACCCTGTTTGCACATACCTCACTTGCGGTAGCACGTAACACCATTTCTTATTGATTTACCGTAAATATTTTCCTTAAGCTTATTTGTGCAAGAGAATATAGAAAGGCTTTGTTACAAATAATCTTCGAGAGTTTATTGCCGTATAGACTTATGGGAGGACATTCATGGAAGTCCTGTACACATGTCAATGTTTGTATGGTCATAACTTAAAAATATCAGAATACTACAGATCTGATTAAATGAGCAGTCATGAACGCCTTAATTCCTTCAATCCAATGCTAGTTCCTGAATTGCTCCCTTTTTATTAATATAGTGGATAATTATATCCTTTAACGCCCTTTTTTGATGTTCAAAACCCGGCCATGTGATACTACACCTCTATTTTAGCTTTTAGTTTGACGACAGTGTATTCAGTAAGGACGGTAAAGTCAACTGATATTGATAATTGGTTCACCATTTAAAGCTTTATTTTTAATGATGGTTATAAGCTATACAGTATTTCCAAAACATTTTCAGTTGGGATTTTACTATTAGAAAGAATTTTCATATTCATGTCATTCAGTGTCAACCTCCCATTAGTTGAATATCAATAAAAGAGGATATATTTGGCTCTTTATTGTAAACGTGGCAGATATTTTAATGATGCCCAACTCAAACGGAGGCTTAAAATACTTAAAATTGGATTATGACATGGATGGGGAGTTGCACGTTCACATCACAGTTTCTTTCTGTCATTCTTAGTAGGCTTATTTGGGTATGATTTTTTTGACAAACGTGTACACGTAAGAGAATGAATCTTTTAAAAATAAGCTACTGTACCATTGACAAAATAGCTGTGTTTATTTTAAGTAAATACTGTCTCACTTTTCTATTTCTTTGGAGCCAATGAAAATTTTAATATAATTTATAGCTTTCAAAAGCTACCCCTATACATTTCAACACCTTAAATAGAAATATGTAGTTCTTGCAATGAAAAAATTTAATAAACGTCGCTGTTAATTAATATTTATTAGAGAATAACTTAAGTAAACAACTCTGCAAGTGATTTGTAAGATAAAGCAACACTTATAATGATAACAAATATCTGAATATCTTGGCTCTCCGGTTTTTGACGCGTCATATTTGGTAAAAGTAACTTTTCGACCGGCCTGTCATGGCCATCTTCAAGGGTAAACTGCGCCGCTTCCTGCGAGTAGTCAGCGTTTTGTAGGGACCGACGGGGGATGTGCGCTCTGATTGAAGACGGGCACGATAGGATGGTCGAAACGTTGGTTTTACCAATATGATGCGGTAAAAACTGGATAGCCAAGATATTTATAAAGGTGGCCACGGAAGCCTTAGAGAACATAATGGTAATAATGGAATATGAAGTATTTAATGTTAATATTGATGTATTAAAAGGTTTGGTAGACTGGAAGTAAATAGTAGGTATGGTGGTTGTAATAATAATGCATGCAAATTGTGTCTTTAAGTGTAACATTTTATACCAAACGCTCTAATTTATCATTCTCTTCATCTTCTCTTCTTTGAGGATTAATCTTGTTCTATGGTAATGCCGTCATGAAACACGTTCCTTTTGGAATTGTATATTTAGGATAATGTACAACTGGAACTGAATGGAGTAATGCATTATAAAAGAAACAATTACCTTTACGTGAAGCAATATCATTACAATAAATGGGTTCTTCCTCTTTTATTCCTCTCTTGAAAATAAGCTTAATGGAATTCATTGCACTTTAAATTATTACCTCTGACAAAATAAGAACGAAATATTTTAATTAGGAATGTGTAATGCTACGTGAAGCTATAAATAGAACATTTCCGACTGCTGCAGTAATTATGTTCTCCGGCTTGCAAGTTTAGTACTCATTTGAATATCAGACACAATATTCTTAAACATTAAATGTGATATATGCGGCCCTTTAGCGAACACATTTATTGACTCTGCCATAGGTATAGTTTTTCTTTCTATACCATTTGTCCCTGATAAATAGAGAAATATTGCACTCCACTCAAATCGCTGACATCGAAATACTACCGGAAATGTTTGTTTTAAGTCCTTTGATTCTAACAAAATAAAGTACATAGATTTAGGAAAATTTTTGTGAGGATGTTTATTTCTCTGAAAACTACATAAAGGGTTAGTAGAAAAAGCTTATTTTATCTATTTCTCTATAAAGCAGATTAACGTTATACATTCTATACCAGCAATACATGTTTTGAGACATTCTAAATAATAAACAAAAACAAAACAAAACACATTTTTAAATGAAGATCTCTATGTGTGCACTCGCGTGTGCCTGCGCCTATCTGCTTGTCTGAACAGCATTACTGTACATAAAACGAAAAGTGGTTAAATTCCAAAATTGGTGTTAAATTTCAGCTTTTTCTAAGAATGTGACACAAAGATTTTCAAAATAAAACCAGTTAATCTCAAAGTACTCTTGCCAAAAACATTATTATTTTTTCAACATTCTGATTTTCTCAAAAATAGCTCAAAATATTTTGAATGATTATTATATTTTAATGAGAAGTGAAATCCATATATTGAATTTTCTGGGAATATCCTACCCTTTATTTGGCACTCATAAAAACAGTGAAGCAAAAATTTTTTTGGGTTAGTGATACATGTAAATGAGGTCTTTTGAACACTTTTATGTGGTTTTCAGATGTTTAATTATTCTTTTTTAAAAAATACAGTATGTTGCTCAAGAGCAACATTGCCCACAACAATACAAGCCAGCATGGTTGACCGTTCTATTCTATTTTGTATGGAACGATCTGAAACAATTTCTCTTAGGGACAAAACAAAGAACCAAATTACATTTTGAACACTTTACTGTAGAGTATCCATTGGTACAGTAACGGCATCGTCCTTTAGGGCCATATTCGGGCCAGTGATCCAGATTATCATAGCGTACATCCTGAAGAACAAGTGGGATAGATGACTTCTTCTTTTTGAGAGGTGGTGTTGATTCCAAGGATGGTCTGCCTACTTTCCTTTTCCCTGCCAACAATAAACCATTGGCAATATCTGCCCTGAAAATCTTGAGACTGATCTTCTGGTCTGTAGTTTCCCTTCGGTATACCAGCCATGCATTTACCACACACAAATCCAGCATATATCCAAAAAGACGCAGGTACCAACGTCTAGATTTGATCGGAACTCTGTAGAGTTCTATCAACATGCCAGCTAGATCAACACCTCCCATATGCTTGTTGTATTGCTTTACAATGTTTGGGCAAGGTACTTCAATCTTCCTTTTCTCATTGTTGTTCCATCTTTTCACAGAAGAAACTGGTTCAATGCCGCAAAATGAGCTTGCAAGGCATACTACTTTGTTATCAACCCATCTCACTACTATAAGACCTGCTGTTGTGTCCATTCTGAAGTCATAGCTGCCTCGTCCACATTTTTGAAGAGTTTTCTCATTTTCTATTGGGCAGTTTTTTATTCGATTCTTCCTTAGAGTTCCCATTGATTCAATGTTGTGATCTTTCAAGTATGCAATCAGATCCAGGGTACAAAAAAAGTTGTCAAAGTATACTCTGGCATTCACACCATTGGGAATTGTCCTACAGAGCACTAAGACAACCTGGCCTCCTAATCCAAAAGGCTTCTCCTCTTCAGAGAGATCTGTCAGCATTCCTTTACCCGTGTAAGGCAAAAAATCGTAGATTACTCCAGACACACCAGCGCGCACAAAAATTTTGAAACCCCATTTGTGTGGTTTATTTTGGATATACTGACGGAGATTGCCGGCTCTCGTGCCCTTATACGGAACCATCATTTCATCAATTGAGAATTCCGATTCCTGCTGTTGGTTACGGCAATTTCTTACAATTGCATCAAGAACGGGCCTGATCTTATAAAGTCTGTCACTGGAATTCCCTGCATTCTCATTGTTTACAAAGTGAAGATATCTACGCAATTTCTGAAACCTTTTCAAACTGAATAATTCCGTAATTTTTTCACAGCTGGTAGAATGTGACCAGTAATCACAATAGGAAGGCATATTCACAATCCCCATGTAAATAAGAACACCCAAGAATTGTTCCATTTCATTTACATTTGTATTCACAGAAACAGTAGCTTGCTGCACGGAATACAGGTTAGTTTCATTCACAATCATTTTTACCAATTCAGTATCAAAATATCTTCTGAAGTATTCTAAAGGAGTGTTATTTTGAAAATCAAAGACATTTGGTGTGCTTTCTGTGTACGTGACAAAATCCTGTTTTGTCCATTTGAATATTCTTGAATCCTTATTTTTATTACTGCTGGTGCTTGCTAATGGAACGGTAGGTACATTATTACGTACATTCTCTAAAGAATTATCATCTGAATCTGAATCAGTCTCTGGTATGACAAGCAGGCCATTATTACTCCGAATTTCTGGTGTATAGTCAGGGTCATCATCACTGTTGTCTGCAAAGAGTTCCGGTTCAGAATTATCAGAAGCATCCACATCAGACAAAGTAGGGTCAACTGGGGGAAGAACAGCAGCTCCTCTTTTTCTAGTGTTGTAAAAGATTGCAGGATCCATTGCAAACCACCTGCTGTAAAAGACACATTTACATACTTCTAACATAACCTTGTAACAGCAGTGCCTTGATTTATGAGCAATGATGCTTCCAAGCAACAGCTTTTTCAAAAGCAGTTTAGACATATAAAAGTTGTTCTGAACAGGGGTATTTTATGTGCAAACTCACCTTCATATGCTTACAAAACAATATACAGGAGAATTATTTGCAGATCAAGTGTTAACACACACGTTATTCAATAACAACGCAAGCAGCACACACAACCATTCACAATCTTATGGCAAACTTGTATGAGGGTGCTATCTGGTGGTAGAACCCGTAACTGCTGGATTGACTAATGATCAGAGCTGGTAGACAGATGTTGCTGCAGAGCAATGTTGCCAGCAAATAGCAGGTTGGATGCCCATCTATTGCATAAAGCTCATAAAAAGTATACGTTGCTTATAAGCAACTGTGCCAAATAAAGGGTTAAAGTGCCCTTCATTCTGAAGGATTGTTATTCATAGTGGGTCCTACACACGGCTAGTGTGAAAGAAAAATTCATTTCCATTAATTGACCTAATAGTGGTTAACTATAAAGCCCGGGCCTTAAAGTACTTACAGCATAGTAAGTCACCATTAAGGTAGTTGTCTCATGTGTTTATGAGAACTCCTAGTTGTTTACCGGGAAAAACACGAGTCAGTTGAAGAATTTAATGTCATGTCGGCACGTTGGCCATAGTAGCTCAATAGTCAGAGCGGCTGTACGGAGACCAGAAGCTCCATGGTTCAAATCCCGGCTATGGCATTGAATTTTTCAGTCTGACTCTACCCTTTCATACGATTGTTATACAACTTGTAAATCACAAGAGATTGAGAAAGCCTCATTATAAAAACATATACATAGTTAAAATGCTAAAAAAGTAAAATGATTCGTTTATTTTTTGGTAGATTTAAATAATTTCCGAGATATTCTTTTTTATTGGTTTGCATTTCTAATGACTTGTATTTTTTTCGAAGAAGAATTTATTTTTAGTTTTTAATCTCTTGGCTTTATGAAGAGATCGGAATTTCAAAGTTCCCTTGTTTCTTGTACTTAAAGGAAATGCGTAATAGAAACACTGCTACACATGATTATCTTAAATAACGTGAAGTAGCTCTAGATTTAAAGAATATATTGTTAAAGAATAGCCACAGAAAGATATATGATTGTACACGTCAAATGTTTTAAAAGATATTCTATGGTAATTGGGTGATATGGGAAAGGTCTTAAAATAAAATATGAAACAGTTAAACAATTGAAGAGTTTAATTTCTTAAATTATTATTGAGAAATCAAGTACAAGTAAAAATATGCATCTAATAATATCAATCTTCCATAGATAAATAGATCCTCAAATGGATTCTTTTGAAACTGAAATTTGACAGGGAAAAACAAACCTAATTATAGTTAAGACAGTAACAGAACATATTTTAGATTATTGGGGAAGAAAATTGGGCTATGTGAGAAAGTGCGTAGAGAAATGTTGGCAAAATAAATGAATGCATTAAGAACGTCCATGAGAAAGTCAAGAATCCAACATATTAGGAATGATTATACAAGACTGGGAATATTAAGGCTGTCATTTATAGTCTAGAATAGTGGTCCCATGCTAATCTTGCCAGATTATCGCTCTACCTCATCTCCTTCGGTCTGTACACGAAACATTCCCCATCACTCATTCAGGTAACCAAATATTAGGGAAGCTTGCTTTTGAAATAACCCACCCGGTTGGCCATGAGACCAGAAACCGTCCTACCAAAGGAGGAAAGAGCACATCATCCTGCCATGCAGCGCCGCGACACTGCTACCTTAAGAAATCACCATATGAGAGATAATGCGAAATGAAAATGGAGATTAAATGGAGGGACAGGAAATTCGGGAATGTAATTAATCTATTCCGCATTCACCTGGCGACCAGGAAAAACACTCCGAAAAAAATTCCATGGGTCAGGTACGTCGGCCACGGGAATCGAACCCAGACCTTCCGAATGCGGGCCACAGACGAAACTGCCTGAGCCATCCCACTAGGTATCGTGAAATATGAATATCGGGTGACTATTCCTATGGACTCTGGGCTCATTGAGCATTCTTTCACTCAAATTATTCATCTTCCACTATGACCTGCGTTGGAGAACGTTAAATAAAAAAAAAAAAAAAATTAAAAAAGAAGGAAGGAAACTGCCATATAAAATGAGTTAGAACTTCACTTGAAAGACGAGGTAGAAAGAAAATGAAACAAAAATAATGTAAAAGAACTTGCGATAGACGAGAAACCACCTCAGAAGGAAAACCCAAAGAAACCCAAGGTGGTCGACTGCAACCGAACCCGGGACTTTCCCAATACGATCTTCAGTTTACCATGTAGTTATCTCGCCAGATTGCCTTTTTTATACTTACACGAATTGTATGTTCTGAGGAACCTCACTTTTCCATTGACTGCCTTTCAAGTTTTGTTCGCAACTGTAGAGCTTATTTGCATGTCTAAAATTCAAAATACTTAATTTTTATATCTTACAGCAAAAATGGCTTAAATGTTGGCGTACAGTATATCAAGATATTATATTCCTAAGTCATTTATATTTCCTATTTAATTGACAGTGCTGTGTCAATTCGCACGTTGTAGGTAATTCGCGTACTGTCCGTAAAGTCGTCACGTATTTTTTATGTTCATTTTTCCCCAATTGGGTGTGCCACGGTCGCGTCTTCAGTGTTGATTAGCTAATGTTCGTTTTGATGTAGTTAGTATTCTTACGTCGGGAAGTGTGCGCGGAATACAGAGGTAAGCTTTCACATTATCAAATTGCTCACTCTGACTTAGAATAGCGTTTATTGCTTTTCTGATTTGACTTGTCTTAAATGGGATTTTGCGTTGTAATTTGTGATTTTCCAATTTAAGACCTGGCGATGATTTAAACTGAGTTGCAATAGTAATCGCTCGGATTAAAATTTCATTGCTTCAGTTCATGTTTAACTTGCGTGGTGTTATTTAAATTGTTATGGCATTCAGAGTTAAATTGACTTATAGTTTTCCGAGTGAATTGTTGTTGTTTGTAGGTCTATAGAGTTTGTTTCAAATGCTATTAACTTTGGAGGTATTTAAGGAGATAATTTTAAGTATATAGGTCCAACTTCAATTGAAAGTCTACAAATTTGTGTTTACACATTGGAGAATTAAACTTGGTAAGGTTAAAGAGGATAGTTTCAAGTTCAGCTGACATATTTCCCTTAAACTAAACCTTACGTTCCTTTGCTAAATTATTTTCACGAAAAGCAAAAATGTTTGCTAAGCACTGTAAAAATTCATTAAGCTATTTTAGCAATACATACTGTTTTGGCCAGTGTAAATACATTTACATGTATGGAATCAAGGGTTTAGTCTTTAAAAATTAATAGCAGTCTTACTGAATTGCCTATTTTGCTCATCTTAAAACCGAACATGAGCCCTTAGTTAGCATCTCCATTTTAAATGTTGAAAATGATCCAGTATAATTTATAATTATGACTTTTCATATTAAAATATAAGAAACGCAAATTCTGGAGATTGCTTTATTTGGATTCACACCATGAAAGATCTCCAGCAATAAACTTAGTTTTGGGTGTACGAGCGATGGTTCAATGGGGCATATTGTAAAACGAATTAGAAGCAAATGGGTACTGTAAATGATACTTTGTTAGACCGCCTCAATTAGACTAAGGAATCCATTATTTCCTTAATGTCAATTATTTTGTCTTTTAGCGTAGGCGATAGCTGTTTGCATCAAGTTGAAGAGGTCTCGATTTCGAATCTCGGAAAGGGCAAGTTATCCGGATAAAGATTTTTTCGGTGGTTTTGCTTATCCTGAAAGATGGGTGTCTGGAAAATAAGCTCTGTGGATCCTGGGTTCATTGGGGCATCATTTTTTTCGTCTAATATGACAACTTGGAGGATGTAAATTAAAAAAGGTCCATTATTTCTTCTTTTAGCGACATTTTAAGATTTTTAAGTTTTGGCTTCGGGCCAAATGATGCAACTGCCAACGGGCCCTTAAACTCCACACGTTCACTCATTGTTAATATCTGTCTTATTTTATCATGGAAATCTGTGTTACGTAAGATAGTTTTTGTTGTCAGATGTATGTGCTGAAGGTGGGAAATATCTTTCATGGAGTTATTAGCTCATTTTGAGTTTCAGCATTGTAGTCATTTTCTCGTTTTGCATAAACTGTTAATTATATTAATTTATTTTCTTTGCTGTATGTGCTTCTATATCGAAGCTGTTATTCTCATTTGTATTTCCTATTTTGCGACATAAAGTAAAAGGATAGCTAAGACCTTGTACGTCATGATCGCAGCTTTTAGGTAAGTGTATCATGAAACGTACGTAAGCACTTTGGTTTCCTTTTGCTTCACGGCCCATTTTACCAAGGTTCTCTCGGCGGGTATGTAGTTGGCAGGTGTATGTGTGTTGAGCGTTCGGCTTTTGTTTTTAGACCAAGCAGTGACTTGTGCGTTTTTGTTTGTTCCATATATATCCCGCCTTTAACAACGGCTTTTGCCTTTTGGAACGATTGCATATAGGCATTTGTTTTCAATTGATATCTTTAGGTTTAAAAGGTTCTCTTTGATAAGTATAATTTACTTCAGCTTTATATTGTCATTAAAAACACTTCTTTCGTAGAGAAATTGTGCAAAAATGTTTTATTTAGGTATATTTAGACTGGACAGCATTATTTTAAATAATGCTCAGTAAATGTCATGTTTGAGAGTGAAAGTATAATTTACACGTGCTTTATATTATGTTCCCATGAAAAATGCTTTCTAGAGGAATTATGCAAAAGTGTTGTATTTAGGGATCGGCAGATTATTCAAATAATGTTTATCATTGTCCTTTTTGAGTAAACATTATAGTTTCACTCAGTTTTCCATTGTCATTAAAGAAATTTGTGGAATAATCCTGCAAAGCATTGATTTATTATATATTTAGTCATGGTTATTATAAGCCATAACAAATAAAGCTATTTCTATAAATTGTATGTTTATCGTGTGCAAATAATCTAAAGCAGCTGTATCCGTAAAACAGAATAGCTCTACATGTGCGAAAATTTAGGTACTCCGCTCTGTAGTGTAGGTGAAAGCGTGTCTGCCTTACGTTCAAGAGGTCCCGAGTTCGATCTTGGTCACGGCAGATTATTGGATTACGGGGTTTTCATTATCGTGAAAGATAAATGTCGTATAACTTAAGATATATGAATCCTTGAATGTGAACTTGATACGGTACCATCTACACTAGAGGGGTCTCCTATAGAATTTATCAAAATTATACCACGGTTTCTAAAATAATTTTTCCCTCTTTTATGGTAAATATCATGGACGATCATGAGCAAATTAAAATATAAACTTCAGAATGACCACAGTATAAAAATAAGGGTTGATAAAAGAATGTGGTCGCCTCTCCCGGCTGGTTTGAACTGAAATTTCAACTGTAATGTGTGTATGCGTGTGTACGTGCGTCTGTTTCTCTGAAAAGCGTAACTGTAAATCGAAAGGCGGTTAAAATCCTAAATTGGTATTAAATTTCACCTTTTTCTAAGAATGTGACATGAAGATTTTGAAAACAAAATCCGTCCATCTCAAAGTACTCTTGCCAAACACATTTTTTTCAACATTCTGGTTTTCTCAAAAATAGCTCAAATATTTTGAATGATTATATTTTCAGCAGAAATGAAATTCATATTCTGAATCTTCTGGAAATAGCCTTTAAAGTGCTTCATTCTGAATGACTTATGTCTCGTATATCGCAAGAGATGGACAAAATCACCTCATACAAAAATATACATCGTTAGAATTAAAAAGAAAGGTAGAATGCCTTTTTCTTTATTTTATGGGCAAGTTAAATATTTTCCGGGACAATCTTTGTTATTGGTCTGAAAGTTCAAGTTTGTATCTTTTTTCGAACAAGACGACTTTATTAGCTTTTCTTTAATCTCTTGGCTATATAAATAGGTCGGAATTTCAACACATACCGACCAGCTTTCAGACCTATTGACTATCACTGAATTCCCTTATTTCCCGTACTTACAAGGAAATGTGTAGTAGAAACATTGCTACACACGGTTATCTTAAATAACGTCAAGTAGATATTGATTTAAAGAATATATTGTTAAAGAATAGACACAGAAAGCTATATGACTGTACACATCAGATACTTTAAGATTATCTATGGTGATCTTGGAAAAATCTTAAAATATGAAGTAAACAATTTGAAGAGTTTAAATTCTTAGAATACTTTTGAGAAATCAGGTAAAAAAATATGCACCTAATATTAATCTTCCAAGAAAGGTAAACACATCGTTAAATGGATACTTTTAAAACTGAAATTTTACAGGGAAAATAAAACTAATTAAGACGTAATAAAAATATCTAAAATATTGGGGTAGGAATTTTGGCTGTCAGAAAGCAGATAGAAAAATGTCAAGAGAAGTGAATGATTAAGAAGGTCCATAAGAAAGTAAAAAATCCAACATATTAGGAATGGTTATACAAGAATGGAAATGTTAAGGCTGCCATTTATAGTCTAGAATAGTGGTGCCCATGATAATCATGCCAGTTTCTCACCCCCTCGGTTTGTATGCATAGCATTTCCCCATACGCATTCAGGTAACCCAATATTAGGGAAACTTGCCGAATGAGTAAGGAGCATATCATCCTGCCATGCAGCGCCGAAACATCCGCTGACACTATTACCTTAAGAGATTACCATGCCTGAGAATGGATATGAAACTGAAGATCAGGATATTAGGAGCATGTAATTAACCTACCCAGCATTCGCCTAGCAACCCGAAAAACACCCCGAGAAACCCATGGGTCAGGTAGGTTGGCCACAGGAATCGAACTCGGACCTCCCGAATGCAGGCCAGATGAAATCGCCTGAGCCATCCCACTCGGTATCGTGAAATATGAATATCGGGTAAGTAATCCTTATGGACCCTGGGTTCACTGAGCATCCTTTCACCCAATTCATTCATCGTCCGCTATGACCTGCGTTGGAGAACGTTAAATGATGGATGGATGCTGCCATACATCATTAGCTAGAAACTTGGGATGGACCGGAAATTACCTCAGATAGAAAACCCGAAAAACACAAGGAGGCCGACTGGAATCGAACCCGGGACTTCCTAAATACGGTCCTCATAGTTTACCACGTAGTTACCTCGCCACATTGCCTTTTTTATTGTTGCATATACATGTATATGTAATAATAGATGATGCTTCAGTGCGATACTTGTGATATTTGATATTTTTTTTTCTCCCTTGTTCCATTTATACCCCCGCCTTTAACTGCTATGGTCATATCGGCGGCCGTTCTCCTTTGGAACATATTGAAGGTGTTAACTCGTATTCGTTGGGTTTTAATCATTAGATCACGCACACATTCACACTCTCATTCATACTTCCAGACTCTGGGGAAGCTGAGGAATTATCTTGGACGGAGAAAAGTCCCCACCCCCACCGCCGGGAATCGAACCCGGGATCCCTAGCACTGTAGGCAGGTGCTCTACCGACTGAGCTATGGGGCCAGCCTTTGCCTTTTTTATACTTACACGAAACCTCGCTTTTCCATTGACTGCCTTTCAAGTTTTGTTCGCAACTATAGATCTTATTTGAGTGTCTAAAATTCAAAATAGTTAATGTTTATATCTTACAGCAAAAATGGTTTAAATGTTGGCGTACAGTATATCAAGATATTATATTCCTAAGCCATTTGTATTTCCTATTTAAAAGGAGTGCTGTGCCAATTCGCACGTTGTAGGTAATTCGCATACTGTCCATAAAGTCGTCACGTATTTTTTATGTTCATTTTTCCCCGATTGGGTGTGCCACGGTAGCGTCTTCAGTGTTGATTAGCTTATGTTCGTTTTGGTGTGATTAGTATTCTTACGTCTGCAAGTGTGCGCGGATCTCAGAGGTAAGCTTTCACATGATCTAATTGCTCACTCTGACTTAGAATAGCGTTTATAGCTTTTCTGATTTGACTGTCGTCTTAAATGGGATTTTTGTTGAATTTAAGAACTGGCGGTTATTTAAACAGAGTTATAATAGTTATCGCTCGGATTGAAATTTCATCGCTTTTGTTCATTTTTAACTTGCGTGATGTTATTTAAATTGTTATAGTATTCAGAGTTCATTTGAATTATAGTTTTACAAGGGTAGTTTTGTTTAATGTAGGTCTATAGTCTGTTTCAAATGCTATTAACTTTGGCATATATATTTTGGCGTATTTAATGAGATAATTTAAGTATATAGATTCAACTTCGGTGTAAAGTCTATAACGAGGTTTCGAGTCAAGCGACATTTGTCTTACACATTACGTTCCTTTGCTAAATTATTTTCACGAAAATATTTGCTAAGCATTGTAAATGTTAATTACGTTATGTTTGTAATTGTGATATTGTCTAAGAAGATATACTAGTATGACCTGTTTAAGAGTATGGAATCCAGGGTTTAATCTGTAAAAGTTAACAGCTGTCTTATTGACCTACATTTTTATGCATGTTCTGGGGCAGGGAAGGCCTCTTAACTGGTAGTGGATTTTAACAGAACCTCATGTTAGAACCAAACATTTTCTTATGCGGTTTCTCCAATTTAGAGTGAGAAATGACCCAGTGTAATTTGTAATTATGACTAATTTCTTATAGAAAATAGAAAAACGTAATTTCTGGAGATTGCTTTTTGATTCACGACACCATGAACGCTCTCAACTTAGTTTTGATTGTACGAGAGATGGTTCAATAGGGCATATTGTAAAACGAATTAGAAGCAAATGGGTACTGTAAATGATACTTTGTTAGACCGCCTCACTTAGACTAAGAAATCAATTATTTCCTTAATGTTCATTATTTTGTCTTTTAGCGTAGGCGGTAGCTGTTTGCCTTAAGTTGAAGTGTCTCGAGTTCGAATCTTGGTGAGGGCTAGTTATCCGTATAAAGATATTTTCGGTGGTTTCGCTTATCCTGAAAGATGGATGTCAGGTAACTCTAAGCTTTGCGGTTCCTCGGTTCATTCGAGTTTCATTTTACCCATCGTCCAATATGAAATAACTTTGGACGTAAATTGTCTTGTTTATCCTTTTAGTGACATTTTAACAATTTATGTTTTGACTTCGAACCAAATGCCCCAACTATCGACGGGTCCTTAAACCCCACACGTTCACTGATTGTTAATATCCGTCTTATTTTATGAGTATCTGAGTGTTAAACGTGTTTTGTGTTACGTAAGAAGGTGGGAAATTTCTTTGAGTAATGAGCTCTTTTGAGTTCCGGCATTGTGTTCATTGTTCGTGTTATTTGCTCGTTTTGCCTAAAGTGATAATTACATTATTTTAGTATGCTTCGAAGCTGTTATTTCCATTTGTATTTCCAATTTTTCGATATAAAGTAAAAGGACAGCTAAGACCTTGTACGTCATGATTGCAGCTTTTAGGTAAATGTATCATGTAACGTACGTAAGCACTTTGGGTTCCTTTTGCCTCACGGCCCATTTTACCAGTTTCTCAGTCGGCGCGTATAGCTGGCAGGTGAATGTGTTGAGCGTTCGGCCTTTGTTTTTAGACCAAGCAGTGGCCTGTGCGTTTTTGTTTGTTCCATGTATACACCGCCTTTAACAACCAAATTCCTAACAGCGTTTGACTTTTGGAACGATTTCATATAGGCATTTGTTTTAACTGTTGACATCTTTGGGTTTAAGATGTTCTCTTTGAGAATAAAAAATATAATTTACTTCAGCTTTATATTGCCATTAAAAGCATTTCTTTCGTGGATAAATTGTGCAGAAATGCTTTGTTTAGGTATATTTAGACTGGACAGCATTATTTTAAATAATGCTCAGTAAATTTCATATTTGAGAGTGAAATTATAATTAAGTATAATTTACTTAAGCTTTATATTATGTTGCCATGAAAATTCTTTCTAGAGGAATTATGCAAAACAGCATTGTATTTAGGGATGGGAAAATTATTCAAATAAGGTTTAGTATTGTCCTTTGAGTAAAAATTATAACTTAACTGAGTTTTTCATTTAAAACAATTCGTGGAATAATCTTGCAAAGCACTGATTTAATTTATTATATACCTAATCATGGTTTTATAAGCGATAACAAGTAAAGCTATTTATGAAAATTGTATATCGTGTGCATAATCTAAAACAGCTGTATCCGTAAAACAGAATAGCACTGCATGTGCGAAAACTTAAACAGATACTAACCACTTCGTTAACCCGCCTCCATAGTGTAGTTGGTAGCGGGTCTGCCTCACGTTCAAGAGGTCCGGAGTTTGATCTTGGTGAGGGTAAGTTATCTGGATTAGGTTTTCCCCGGGGTTTTCGTTATCCTGAAAATGAATTTTGCTAAGCTCTATGGTTCCTTGAATATGAACTTGATACGCTAGAGGGGGGGGGGGCCTCCTATAGAATTTATTCACGTTGTGAAAATTACATCATGGTTTCCACATTTTTCCCTCTTTTATGGTAAATAACGTGCGCGATAATACCAAATCATGATTAAATTAAAATATAAACTTCAGGATGACCACGGAATAAAAATGATAAAAGAATGGGGTCGTCTCCCGCCTGCTCGTCTGAACTGAAATTTCAACTGTAATTATGTTTATGCCTTAAAAATTCGTTTCATAAAACATGTCCATTCTTTAAAAAAATCGAGTTTGAAATTTGGAACAATTTTGCGACGTAATTTATTACATGCGCTGAACTAGTTTTTTGTGCACACTAAAATATTGAGGATTTTGTTTAAAAATTCAGATGTTGATTAATTTCTTCACAAATTGGGCAGTGAGAAATATTACTGGCAATGTAGTTGTCTTACGGGGTAAAATGTTCATAGGCTGTAAAAATATAAACTACTTTAATTGCTTTCTGAGAAAAAATCTAAAGATATCAGATTTTTACTCTTTATGTAGCAATTCTTACTTAGAAGTTAGTACTGCTTCTTCAAACTAAGAAATATATAATGAATCTTCAGACATAGAAATACAGATGTCACAGTAATTTTTACTTTACCTGCCATTATTGCATTCGACGCGAAAATTCGATACTAGAATCTCTTTGGAAATACATGTTTCGAGGTCTCCTAAATAAGAAAATAAAAACTCTTAAAAAAAGGTTGTGCGTGTGCACAAGTGAAGAACAAAGGATGGGTCAATACTTAACTCGGTGTTAAGTTCATCCAATAATACGACACAAATTTTCCAGAAAATTCCCCAGTTTAAAACTGCCTTGACACAATTTTGAAAACTAGGATGTTTCAAAATGGCTCACAATTTTGATTAAATTAAGATATTAAGCCATTTTCATGGCTAAGAAAACGATTATTAATTTTCTGGGTGTAGCCTCCAAATTCCTCATGAAGTACTTGCATAGCTGGTAAGTGTAAAATAATGTAGATCTGGATAGAAAAAATTATGGCAGATACATTTTTTGGAGCAGTTAACCAATTTCGGATACTTATTTTTAGTCTGCCTTCTAAAATGCTCGTTTCTCCCGCCCCTGTAGCGTTGGTGGTAGCGCGTCTACCTCAGGTTCAAGAAGCCCCGAGTTCGGGGTTTCCCTTATCCTGAAAAATGAATGTCAGTTTAGTTCTGTGGACCCTGGGCTGTTTGGATAATCATTTCAAGCATTATATTCATCACCCATAATGGCTTAAATTGGAGGAACGTTAGTTTTTCGTTTTATTTCCTACACTACTTACGTAAACAGAGCGTATTATTTTAAAATTGTTTAGTCTTTTTTATCTAAGGGCCAAATCACTATTTATACACGATAATTGGTATAACAATTTAGAATATTCTATAAATGTAAGTTAAATACTCTACTTCATATTTAAACACAATAACAAGCATAGTTAAATAATAATAAACCATGTACTACACACTAGGCAGGCTCATTGGTGTATTGCATGCAATCCTCAGTGATCTGTTGACATTAAGTACGTGAGAAGGTTCGTGGCAGAAGGTGAAAAGCCCGGCTCAGTAGCTGGTGGTAGCATGCGTGCTTCTCATTCAGGAGATTCTGAGTTCGAATTTCGGTCACGTAGTTATTCTGGATAAGCTTTTTACGGGGTTTTCTCATATCCTGAAAGATAAATGTCTTGTAGCCCGAAGCTCTATGGACCATGGACTAATTTGAGCATTTTACCAATTTAATTTTTCTATATGACGTAACCAGTTAAAGGACGTTAACTGAAAAGAGTGCGCGAGGATGGTGGCCAATACGTAGGCGGGGGAGGGGGTAACTAGTTTATAACGGTAAACTGTTGACAGTGGTACTATTAAGCTACTGAAATGTGACAAAAGTTAGTGATGCTGGTTGAAGTCTTTGCGACTCCTTTAGCAGCTTCAAGAGCCCTTTGGTTTCCTGGGATACCTATATGTGGTCCACACACTACGACGGTCTTCTTAGAATAGATGCTATCTTGTATATAGAAGACCAGTATGTAAGATGGGGATAATTTTGTTGTAATTCAGGTCCTCAACGTTGTCATAACGGACGATGAATGAAATGGGTGAAATGATGCTCAAATGTCAAGGATCCAAGGAGCTTAGAAATACGCGACATTTGTCTTTTAAGCGAAGACCCTGGGAAAAAGTTTATCCAGGTAACTCACCCTAACAGATTCGAACTTGGGACGTGAAGCAGACATGCTACCATCTACGCTACCGAGGCGGGTATGTAAGATGGGGACCCTTTTAAAAGAGCAGTCAAGTTATTGAGCCTGTGAATGTGATGTAATCGTTTTGGTATTGTATTTTCCACTCCAAAATTTGATCCTACGGAAATTTCGCCGAAAATACTGTCACCCAATTAGCGGAAAGCACAACCAACGACAGCTGAGTAAGGGGCCAGAGACAGCCAAGCCACACCCACCCATCAGTCTGTCACTAACTGAGGGGAATGATTAGGGAAATGTCACTTGTCGCTGGCCGCCTCTTCCCCCCTTCCACTGCCATCTGGAACCTTCGCGGTGATTCACGGAAACTAGAGGCTTCGAGAACGGCGATATTCCTATAAAAAGGGCTGCAGTGAGTGAATTGAGTCAGTCAGTTCTTGGTGAGCAGCGTAAGAGTGCAGTGCTACTGTACGGACGAGAAGACTGTACGTGCATCGGAGGATTGTACGTAATTGCGAGAGCAAAGTGGAATTGTAACGGACGAACTGGTGAATCGTAATTGTGTGCATTACGTAATTCTGTGTAATTGGCAGGTGTTTAACTAAGTCGGTGGAAATAAAGAACATTTTTGAGTGGTGCAATTGGAATTTTCATTTCACGAACCAACAAAGTCACAATACCTATGTAAAAAACTGAAGCTGCTGACAGTGAAGTAAACTAGGTTATAAATAATAACTAAACACTAGTAACACAACTTCACTTATCTTATTTAACTCTTGGGGACCGGTTTCAAAGCAAACATCTGCTTTATCCTCAGCCATTCAGCTTGACACTCACCCACTAACTTAGTGGGTGAGTGTCAAGCTGAATGGCTGAGGATAAAGCAGATGTTTGCTTTGAAACCGGTCCCCAAGAGTTAAATAAGATAAGTGAAGTTGTGTTACTAGTGTTTAGTTATTATTTATAATCACAATACCTATTTTGATACACCCTGTTTTTTTCCTTTTTTTAAAGGTCTTATATGTATAATTTTGACTTTCTCAAATGGCTCCTACGATTAGGAAAGTTTTCTTTTCAACTTATTTTTTAATTTTTTATTTATTTATATTTTTTTTTTGGAAATAGCCGTTGAAGTTCTCCGTATGAGTAACGTGTGTACAACACATAACTGGTTAGTCGACAAAATCTTATTTCACCAAGAATGAAGATCTGATTAAATCGCCCAATTTATGTATTTGTTTTTCGTGAGTTAAGAAATTGATGTTCGATGTCGTACTGGTTTGAAATTTCAAATGTTTTTCTCTAATGGGGAATCATTCCTGCTTTTTCTCTTGGCTACGCAGAGAGAACAAATTAAAAGCAATAATATAGCTAAAGGTTATAAGGTTTGGCAAAATGATTTTGCTATTACCTTTCTATAAGTAATAGATTTTTCAAATATTTAACTCGATTAATGTGAGGTAGGTAGAACAATGCTATTTCAAGGCTTGTATAGAGCAATGTGACTGTTAGACGTTAGATTTTCAGAAAATACTTCTCCAATGACACAGTGCAGGTATTAAAGTGGTGCATATAAAATGTGTGAAGTCTAGATAACGTTTTTATGTGTCATTTTTCTGTAGTAGAAGGAAGAACTGTGTGAAGTATTCACAAGTAATCCATTTCTCCTGTCTGACACAAGGAGAGACATTATCACACCCTCTTTAATTACGTAGGGTGGGATGGAACACTTTGCAAGTTGCAACTGTCCCTTAATTACCAGCTTTACCTGCCGCTCATTTGTGGAGACTTGGAATAATTAAACCAGACGGCAGAATCCTCTCATCGTCACAGGAGTCCGAATTAGACGCGACGCACGTACCACGCTTTGGTCCTGCCGTAATACATCACTTGACGCTTTCACAAGACAACTTTCTTATCTGCATTCCAATATGGCAGTTCCTTGCTGATGTTTAATATTTCACGAATAACGTAGAATTACAAACACGTGCATAAAGGGAACAATCATAAATTTGTTGCATTCGTATGACATTCTGTACTTCTCTAAAGCGTTTGTTGAGATGCGGGACCTGTTTTCGGCTGCTGCGCAGCCGGGCTGAAGGGCTTTCGGTAGAGACCCACCATGATGGCCTGCGCCTGGACTTACCTTTGGACGCTCTTCTCTCCTTTTCTCTTCTGTCAATGTCTTGTATGCAGAAGTTTTACTGCTTAGCCCCCGTTATTTCTACACTTTCCTGTTACTAAGCCTCTAAAACTATTATGAGATTGTTTTTAACAATATAGTACAATACTTGACTCGTAACGTTATACTTACATAATTGAGATGTTCATAAGTTGGTGGCTCGTCAAGATTTGGAGTTTAAGATTAAAGACTAAACGCTAAGACTAAAATATTTACTACGTATTGTAAAGAAATGTCATGTGCGGTATGTATTCCTCGAGAATAGTACGCCTTACTGGGAAGTAAACTTTTAATAGACTTTCTGAACAGATATTGGTTTTAGATTCCGTTAATGTTTGTGGTAATTTATTATATCTTTTAACTACCATGTACTCCGGACATTTTTTCGAGCAGTGCCTGTGAGCAGGACACTTAATGACTGTTTTTGTTCTGTTGTATTTTGTTGCTGATTTTTTAGAATGTTATAATATGTAATATAAAACCAAATTGTAAATATATAGGTAGGACTATGTTAAGATTTTTAATGTTTTAAGCAGTAGTCTGCAAGAAGCTCTATAACTTGAATAGATATGAATGCTGTAACTTAATATATATGGGGAACAAAGAGTTCGACGTTACGGCGCCAATTTGTAACTAAAATGTTTACTGGTGCACACAATTCCACGTTGTGACCCCAATTTGATACAAAAATATAATGGCGTGCAAGTAAGTCGGCGAGCAATGTGGTTTCTCTCAGGGTATGCGTGGATGTGTGTGAGAAGGAGATTTTAATAACATTGGAATGCCCGTTTCCACTTTATTTACTGCTTCTTTTAAAACATTGAAATGAAAGTTGCCGACCAAGGGTTACCAATCTCTGTTTAGAGTTACTGACTGCGGAATGTTTATTACTCGATAAATTTATTCCTTCCTTATATATAATATATATGAACCGACAAATATTCCAGACAAAACCAGAGGACTGCCTTAATCGCCCTCACGCCTCAGACTGCTGTTATCGACCTCACGCCTCAGACTGTTCTAATGGCTTCCTAGCCACGAACTGCCCACATCGGCTCCACGCCGAAGACTGAATGACCACAGATGCGCGTGGGTGTATCACTTTCACTCTGAAAACTCCTTTTCAACCAAAGTCCCTTTGTGGCTATTTTGTCGCCATTGTAAATGATCCAAAGAATTCCCTATTCATACAAGTCAAGTGAGCCCCTTTAGAAAACTGCTAAGGACGCTGATTCTTACATTGCTTTTGTTATAACGACTTTCCCTGCAACTCGACTGGCCTTGCCCTTGTCGTAACAAAGAACCAACATTCCTTCGACATCCATCATGATTCCTTCTGGCAAACCTTAATTTCGGTATCAATGCGTATGATTTTCTTTTGAATTCGGAAGATTCTATCACAACCTGTTGCATTTTTCTATATCATTATTCCATATGAAAGTAACTAATCTGATTTTCATTGTGTCTGAATTTGAGCCAGGTAGGACATGTTGAAACAGGCAATTTTTAATTTTATATGCAAATTAATGGGCTAGTTCATTTGAGGCGTTCATCTGCAAATACTCAAGACTTTTGCTTCTTTTGTAGTAGCTGAAGTTAGCAACTTTTTGTTTTATACCATTTTATTTTTACTTAATTTCAATCAGCTCTTTCCAACTGTTTTAAGGCCTTGTCAACGCTTATTTCTAAGGTTTTAGTATCTGAAATGAAATGAAAAGCCTTAAAATCCCTTGAATAGAGGCCTACTGCTGCGCAGGGAGTAGCAATACTCCACTTAAAATAACGGAGGTGTCATCGACGTAAAATCCTGGATGCCTAATAATAGTAAGTTGAAGATCATTAAAATTAACTTCTTAAGGTAAAGAATCAGAAGTTTGGAACATCTGAGCGTGTGATGTTACCCTAGTAATATTTTTGCCAAGTTTCAACATTCTAGCTTGCCTGCTTAGTACAATATTAACTTTTTATTTCCTAAGTTTATTCTAATTCTCCATACACTGTATTTTAAAGACATTGATACTGGTTGTATTCTATAAAGAAATGCTGGACAAACAATTGAAAGTGAAGGATGCATAAACGAATGTTTTGTCAAGGAGAAGTAATTAACCACCAACTTCCATGTTATGTAAAGGCAATTAGTTTGGAGCTCGTTGTGTTCAGCTATCGCAGAGAGTTGCAAAAACGATCTAGGAAAATTGTAAAAATTAGAGTGAGAATAGTTTTTAGAATTTAGCAAATCAGAGTGAATATGGTGTTCCAGATGTGAAAAAAGTGGTAAAGATTTCTCAGCGTCTGTTGGCGGGTAATGACGTAGACAATGCATGTTGATAAAAGCGCGTTTACAAATAAACTTCGTGTTATTCCTTTCGTACTAGTAAAATTTCTTTGCTATTATCGGCAGTCATGACATCTAAAGTTCGCGTTCGGATTACACATGTCGGTCATCGGCTTGAGAATTAGATTTCAGTCACTTCTTCTGCTGCTTCTGCTGCTACTTCTGCTGCTTCTTCAAGAATTGAAACGTTGGGAGTTAGCATGGACAGAGTGCCCGTTCCGTCTCACAATAATTGCTCCTTCCATCTCTTTTCAAGTCTACCAACATCTCTCTTTCCTTGTGGCTGATATTGGAATGCAATCTTAGGCAGTCTTGTTTCGGACATTCTTTGTATATGCTGCATCCATTCCTTTTGATATTTTTCAATTTTGCTACTTATCGAGTATACGTTGAGTTCCTTTCTTAGGTCTTCATTCCTTATTCTATCCAACCTTGTTCATCCCTTTGTATTCCTTAAAAAGTTCATCTCTGCACTTTGAACTTGGCTTTTCATTTCCTTCGTGAGTACCCATGCCTCAGTTCCATAAAGTAGTGCAGGGACTGCCATTGTTTTATACAACTTTAATCTTGTATCTCTTCTTATTTTATTTCTCAACGTTCTATGCACTGTTACACAATTCATTTGGAATGTTGCAAGCTTTTTGCTCACTTCTGTCTGTTTTCATCATATAATTAAGATAACATCCTAAATAGCTGAATTCTTTTAGTTCTAGTGGTTTGTTGTGTAAAATTATTTTTGATCTTACAATATTTCTGTAGTTTCAATTTCTACTGCTGAGTTTCAGAAACAATTCAATTCTGCAACCCCAAACAGTCCACTTCTTGCTCCAAATAGCTCATTATTAGCCTTCATTACTATCAGCCAACTTAACGCGAGTCTCCAGACTCGCACCCACCCGTGCATAACATGAGAAAAATACCTCGTTCATAACTAACAGATGATCGAAGACCGATATATTGGAGACGGCATAAAGTACCGCCACACACTGGGTGACTTCATCAATATTCACATAAAATTCAAGCTATAGAATAAATGACTTACAGAAGATTTATAAGATCAAATTTACTATACTAACTCCTGGTTAAAGAAGAAAAATTGTTGCATTCATCATCTCCTAAAATCCTTTCTTCCAAAAGTTATTTTTATCCTCTCAAAATTGAATTATTTAAAAACGGTATGCGGCCATTTCTTTAATGCAGTTTTGAGAGACGGTAAAAACATTTTCAAATAAATAAAACACTACACCAGCAAGGTGAATGCTGAAAAATGGTGAAAAAAATTGCAATGATGGTTTTGAAGTTAAGCGTGCTTCTTAACCCTGCGCCTATGCATTCATAGCTTCAGTTATTTCATAGTTTAAATGCTCCAACTTGTAAAACAGTTTTCTTATATATTTCAATTTACAGATTTGTGAAAAAGTTTATAAACTTTCACTTCAATTCACAGAAAGTTTAACTTATTTCGTTGTAGCTGTACAAATAATGTAAATTTTCAAAGACAGGATATAAATTCTTTTTCCTTTGGACATGAAAAAAAATGCAATTTGAAGTTAAAGTATAGAAGCATCTGAAACTTTAAACCAGTAACAACAATCATACAAATAGCACCACTCAAAATTGCGTTTGACATAAATGCTTCGAGATCTGAGTTTTTGTGTAGCACAACTTAATCATTTACTGTTTATCAATTATAGAAAAGTAGTTAAAAATAAACGACTTCACAGAGGCCATTCAAAGAAAATTTAAGATAGAAATTTAATTTTTAATTAAAATATATGAAGGGCGTTAGTGTAATAAGTCGTTATAGCTATTGTTGAGGTAATAAAGCTTAACTGGAAAGATAGACTGAAAAATTCAATCCCATAGCCAGGATTTGAACCACGGATCTTCTGGTTGCCGTCCAGCCGCTCCAACCATTGAGCTACAATAGCCAACGTGCCGACATGACATTAAATTCTCCAATTGACTCGTGTTTCTCCCGGTAAACCACTTAATCCTTGTTTCACGTAAGCTTGCCCCGTATCTTAACGGTCACGTGACCTTATCACATCTCATTGGCTGCTGTTGTGGTGCAGACTGTTGTGCGGTAAAAATTAGATCGTTATTTAACATGGTGATGTCTTTATGTTGCAAGAGAATTGTCAAGTTTATATTTTCGTAACTGTTTTAATGAAATATATTACGCAAGAGTTGGTTTATCTGAAATGCATGTTAATTCGTAAACGACGTAAAGAGGTTCCTTTGCTCTCAAGCACATGAAACGATAGCACGTGATTTAGCGGTAGTGATGACATGTTTGACTTTTATCGCTGACCCAGTTTTGAACTGGATTTGTCATATACCGTAATTCGACGGTGTGCTATGCCGAGTGCGAGAGCTAAATTTTTTATTGATCGTTTATTGCGCGTGTACTTATTGTATGTATAATGGCAGAGTCTAGCCCCAGTTTTTCGCTGAAGCATCGCAAGGCAAAACCTTTACAAAACGGCGAAAAAAGAATGTGGTGCATGTATTTAATGCACTTACAGGGAAGAATCCGTCTTTGTCAGTGAGAGAAGACGAACAGCTGTGCTCTGAACTTACAGGTGTGTTAGATGCGTAGAAACATAGCGACATGAAATTGAGTCAACAGGAAAACTTACCACTCTAGGGGCGATATTGCTGTGTGGCGAAGACGTTATTTAAGGACAGTCAGACTGTACCGAGATACAAGTCGCAAAATATACTACGTTGACGAGACTTGTGTGAATGAAGGACACACAACAAGTATGGCGTGACACGACTTTTAAGCCTGAAAGACAAGCATTTTTGCAAGGTATGTGTGCTGGTTTAAAAAATACCAGTGGAAAAGGCCGGAGGCCTTTCATTATAAACTTGTTCCAGTTTCATTGCTCATTCAGTTTCAACTTGCTCAGTTTCATTATAAACTTCATTATTTTTGCATGCCTTCATCTTATTTGTATGATTTTATCTATCTTCCTGGCAATTATGACGTTTACTGCAGTTTTAAATGTGACGGGAAGGCACCGCCTATGGCCTATGGCGCCAAAGCATTAGCCAATTATGATGAGGGGGAAGTTAGTTGCACGCGGAGTGATATGTCAGCGGGGCAAGGTTATATGAAACAGATTGAGAGTTCTCATAACACATGAGACAACTACCTTAGTGGCGACTTACAACATGTAAGTACTTTAAGGCCCGGAATTTATAGTTAACTATTATTAGGTCAATTAATGGAAATTGTTCTTTCACACTGGCCGTGTGTAGGACGGCAACCAGAGGATCCGTGGTTCAAATGCCAGCTGTGCTATTGAATTTTTCAGTCTGGCTCTATATTTCCGTACTTTAACCTACACACGGCCAGTGTGAAAGAACAATAAAATTAATTTCCAGCTTAAGTGGAGTTTTCGGAGCGGCATTACACTTAAATCTTTGTGTCGAATTCTTCAAAGATTTTGCTTTTCCCTGGACTTTCTCACTGCACTTAAATGCCAAGTTTCATATTTAGACGACCCTTGGTCTTGAGTTACGGTCTCTCTCTCACACACAGAGCACCTTTAACTAAATATTTTTTCGGGGCTTAGGGATCTCAAAACATGTATATTGGGTGAAATTATATATACATTAAAGTGAATGAAACTTAAGACATAGATCCACTTTTTCTAAAACAGAAGATTGACTTTTTGATGTTTTAATACAATTCTAGTTTTTCATTTCCATCCTCACATAAGAAACGCGGTTTCAAAGTAGTTGCTTTTCACATTAGTTTGGTTACATATTTCGTAACCAGCGTATCAAAGTTGAAAGTAAAACCTACACATTTAATACAATTGCACACTAGCTTTTAGCTACTTAGCTTTTGTTTCTCTTGAGGTTGAGTGTTTCGCCATAATGACTGCACTACGCAAACAAAAGAATGGGCCTTAGAACGTGTTTTCACTGCAACAACTAACCTAGAGGGAAAGTACCGACTACCATTTAACTATAATGGAATTATATTTAAGATCATACGAGGGCTATCCAGAAAGTAGATTACGTTTTTGTCTGTTTCCGCTAGGGGCGGGGCTAGCGCGGCCATCTTGGGGTCAGAGCGTTGCGCAGCTCAGTCGGCATCTAGTCGTGCTAGAGAGGTTCGTGCTGTGCTCCGTTCAGATACTGTGACGGTTTGAAATGTCTGCGTTAATTGAAAATCCCGCGAGCTGCGAGGTGCGTGCAGTAATAAGGTTTCTGACTGCAAAAAACTGTAAACCGATAGAAATCTATCGGCAGCTTTGTGAAGTGTATGGGGACAACATTATCACTGAAGGTGGAGTGCGTCAGTGGGTCATCAGATTTAAAAATGGCCGAACCAATGTTCACGACGTAGATCGAAGTGGGAGACCCAGCATAGTGACTGCCGAACTTGTCGAAAAAGTCGATGCTAAAGTCCGTGAAAATCGAAGGTTCACAATAACGGAACTTTCTTTGAGTTTTCCACAAATTTCGCGAAGTTTGTTGCACGAAATCATCAGCGAAAAGCTTGGTTACCACAAGTTTTGTGCAAGATGGATTCCAAAAATCTTGACAGAGGACCACAAAAATCAGCGAATGGCTGCAGCGTTGAACTTTTTGGACGTTTACCATAAGGATGGTGACTCTTTACTCGATCGCATCGTTACTGGTGACGAAACATGGGTGAAACACGTGAACTGTGAAACGAAATTACAATCAATGCAGTGGGGGCACACAAGTTCTCCCCAAAAAACCAAGAAATGCATGCAAACAATGTCGGCAAGGAAGATGATGGCGACTGTTTTTTTGGGACAGAAAAGGTGTGATTTTGGTGGACTTCCTGGAAAGAGGCACTACAATAAACTCTCAAAGGTATTGCCAAACTCTCCAAAAACTCAGAAGAGCCATTCAAAACAAGCGCAGAGGAATGTTGAGCTCTAAGATCTTGTTGATTCACGACAACGCCCGGCCCCACACGGCAAATGTCACTCGTGAAGTTCTTGAATATTTTAAGTGGGAGTTGTTTCCTCATCCGCCGTACAGTCCCGACCTGGCACCGAGCGACTTCCACCTATTCCCAGCAATGAAGAAGTGGCTGGCTATGCAGCGTTTTGATGACGACGCACAGCTGCAAGAAGAGGTAACGAAGTGGTTGAAGGCGCAGGCGGCCGAATTTTTTGACGAAGGAATTTCCAAGCTCGTACATCGCTACGATAAATGCCTTAATTTGAATGGTGACTATGTCGAAAAGTAGTATTTGAGTGTGGCTTTCATCTGTATATAATAAAATTTGTTTCCTATACTTTGTTTACTTTTTATTCCAAAACGTAATCTACTTTCTGGATAGCCCTCGTATTTAAATGCTTTGGAGTATGAATTATTTTTGTTTATTCAACCTATTTGAATATATCAAGTGATAATGTACAAAATGCGCAAGGTAAAGAACTATTTTCACTCGCACTAAGAGTTCTGCTAAGACATGTTGTCTTCCAGACCCATTCTAATGCAGGACTGTAATGTATGGTATTCGTTACACTTGGACTGTTGCACATACTTGAGGCAAAATATAACTGATCGAAATTTAATCACAACTGAACGGATGAGTCACAACAGGTGAATTGCACTCGGCACTGTCCACTGAGCTCAAATGAACTTGAATCAACTCAGTTGTCCATTGGACATTACACTTTATATAGGCTCCGAATACAAACTGACCACTCGGGTAAAGCAGCCTACTCGAAATGGCCAAAAGGAATCCTCTGGAGCGGATGAGTGGCACATAATGGCTATTACTCTAAAATATTCTGAACGATGTTAACGAATTGCCTGCGGGAAGGAGATAGATTCACAAATTGTGTGGTTAGGTTTTCTGCGGAGTTTCTTTTTAATTTACGTCCTACAACATTTAGTCACATCGGCCGATGAATGAAATGGATGAAATGATGCTCCAGTGAGTTCGGGGTCCATGGAGCTTAGTTACCCGACGTTCGTCTTTTGACGATAAGGGAAAACCCCGGAAAACCTTATCCAGGTAGCTCACCCTGACCAGATGCGAACTCGGGACCTCTTGAACATGAGGCAGACACGCCACCATCTATGCTACCGAGGTGGGCCTACGTAGTCCTGGAGTTGCGTGCTAAGTAAAACAGAACATTTTCCTTCTCATTTTTCAGACTTATTGGCAGCCTAATCTTAAGAAGGTAAGACTGACTGGTGTGATTAAAAATGTTACATGCATCATACTTTTACAGTTTTATCTCCTTTATTATTCGACGCGTCAAATTTTAGGCAGACATTGATAAGTTTTTTAATGAACTGAAATGGTGTTATTTCATTGGTTTGTAGCTCCATTTTATTATGAATAGTAGCTTCTCTTCTTCAAAATTCTGGTCGTCTAATGGCTGATTCAGAGCGTATTTTCATATGCACTTAGGCTTAAATGCCTTTCAGGACGTTTAACAGCTGGTAAACGCTACTATGTGAGGAGTAGAACAAATTGCTTAAATGTGCATGAAAGGAATCACATGCATCGCTTGTACTCATGGAAGAGGAAGAAAACTCGGTCCATAGTTTGGAGGAAATTGGTTATGTATTGTAATTTTTTAGAATATAATCACAAAATTCTTGGACTCCTTATCATTGGGTTGTATTTCTATGATTTGAGCAGAACAATCTTCCACTTTGTTGGGACTTAAGTACAAGAGACCGAAAAATACCTTCAGGAAATTACCAAATTCCCAGAATTCTTTTGTTTGAAAACCGTTACTAAGACCAACATTCTGAATCTTCCTCCAGAACTTCGTGAGGTGAAATTTACATTCCCTTAAGTTTGCACTTATTAGAATTTTACGCAAGGCTTTTTCGAATTCTACATATACCGCATTTGGACTTAAGTTCAACTTCATTAATCTTGTTGAAGTTAAGATGAGATCAGCATCATCTTGACTAGTCACTTATTCGACTGTTCAGTTCCAAAAATTAAAAGGGGTGTCCAAGAACATCCCAGCATGCAATTCAAATGTGCTTTCAGAAATCCCTACACTCAATTAAGTTTACTTTTTCTACCTGGGCTGAACCCGCACGCAGTTCGAGCTCCCCCATTCTGAAGGGGCATCAAGGCAGCCGTGGTAAACAACCGGTAAGCGTCAACCCTGGCGGCCTTTAGGTAGTTTCCCGCAAAGGTCATTATCAGGAATTCTTGCATTCAAGGTAGGCATACTCGTATTTTGGAAGCATCAGTGATTCTGAATGACGTATTCTCTAAGAGGAATGCTACGCTTTGATTCAATTACAAGTCTAGTTCTTTTTTTTTTTTGGTGTAGTTTGGACAGCATTTGTTTGCGAATTAACTCGAATATTGGTCGTGAAAGCTACCGTGGTCAGTCGTCCTTGAAATTGGCAAATTTGCATATAGAGAAATCAGTCGTTGATTCACATATTAAACTACTGGCATAGTTCTTTACGATGTAAATATTTTCTTGCCTTATTTGTATTAAAAGTTAAACATTGAGCTTAACATATAGCTCGAAATAAAAAATTACATATCAGTTTAACATTACCTTATCTTAGTCTCACATATGCCACATGTGCAGTGCCGCTATTTAGAGGTATGTTTTGAAATAAAATGAAGTGGATAAAAGTTTTTGATCAAAACTTTACAAATGTCCTAAGGGATAGGTTGGAGTTCTATACTGTTATATGCCAGATTTTTCCCAGAATAGTGGAAGTTAACATATCCTGTCTAAGAGAACCTAAAGATAGAAACGACCAAGACAGCTGATCGAAAAGAGCTAAATTGGAGATGAAAAGAATTGGTGAAGACTGAAGTGCCTCGGGAATTTCAGACTAATTGGAAAGAACAGGTAAAGGGGAAAGGCAGCGCGAAAAACTCAACTCTTGGAGAAAGATGTGTACATAGCAGCATGTGTTAGGGCTTGATATTTTCAAAAGAGGCTTGCTTTTGCCTAAGGAAAGCAAGATTCTGGCCATTTTACCTTTACTTTTAGCTGTTACAAATAGAGGCATTATCACATGGGAAATGTTTTCAGTTGAACGGACGGAGGTCTAATGGAACGTGAGATGAAATAATTAAGAAAGGAAATGTGAAAGGAAAGGTTCCAAGCGTAAAAGGAGGGTATTTTCCCGATATTTGTTAGTGAAGGAATACTAAGGAATACAGGTATCACATTGGTTCGAGTGGTATTCGAATCCCGAACCTCTAATTGGTAGGTAATGCTTTAATGGTCTGACCTTGAACTCGCTCCAAATTTGGTGGTATACATCAGACATTTGCGTCAAACGTAGCTATTTTTATTTATTATTTATTAAATTTTGGATAGAGTACAAATTAGTCATATGAAAGTTCACTTTATCTATTGCTTACATACTGACACGAAATTAACAGCGTTTTGTGGTTTATCCTTCATGAAATTAAGATTCTACACCACGTTGCAGCGACATTTGTAATGAAATTGAATGTTGAGATTGTGAAGATCCGCGTTGTGGAGACACTTAAAGAATATTCTCAGATAAGATACATGATACAAGATACATGACCTTGGAATCGTAAGCCAGCACAAAAACTGAGCTACGCAGACCGACTTTATCTTTGCTTCGTACCTATAGTTGAAACAGTTGTTTGGCCTCGAGCATAATTGTTTGTAAGTTTTGTAAAGTTATTTGTATTATTTTATAGTGACGTTAAACAATTTGAAAACGTTAAGTGTTAATGTTTCTATTATGAGCGTGAGGAAAATATAAAATCAGTTAGTGAAAGAAAAAGAAACTACAAAGTAGGCAATATATGTTCAAAAGTGTAAGGAAACGTAGGCATCCAGGTGACGAAAAGATAAATTTATATTCTATAAGGGATGCGTAAGAGAAGAAATTCTGTTTTTGTTAGTGAATGCTTAGGAAGTTTTTCCTGTAAATTTTATCTTGTATCAAGTGATCACAAAGTAAAATATTATGGACAAAGAATCTTATTTTGACAAATCAACCATAAAAATATCGCATTATTTCGAGACTACGATCCTCGTAAAGGAATTTCGTGCACCGACTGAATTCAAAACGCGACAAAGGAAATTCTAATAAGTACAAACTAATTACTTCAGCAATACTTTCAAAACTGGTCATTGTTATATGCAAAACTAATAGAATAAGTATAAAATTACATTACTAATTCAATAATTTTCGACGAATATTTTTTTTCAACATGCTACTTGGAAAAGTTTCACTATAAGTGGCTACCCAACGTAGAATTTTCTTTCAAATGGCGCAACAGTGTGGAACTCAATAAAGAATCTTATGTAATAGTAAACAGCTGATTAACCTCCTTATTTCCCCGAAAGTGTTTTGGGGCCTTCTGAATCCAAAGCAGAAATATTTGGATTAAGCTCGGTGTGTTATGTGAACAGCATTACTGAAAAAGTTTTGTAAGGTTTATCATAGTAGAAGGAACTTTTGGCTTTGTAGTACATCGCTCTAGTGATGCGAACTTTGCACCAAAATATATTGCTGAGCCCCCGCTAAGCCCAATGGAAGCATAATTGAGAAGAGTGCATAGGTATCAAAAATAGTACAAAATGTACATATTTCTAAGATCGACAGGAAGCTTTTCAAGAAAATCCCCTACCCTAAACTGCTCTTCACCTGGAACAGCTATTTTCCTAAAAGTAGCCGAAATTATTTTTATTAATATCATCTTTGTGTGAAAAATAAAATGTATACCTATTGAGTTTTGAGATAACCTGCAAAGTTCTTTTAATTCGAAAGGAATTTTGGATACTTTTAAATAACCGGTAAGCCCTAACATACGGAACTTATTATTGCATCAAAATATGTTAAAAACAGTTTATTTAAACTAAATTTTCTGTGGCAACATTAGATTTCGGAGATATATTAGTTTCAGTTCAATACTTTGCAATTGTTTTAAATTCGTTCGCTATTCACTTGTTTCTTGCAACATTGTGTAAAGAGCATGGGGTATTAAAGCCACAGCTAGCCGCTTTTAAACAACAATCGATCGATTCGGTTTGATTTTCTCTGTCCCCAAAAATGAGGTTTGTATTGAAAATATATGCAGATTTTAAGTCCATTAATACATGACAAATAAGAATGGGCTTAAAATAAATGAAAGCAGATAGAGCAAATCCTGAATGTAGCAGAAGATAGTCATTTAACCATAATTACTACAGCTAGTCATGTAGTTGCCTAATTTCTTTTTCGTATTGGCTGAAATTCTCTGAGGTATTGCTTCTTGGTCGTCTTGTTCCTAAGCATATTGTTTGACAACATAAATCCTGTTACTCGGCACAACACGAGGATGTTTAACATTCAGGTATAGGTGGTTCCGAAAGCACGACCAGGGTTTTATGAATAGTCAGTCTCGTCAGTTGGGGAGAAGTTTTGGGACAATTTCTACTTAGTTCGCTCTCGAAGTTTGATAATGGTGTCTCTAGGAGGACAGGCTCCGTCATTTGCATGCCACCCTGTCTGGAATTGATGACCCGTGTAGAGCAGACGGAAGGAGACTTTTTATCGATAAGAGGTCGCGTTCTAATGTGCGCCCGCCCTCACAGAAACGAGCGAATATTTTACGACGCAGCTGTCGCATTGGGATGGAGAGTGATAGTTGATTACCTCGTGGATATGTAAGAGACGAGGAAAATCGAGGTTCCAAAAATGAATTCACCACTTGAAATTAAATATTCTGCAGATGTTCCACTATAGCATATCCTCTCCAGCAAAGAGTGAATGAGCGGAGTATGAACGAGAAAGTTTAATATTTTGATGAACACATTTACTGTAGCAAGCAATCGTATAATGTTTTTAATTTTTTAAAATTTTATGTTGAATCTAGAATTAGATGATACAGGATTACTTAGGGCCCTTGTGGACAGTAGTTGCCGCATATACCGATATATTCGTTCTGAAGCTCACAGTATGACAGGTTTGTTTTGGATATGTCCTGGCAATTGAATGGGACGAGTTCGCCACTCCTCAGGCTCCTCGCCGCTCATCTTGATAATTCCTATTTGAAATTAATTTGAAGAAAGTGTGAAACAAAACGTCCTTGTAAATTGCAAGAATTTGCTCTCCATAATTCAGTAAATCAAGTTGAAATGTACAGGATGTTTGAACAAAAGGTACGTAACGTACGTTCACTGAAGGCAGCATATGCCAGGAATTACTCAAAACCGAGCTAACCACAGATTAATACAAGAACTAATCTTGCGTGAATGACAGGTACTATTGAATTACTGGCTATTTTATGCTTATTTCGGGCGATAAATGTGAGAAACATGGTGCAGTCTAAGGCCCCTGCGCAGTCTATGTATGTCTATTTACAAAATGGAACATTTTATAGATTCTTTTCTCGAGTAAAGGAAGTAAGATGCAGGAAATATTATAGAAAATATGTTGGGCCATTTCATATTTAAAATCTATGCATGCATCATATTAACTTCCCTTTCGTACTCGAACATCAGTGTTTATAAAAGCAACCAACTTACATTTTAACTTTGAACTGGAGGGAAAATAAACGTTTTAGCTTAAATTATTATTTCTGTGCAATTTAAGCAACCATATACGTAGATATTCGATGTTAATACGAGATAAAAGAAAAATAAACTGAAATAGTGAAACTGGCCTTATCAGACAAAACTACCGACAGGAGACATAAAACAATATAAATTAGATACACATGATTTTAGTAATCATAAACAATAAATAATAAAAATACAATAATAGTAAAGGGAGACAGAGTGTATAGGACATTTATTTCGAAACTCTATGTAGACGAGGCATTCACCTTCTGGTAGGCTCGGAAACCCAACCCTGTATTCTTTTGTTCAATATTGCCCGAGGCTATGAATGGCGACGTTTTGGCGGAGTCCACTTCCGCTCAAAATCTTTAGAAACGAAAACAGACGTGACCTTCAGAATGAAGATACAGATTTGGACAGACGCTTACCGTGCGTGCCTTAGCATAACTGATGAGTACGATGAACCAACCCACGCGAATTTTGTAGAACCTATCAGAGAGAAATTATTAGTCACATGATCTTCGCAAAGTTCCAAAATTAGAGTAAGTGGGGGAAAATAGTAAGATGGCTGAAGTAGGCCGTTTTCGTGAAGAAACACTCGTTGTCAGAACGGCACGCGTCATACACGTATAACACTCGTTGTCAGAACGGCACGCGTCATACACGTATAACACTCGTTGTCAGAACGGCACGCGTCATACACGTATAACATTCGTTGGCGTAACGGCGCGCGTGATAGACGCATAACCCCCGCTGGCAGGGTGGCACGTGTGATGGACATACAAAGCTTACGGACTTAAAGGCATAGGGATATAAGGGACGCGCATGTAAGGACAGGTGCAATATAAGACAAGACCCGAGACGACGTAGCAAACTGCATACTACAGATGACGCAGACCGTGGCGAGCACGCAACACACAAAGACAATACATCTGCATCTCTACAAGACAAGGTGTTTCTTTTCACCCCAACTATAGTCAGGACCTACGTTACCCACCCCTGAAATCACTGATAAGGGATTCATGCTGAGTTACATTGAATGAAACGCCTTTTCCTACAAGTACCCTCAGCCCTTTATCCCAAATCGCCATCCAGCTACTTATGAGGTGTTGAGTGAACGAGGGACACTCAATCAGGTTCAAACGGGCAGAACCGCCTCAATAGTAATTACATAAAATGAATAATTTACAGTTAGAGTATTCAGTAACTGTTAATACTTAAACACGCAATGAACGGGAATAACGCTGTTCATAGCCTAAACTACCTTAGGATCAGTTCTTCACGCTGCTACTCTGATTTAATTTAAGCGTAAATTACGATTTTAGGAAACAAACGTCGAATTGGTATGAAACGATGGATGTAAAGAAGTAAAAATATAAACGTGGATACTATATTTTGTGGTTGATTTAACCGTTTGCAATAGATTTCACGGCTATACTCATATTTAGTTACTTATACCGCAACATTTGTTAAATTTCAGAGCTCTTTTATTCAAATAACAGGACATACTAGTGCTTCTTTCTAGAGTTGTCAAAACATGTTACATTTGCGGGATCAAACTTTCAAATGAAAATCTCCAAAAGGGTAACTTAATAACCTAGGTCGTGTTCCTCGGTTATACTTACGGTAAGACTATCAGTTGAGATATCAGTTATTTAACTATCAACAGTTTAAGAATACGGAGAAGTTGTACCAGAAAATTATAATCATGGGCAAAACTGTTTAAATAAAAAACGGAGAGAAAGGACGGCCTTAATCTTTAAGGAAATGCGGATGCCATACTTAGCAGTATGTACTCAGTTTCAGAGCAAAGTTACTGTAAAAGGTAGGCTACAATTTACCTCTCGATCCCAAGGGTGTGGGAGTCGTGATTTTTATTTACTGTAAAGTGCTGCAGAATTCGTATTACAAGATGACAGAACCATTACACGAATATTCCATCTACATTGGTAATATATGTATCAAACAAAAGAGGAAATTTAGTTAAACTACAGTATTAAATAAATATTTTGGATATTTTTCCCTTTTTTCTCCCCTTAAAGGAGTTCAAACTATTCTAGTCTCCATAAACTTGCCTCCCCTTTTTGACATGCAATGCTCTGCTCTGCTCTGCAAAGAAGCATACGTATGAACGCTTCCTTGAAATCATGCCCATTAAAACTGCAAAAACTTTTAAAACAATCATTTCGGTAGCTGAGCTTTCGTTTGTTGAGAGGAACTTCATGAAGACAAAAGCGAGGTGTGCAAGAAACGAAATGTGGGGTTGTGACTTTAATGTTTTCGTTGCTGTATCTAGAATCACGCACGTGTGAGACTGTTACTCCCCTAGCAGCAAATAACGAAACTAATAAGCACGCATGGAAGAGGATGTGAGCCATCAATGCTGCCTCTTTACGTATACCTTTACCGCCTGCTTTATTCTAATTATTCTGCCACGGTAGCGATTTTTACCGCTAGGCTGCTTGTAACTACACGTGCAGAGTTTAAAGCGTGGGGTAGATAGTAACATGCAACCATCAGATTTCTACCCTTAATGAACTCGGTGAAAAATACACGTTACAGCAAACTTAAACTTGAGTGAAACTGCAATCACAACTACAGAATATTCTCTACCAGTTTTATGTGGTAGACGGAGGGAGTGTTGCAATCAAATTCAAGAATTCGATATCGAGGTTTTACCGGAAATACGTTTTAGGTACCCTTAATTCCATAAAATGAAATTTTACTGCTCTTACATGTATTTAAAGATAAAGCATTGCATTACATCCAAAAATTTGATACGGAGATGTCAGCGAAATACATATTTCAGGGTCCCTGAATAAAGAAAATCGTTTTTATAGATATTTCTGTGCGTGAGCAGCTAATTAAAATAACATGGAACCTCTTTAATCTGAAACAATTGAGGCTCAATGTCCGGTTATCATGAGTCCGGATTAAGTGAAATAACCACAGAAAAAATTGAATGCAGTTAGGGTATCTACTGCATAATTTTATTAGAACATAAGATACAATAGGCTCATCTGACTTTAATTACAAATTCTTTGTTTGGTTTGAAGAAAATATTAATTTTCTTTTCTAGTTTTATCATCTTTCACAATGAGATCATGAAGGCCCCTCATATGATGGTAGTATGTCAGTTTTCTCGACAGTATTACACAATTCAGATGCTATCGTCACTTAATTTTACTTTCGACTTCACGAAATCGGCATCCTCAGCCTGATTCACTACTAGTGTCCCTTGCATTGCTTATATATTCCACAATTTCTGTCAGTCATGTTGTAATACCTGGACCATCTTCATTTCCGTCGAGCCAGGCTTTCTCATCTACTGAGACAGCTTTCTCGCCACCCGCAACCAGTGTTTGGTGAAAGTCATTTAATTCACTTGCATTTGTTTAATTCAACAATGTCACCATACAAAAGTTTCTTCCACGCATTACTCAATGCAGTCAAAATGCTGTTTACTGCATTACATTATTGAAAATCTGGAATTGAAATCGCGCATACGTTCTGCACATATACACGCAAGATTGGCACCATTTTCAAGCCTTTCGATAATTTTCAGTTTCTCGTGTATTCTAAGCGATTTATGCTTGCGTTTCCCCGATGATATTGTAGGTTTACTAAACGACAATGCACACTCGATTTGTTTATTTAGCTTAATGACTGTGAAAGGCAAATGTTAAATTAACTCTTCTGAGATGCAAGCCCTATCGAAGGTACAGCAAGGATGTGATAAGGGCAACCTAATGCAACAGTCACTATTCATGGTATTTCTAAGAAATTCCTGATTTACAGTCTGTGCAAAAATAAAATGGATAATTTCCTTAAGTTTATTTTGGTGCAGTACTATAATTTAAGTTAGAAATTCGTAGACTATGCTTGTCCGGATTGAGCGAAATCCGGTTTAAAGGGGTCCGGATTAACGAGGTTTTACTATATATAGAAGTACTCACATAAATAGCAAATTTAGGTTCAATGTTCCAAAAATGAGTCGCTGACATTTATAACAATATCCTCTCCCAAAATTAACATTTCTATGGAACATTTTTCGAAATTGACATTTTCAAAATGTCTGCTTTGATTAAAATAAAATGTTTAAGATATTCATATAGAAAATGAAAAATGCGTTTCATTTATAGAAAATAGTCTTCATTCAGAAATAATTTTATGTCAAATCCGTAAGGGTGAATCTAAGACCTTGAAGGGGACCCTACACTATAAAAACTGTAGATCCCTTTAAAACACACAATTTCATCTATCATAATTTCATAATTATTGTAGCATGACTCGCTTCTTCCTCTGGAAGAGGATGCACATACGTGGCTAACTTGTTTATTGGTTCAACACGTGAGGTATTAAATGAAATGCAAGGAGAAAACTTAACCTCCGATAGCATAGGTACGTCAGCTGCGGAAGGCAAATTACTTAATGATTCAGAATTTATAGTGCGTAAATTGCATAAAATGTATCCTATTTGTTAATAGATTTCCATTCTGCAGTCATTTGTCTCCCTTTTTATAAAGCCACTAAAGGCATGAGGAAGGTTCTTACCAATTTCTCATTTCTGAAACAAGAGAAAGTGCTATAAGGGCTACTCTGAGTTCTTGCACTTTTACTTTTTCTGCACCAACCTATAATAGATGAGGCATTGTACTTCGAAAATGTTGAAAGGTCATTCATAAAACATCTCTTAAGCGGTTGGTTTTTCTGAAACATTTGGATATTCAAGTAGTTACTTTTTGATACAAATATATCAAAACGTTTCTTTTCTTATAGTCTACAGTTAGATAAAGCAAGGTTATAGGATATAGACTACAGGTATCTATGCAATCAGAACAGAAGTTTCGACACTTTCATTACATACTTATTTGCAGTATTCGATGAATGATAAAGGAACAAATATAACACAGTATGTATTGTCGCTTTGTAAACGTTCTTATATTTGCCAAGCGTTACATCATGACAATTTATTACTAGTCGACCGCGATTTTAATGGCTCCGGTGGGAAGAGGAACTAAACAGTTAGGGACAAGAGGACAGCTACGAAGCTCGGAAGTGCAGATCCCAGCTGCATTTTCTAGCGAGAATGAAACATAAAAATCTAGTACTCCTTCAGTTTCTGCTGTAGTCTTTCTCCTTATTCTCCTGTGATCGCTGACATTGGTAACCTTATTCATTGTCAACGAAATGGTGATTCTTAACACTCCTATCTTGGCAATAAAATACTCGTAAACCGGCGTTTGTTACATTTTATTGCAAGGAATTATATTAAATTACTTATATCCTATGGGGTATTTACTGTTCTCTGGCGTTTTCAACTGAAAGTCAATCCCTTCGTCGTAAGTTTGTTAGAATTAGGATTTACTACGGATGGGATTCGGCACGCAGACCATTGTGATCCGTTGTACCTATGCCCCCAAGCGGAGCACCCTCGTGAGGAAGGATAAGGCGAGAGGAGACAGAGGGCGGCCGCCCCAAGGAGCCATAGCAGTGCAGAGGGTAGGGTCCCTATATTTTGACTTTAATAGAGACCTCCCCCTGCAGGCCAGGACAGTGGACAGAGCCCCTTACTGCGGTACGGAAACCGACTCAACAGTCATTCCGCAAATGGTCCCAGCTGCAGGTTCGAGCACCCGCAGCCGACCTATCGCAGGATGAAGTGGTTTTCCTCGGAGCTTATCCTGCCATGCACCGCCGAGACACCCGCCGACACTGCTTACGCTGAAAGAGACCACCAGATGAGAGGTGTGAAATGAGGTGAAATGGAGGGACAGGAAATTCGGTAATTAACCTACCCAGCATTCACCTACCGACCCGGAAAACCATCTGAAAAAACCCACGGGTCAGGTAGGTCGGGTACGGGAATCGAACCCAGGCGTACCGAATGCGGGTCGCAGACGAAACCGCCTCAGCCATCCCACTCGGTGTAAGCTTGTTATTTTGTCACTCTGTCCGTATTCAGGCATAAGGTCTTTGTAAATATTTTAGTAGTTCATTACATTACAAAACTTAAATAGGCCAATGTCCATGAGAACAAATCGGGATTTTGAGTAGTCAATTATGAAAATTATTTCATTGCTTTTAGAGATTTACCCTACACAAAACAATTTTCTTTATAATATTACTGAAGACAAGAATTTAATTCTTAGTGACGATGTACCTTACTTTAATTCAAATCAAATGCTACTAATTTCTGATCGTGATTCCATTTAATCAGTTAAATTTAATTCCCTTGCAGCGGTAACGAAGTCAGTGCTAATAAAAATCACGAGGCACTGCCAGTTAAAATGAACACATAATTAAGCTTTCCCTTCTGTATGTAAAACTTGAGTAAAAAGTCCTCTAGGGCTTCTGAGCCGAGGCCGTCAATATTCCTGGAATAATTCAACAGTTGCAACATGAAGGGAATGAGCTCTGCCAATTTTTAATTCCCATAAACCAGAGAACATTTTCATTCCTGCACAATCCCAGAGCCAAAGGAATACATTAATATTTCCGTTATTGTTTAAATTAAGTCAAAACATTTCTTTCCTTAATCGAAAAGGTTGTCCCCTACTTTTAGAAAGGATTGGTACACTTTGTTGCAAAAACATTTAATTTATTCACCGATGTGGATACGGAAATACGCATTGTATTCAACCAAACATTTAATATCGGCTTTAAAGGGAAACCTGTTTGAAGTAACCGGAATCCAAAGGAATGATTTATAAATATTAATGCAGCGTGAATATTGTAACTCAAAGGGCGAAACAGCAGTCTTCAATATATTTAATTTTAGAATATTTAACCTAAATATATCCTAAAGATTGCAATTACATAAACGGAGGGTAATCGAGTGAGGTGACGCCGGTGTTGTGTGTGACCAGCATGGTCCCTGGTTGTTTTCCGGGCATCACCACCTCTGCTCATGCGTTTGTGATTTTTCCGCTTCGTTAGGTAATTGATGGGATGATGTGTCCATTTCCTGTACGCAGTTTACTTCACTATCGTCTCAGGTTTTAGGACCTGGTGACGGTGATGTTGCGGGTGGGCGGTTAAGGTACATCTTGTAGATATTTCTTTCTGGCGTCAGTGGCAGCTGCTTAGAGCCAGCTCCAGGTAGATAATCCTGGGTAATCTCCCATTTTGAGACTCCCGGAGATTAAAATCTGTTTGTGGCGTCGGATATATTAGAACTGAAAACGTAGGGACGTATTTATGCTCACGTACCCCTCATCCAGATCGCTCTTTGGATTGTTCATCTCGTTGCTCCCTCTTAGGGATCACGGTAGAAGTACAGTAAAATCTCTTAACCTTGACCAGTTTTGGAAAAAAATAGCGTAGTAAATGACTCTTTTTAAAACGATAAAATGCTGTTCTCACTAGGTACATCACTCGAATTCTTTTGCCAGAGGGTGAATTCATTGCACTCGCCACACCTGCTTGGTACCAGGTTGGAAGAGATTTTGATAATTATGAAAACACTTGCGGCCTTTTGTGTCTGACACCAGAAAAAAATTGAAGATAAAATAAATGTGCAAGATTTGAGATTTTAAAAATATCGATACTGTTCCGATGTCAATGAAATACATTGACAGTTGGTTGCAAATCGACAGTGACTGTTGGAGATTACAAACCAGTTATAGAGGGAAACATTATTGCATCATACAGTGTTGCTGAAAATAAAAATGAAGACTATACAGATTCAGACAGTGTTGATGAACCAGCTGTAGTTATGACCCACGCACAAACAGCAGCAAACAGAAGAACTGATGCTTCATTTTGAGTGTCAAGCCGAAATCTTGCCAAATGAACTTCTAATATTAAAGCGGATGCGAGATCGTGCTGCTAGTAAGCGATACATTAAACTTAGACAGCAGAAGCTCAATGTTTTAATACCGACTAGTTCGTAGCTACAGTACAAAACATAGGTTATTACAGTACAGTGTTTTTAGGTGCAAGTGTGCCGATAGTAACTTCTAAACTCCATTAAAATATTTCGGTGGTGTTCAACACGTTCTTTTTACTCTCTGGATAACTCGAGTTTTCTTTCAAGGATGCAAAACGTTAAAAAAATCTGCCTCCTAACTGCCCTTTAATTGATTTTTTTTTTTATCAAAATGACTGACTTTGTTATAATTACCACAGATAAGTTTTAAGATGTACATTTTATTTATCATGCAAACATCTTCAATATTTTTGAGAATAGCTTCTGAAATCCTCTTCATTCTGTCTTTTGCATGACTGGTAAACCATAATTATTAGACATCTAATTGAATAAAAGCATATTACAGTGAAATTAACCTAGTCCGGGGTAATCCTTAATACCGATTGGAAAGTTTGTTACTCTCGATCGTGTAGACGGAGTTAAGTCTTCACATAATGGCCAGATCGTAAAAGATTTGACTGCTGCTTAAGCCTACTGTATTACTTCACTCACATTGTTTCTACAGGGAAATACTTAGTTCAATATTTATACAAATGTCTACGTCAAGGAACATGAAGTAGAAATATATATTGTAAGAATAATTTGTCCAAGAGCAAGTAGAGAAGCTCATGATTGCAACACTTTAACTATGTGATACTTTATTTCTCGAGACAATATCTTCCAGGTCAGAGGTGTCGAAGCGTTTGACTGTCGGCCTGACAAGCGGCAGCTTCTCCCTTTCCCTCAAGCGAATAATAATCGGAAGCAAATCAGGCGTGTAGCCAGGCGGACTCCAACAACAATGCGATAGGCAAATTACTGGAGTGTACAAGGAGATACGGTTGTGATGGTTGTTCCTTCCTGCTCCTTAGGGGTTGCTTTAATCTGGCCGTTTAACTTCAGACCTGGTCAACTTCCTGTCCCCAGTCTACAAGAGTTTGCCTCACGTCTCGATTTCCCTGCATATTGTGACTTTGTGGGTTCGTAAAATTAAGTCATGTTTGCAGAAATTTAAAACACTGTTTCAGTAAAAGGACGTTTTGTACACCCCTTACAGGTTCTAAAAATGACGTGTCATACAGTCTCTGGTTGCTTCACCACACAAACAAAATCACTCGTGGTACAATTAAAAGGTCCACTTCACAATTAACTCCATTAACAACTGAAGAACTGCTTTGACAGCCGTTGCACTTTTATATTTCCACACATAGTTCTAGAAATTAGTGGAACGCTCTGTAACAATCAAGATGGCAAAAGAAAAGAAGAAACTTCCAGGCATCTATCGTCTTTGTTTCGGCAAGCTTTTATCTCCGCGCTGCATTGTCTCTCTCGCGTGCGCCGGCCGCGCCCGCTGGCCGCGCCCGCCGCAACAATGCCTCGCGACAATATGAAGTAAATTGAAATCCAATTAAATTGAAGTAAGAGGAGGATCTTAATTATTCGTAATCTATTATGAATATCAATTCCTCTAATCAAAACTGAGAACGTGTATCTCGCCTCTGTAGTGGGTCTGCCTCATGGTTAAGGACCCCGAGTTCGAATCTTGGTCAGGGGAGTAAGTTTGTTTTTAAATTTAGATCCTCCATACGTTGTCATATCGAACGAATGCATAAAATGGGTGAAATGATGCTTAAATGCCTCAACTTATTTTGTAAGCCTCGCCACATGCAAAGTATGAAAAATTAATGCAATTTTAAAATTATAACGCAAATAAAATACAAAATCTGGAAGAAAGCTAGGAGGAATAAACTGATTTTTATCCTACTTGTTAAAAACTAAAATTTGTTTCCAGTAACTTGGTTCCTGAAATTTTTAACGTAAAGAGAAACGCTTTCTGGAGTTCATATAAAATGTTTGCTTTAGAAGAAATGAAATTTCATTTTCCACACTGAACATTTCATTTTAAACTGAATATTTCCTACAATGGGCACTGGGTTACGTTTGTTTCTGTGATAAGTTTGCAAAAACTACATGTGTTAACTTGATGTGTGTATAACCACAAGAATTAACACCTTTACTACAGATAGGTACTGAAGCTACTTTTCTAATGCAAAATGTGAGATGTCTCTTTTATCCTAGGTAGCTATTTATGTTATCTCCTAGCAACTTCTATGGTAATAAATGAACTCTAACAAAAGCATCTTATTTAACCAGCTGTCATCTGCAATGGCCTGTCTATCACGATCTACCTCTGCTTCGATATCAAAACGTCAGCTCTTCCAGACGAGGAGAGGATATCACGTGCAGAATGACGTACTAACCTAGTTTCGATTTATTGTACTGCTCCATCCTGCTCATTGATGCACTGTGCTCTGTAATCCGCAATTTGACGCTGTATCATGCACAGTTATTTATTGTGTATTGACAGGTTGTTCCGTCCATTGTGAAACATTACTAACCCTTCCTGAACAGTTTCCAAATGATAATCTATGATATCGCGATGTTAAGCGGTATATGCAGGTGGAAGTTTCCTATATTTGTAAATTTTTAAAGGCTACCAGTGAAAGCTGTAAAATCTCAATTCAGTCGACGTTTAACGTTGCTTAGAGTAAAATAGGTCGCAAACAAAGTACTCACAGGTAACATGTGAGGGCATGCATTTATAAACCATTGATTTACTTTAGTACGTCCCCCCTGCCACGTAGCTTTTCCTTTGGTAAGCGAATGCTGGGGTGGTTTGAACTTATAAGTACAGATGTATTTTTTTATCTTAAAGTGCAGAGCGATGCGCAGTGGTATCTGGACGAGTCCACCTCAGAACGGTTGCAACTGGTGGGGAGGGCAGGTCAGTTTGTACCAGTTGCGAGCAAGTGAACACGTGCAGAGCTACTCGGTAACACTACAGCTTGTTTCAAAATGTGCTTGTCTCCTGGTTCCAAGAGAGCATTTATAAATGACGCCTCCTAGCAGCACATTAGGAAATAAAGTGCTACATTTAAAAACACGAAGTAATAACCAATATCAATAGATTTATAAAAAAGGAACAATGGTCTGGGTCAGCTATAAAAATCTGGGGAAGGGTATCTGAGGCAACAGTTGTGTCTGAAAGCAGTTTAGGAGAGTTATTAAGGAAAGAAAAGCCATTGGTGCTAGTGCAACAACGTCCTTCTCTATGCCCAGTAAACAAAGATTAAGAACATGCACAAGATCTAATTTGGATGTTTTAATTCAGAAGTAGTTAGGCGAACTATGATTAATTTTTAAAGCACAGAAAAACAAAGACCAACTTTGAAGAAAGTGCTTATGAAGATAAAAATTCTACTGACTTCCAAGGCAGTGTGTGAACATTAAGAAGAGTTCTTTTGAAGCTAAGATTATTTGAAGAAAAAAACACTAAGCGTGACAGACAAATTTTAATCGAACATCGCACCATACGTGCAAAACGGCTTGAGTATTTACGAAATATTCGGAGATATCGAAGTGAAGTTTATATAGTTTATATGGATGAAACTTATATAAATACAGCACATACTGGACCTATGCCTGGAGTGAAATACGTTACAGGGACTCTGCAGCAATATTGAAAGGCCGACAGTTTATCATGCCTGCTGGAGGAGAACAGAGTTTTGTTCCAAATGCCTATGTACTATTTAAGATCCAGCAAAAGCGTAGAAGTTACTACCATAGTAAGAATTACAACTTAGATTATAAGAGTTACAAAACTGTCTTCGAGAATGAATTTTGTTTTTAGACACCATATGCACCGCCCTTCCCTCTCGTAATCTTAGGCGTGTGACGCATTGTGGCGATAGGTGCACTATCCCCACCACAGTTGCTACTCATCCCTACCACGCAGGATTCCTGTCAGGATAAAATAATACATCTGTACAAGGCTGCGAATTTTTCTTTTTCCTATTTCCTGTAACTATTTTCTTATGTTTCAGGCTTGAACGATCAGGCCAATGGACGGTGTGCATGGTCTGTGGTGTTGACGTTTGCTTTGTTGAGCATCATCTGTGGCGTTTGGTGAAAGTAGTCCTCAGCGAGACCTCTTTGAGTGACAGAGGAAAGGTTGTGAAAGTCATGCTGTCGTCAGTATATGATATATGGATCTGGTCGCATTCGTGTGCCCTTCGTGTCATCCCTTCCTGGAGGTTGCCATACCATTATAGGTAATTAGACATGTGTATATATTGTAATAAGGCCATGTTTAAGTAGGTACGAAATCAACATTCTGGCCTCTGCCACAATATTCATTTCTGATTTTAATGACAATTTTTAGCTGCAATGCATCGAACTTGTGGATTTCGATACATGATCTTACATATATAGTCAAATGTTTACAGCACGGACGAGATGTCATCACTATATCCAAAATATAAATTAATTTAATAGGACTATCAGCTATATCAATGTTATCTCATATGAAAGTTTAAAGTGCGCAGTCTTCTTTTTCTGTAGCAGATAAATAACTTAAGGTCCAGCAGAGATTTTTGAACTTTCATTTTGTTTTATGACCACCAATTTGCATATAATAGTACAGAATTCCAACAATAGCTCATTATTGCTGTTAAACTTATGCTGAGTAATCCAAATAAAAACAATTTCAACTTGTACTAAAATTAATTAGCCTACTTTTTAAATTATGCAGTTTTCAAACGGATGTAGGAGAGAAGATGAAAAGCTTAAAATGTTAATAAAGAAAGGTGGCATACTAAAACAATGATTCATACTTTGCTTATGACACACTCATAGATATGTTTTACATATGCATAAAATAAAGACAAATAAATAAAAAATAATACAGCACCATTGATTTTTAAAGCTTAATGCACTATCAACTAATGAAATGAAGTATTCGTAGTAACACGTAAATAAATTTTCCTGTGAAATTCGTGAATGAATGCTATTATGTTAAACCGATTTAACACTATATACACCTATGCGGATTTGTCGCATTGTGTATAGTTTAGCTGAGTGGTTTATTGGCAATGACTGCGCCACAATTGCCAGCTCCCCCTGTCTCTTTCAATGTTGGCAGGCTGAGAAGAGTCCAAGGTGTGCTTTTGTGTACCCTCGGTTATTAGGGTAACGGGTGTGAATAAGGTGGCTTGATGAAGGGAGGTGTCAATGGCTGTTGGTCACGATTCAACTGCCCTTGTGCACCACTGGTAGATACTGTTTTCCAAAATCTTTGGTAGTAAGTTTCAATTCCAAGCATCTGTTTAGTAGGAACAAGTATGGAGGAGGTAGTGAACATGAAAAATTATATGCAATAGTCGGAATTTGAACCACGGATCTCCTGGTTTCTGTCCAGTCGCTCTAACGCATTGAGCTACCATGGCCAACGTGCCGTCCTGACATTCAATTCTCCATTTGACTCGTATATTTCCCCGGTAAACGACTAGGATCTCTCGCATCCGAGATACATCGTTTGTGGCGACTTACTATTGTAAGTACTTGAATCCCAAGCTTCATCATTTTACTCTTATTATGTTAGTTAATTGATGGAAATTAATCATTTCCTCACATTAGCCGTATACTATAGGCTAATGTCTTTGATAGTCACCATGAAAAATTCAATGTCATGGTAGCTCAATGGGTTAGAGTGGCTGGACGGAAACCAGGAGATCCGTGGTTCAAATCCCGGCCATGACATTGAATTTTTCATGTTGACTCTATCAAAGACCTTAGCCTATATACGGCTAGTGTGAGGAAATGATTAATTTCCATCAATTAATAAAACAAGTATGGAGGTTAACTTTTGCTGCTTTTGGGTTTGTTCCAAGGTTAGTGGTTGTGTCCGTATGCGGTGATGCCTGAATCGGCGTGCTCTGGGGTTATAATTCCCAACAGACCGAACCAGGGTGCTCCGATGAGGTGACATGGCATAAAGTTTTGATGCTCGAAGCCTAATTTCATCTTAATTTCATCTTCCATCCATACGGAAGAGATGACGCCTCTTGCACTAGTCTCGGGAAGGGGTGGTGTGGAAAATAAATGACCTGGAGGCTTTTACTTTGTGTCCGTTGTCAAGCAGCAGTTTGAAGCCTGCGGCCGTGCCCCAAAACTCAGGCGAAATGCAGAAGGTTGATTTGTACCCCCAAAAATGGTAACTACTGGCATAGCAGGCCTTAATATTGGGAATGATGTCGTGGCCCGATCCCACAGATCCCAGATGTGTCCCTAAATATTAGGTTCTTTTCAGCTTTAGCCCAAGGTAGGTGATAAATTATAATGAAGGCACCAGGGATCGAACCAAGGTATTTTGAATGGATTCCCTGATGTGATTTCTTTGGCATCCAAACGGTTCCGTAGGTTTAGACAGGTGGGATGATGTCGCAAAGTTTGAGTTTACTTGTCCCTCCGTAATAAAGACGTACCAATCCTCTATTTGCGTTAATTCCAATGAAGCGTTTGATGACTGGTTACCTTTTACTCGAGTTTCTTTTGTTGCAAATTTGTGCTGTCACAATATGAATTTAAAATACTGAGGAGCCGCTGTTGCTTATAACTTGGCTAAGCTTCTAAATTTTAACATTTTTCTTTTATGTAGGTTACTAATGCTCAAAATGTATTAACCTATGGTTTCATTATTACTTAAAGGTTTACTTATTTCCAGAGATTGTCACAGTAATTCAATGCACAGTTTAATTTAGCCACTCAAAAATTGAAGCCCTTGTGTCATGCTGAGTTATGTGACCTGAGATGAACTGTGAGAAAGATTATGCTGAATGTGTGTAACGAAACCCAAAATGTTCTGATAATGGGACTTGTTAAAATGTAAAGGTCCTCAAGCATTACAGCTTAGGATTAACCGGCTTGTAACGTGTACTAGAACTCGTAATCCTTCAGAAAAGCTCCTCTATTGGTAGAAGCGAATATAACAGACTCGAAGGATAGGTTAAAAATGAACTAATTTCTCACTAAACCTTCAGTCAACGTAAAATCGGTTTGAGTTTTGAACATTAACACACTTTTATGCCTGTGAAAGGCTATTTTTGACGGGTTAGGAGGTATGGAAATTATTAAATGTACAATAAAAGACAAGAAAGAGTTCAATTAACGTAAGTGCTAACTATGAAGCTTGGGATTTAAGTACTTACGGAATAGTAAGTCGCCACAAACGGTGCGTATCTCATGGTATGAGAAACCCTATTGGTTTCACCGGGAAAAGAGTTGGTTGTACAATTTGTCATGCTGGCATGTCGGCTATGGTAGCTCAAAGATTAAGAGCAACCGGAGGGAGATCGAGAGATCTATGGTTCAAATCCTGGCGATGACAATGATTTTTACGTCTAATTACATATCCAAATCATAGACTTCACATGGCTAGTGTGGAAGAAAGATTGATTTCCATTAATAGTCCACTCATTTATATCAAGGAATTGACATGCGGCACACGTTTGGGTTATAAATACAACACATTTCATCAAAATTAAAAATGATGTGCCAATTCTATTTATGAACATTTAGTAACTCTGCCCCCCTCTACCTAGTGTGTGGGCATAAGTAAAGAGGCAGAAAAATTTGCTGTTACTTTAGAAGAGTTTTTGGAGGAAAATTAAGTTAATTTAGTTTCAAAATAAGTCCTCCAGCTTTGCATTAACGTGATAGTTTTAGAAATTTTATAACCAGTCGCAAAGATAATGCTCTAATTAGAGTACGTTTGTATATGACTTGGGGAATCCTCTCCGCTTCTGGTTCCTGTAGAGGGCAATTGAACTTTTCTCAGGGAATTAGATGTGCTATTTAAGCCCTTGGAATATAATTCAAAAGACAATTACCTAATATACTGCTAAGGAACACAATTAGCGTCATTTATTCTGAGAGGACAATGCTGGAGAGTATTCCTTTTTGTATGGTTAAGTATTTAGATATTAATCAAAGCTTCGCGGGTGATCTGCTGTGTTAAGTTGATGAAAGTCAAGTTTTCGGCCATTGTATACTACATGGCCAAAATCTCGACTTTCATTAACTAGACAGACTGATCACGCGCGAAGCCTTTATTAATAACACTCGCCGTGAAAGCTACAAGTATTACTCAGATGTTAACAAATATATTGTTGTAACGCACCTGCTGTATGTATTGTGGAAAAGGCAGTGAAAGGAAGCGTCACCTTTTCATTTGATTGTGTAAATTTGTATTTGTATTTATTCATCCTTTTGATCATAGTACATGATATAGGACACGTCAAGTACTTATAACTAAAAATTATACAATAAACATATACACAACACAAGTTTAGAAATGAAAATTCAGAAACTGTATGTACAATATAATAACAATTTATCTGTAGTTGACATATTCAAAAAATTCACCTATACTATAAAAACAATGTTCTAACAGGAACTTTTTCACACAGCATTTAAATTTAGGAAGTGCAGATATGCTCTTTAGGTGTTCAGGTAGGCCGTTATAAAGGCAAAGTCCAGTATATATAAAGCTTTTACCAAACAAACTGGTGTTATGGGGGATTATACTTATTTGCTGTTTTCTTCGAGTATCATGATTATGTGTTTGTGTATTAGTGGAGTATAAATGGAGATTTAATTTAACAAAGGTTACTATTTCTTGGATATACAAGCAAGGTAGAGGCAATATTTTTAATTCTTGAAAAAGTGTTCTGCAACTTGTTCTTCTGTTTACCTTAGTATGGTACGTATAGCTCTCTTTTGTAATCTAAATATGGTAATCGCTTTTTCGCAGTTCCCCCATAGTATTATACCATAAGAAATGATACAGTGAAAGTATGCATAGTACAGGGATAAAAGTGCTTCTCTATTCATTACCTTAGACAGTATAAACAGGGGAAAACACAATTTGCTAAGTTTTTTTAGAAATTTCGTCAATGTGAATATTTCACTTCAAGTTTTTATCTAGATGTAGACCAAGGAGATTTGTGATTTCAGAGTAACCAATATATTTATCATTTAGTATTATATTAGGGCCACTACTTTGGATACCATGTATATTTTGAAAAGAAATAGCCACTGTCTTCTGCATTTATTACTAATCTGTTTGCTTCAAACCACTTGATTAGTTGATTTGTTACCAGTTTTATATTATCTAGAGAATAGAAATTTAGCCTGGTTAGAAAAATACTGGTATCATCAGCAAAAGAAGTTAAATTGAAATTCTTGATAACACTCTAGACCATTTATGTATATCAGAAAAAGTACTGGTCCGAGAATTGATCCTTGCGGAACACCATATGTTATAGATCTTTTGAGCGACTGTGAGGTATGAAAGTCATTTGTTTTTTCATCAACTTTTGTAATTTCTACAACCTGTTGACGGTGTGTTAAGTAGGATTTGAACCATTCATAGGCTACACCTCTTATTCCTACTGAACTTAACTTTCTTAACAGAATATGGTGATCTACTGTATCGAATGCTTTCGAAAGATCCAAAAATAAACCAACATTTTTCTCCTTCCTATCTACAGATTCATATACACTTTTTACAAAATTTGTTAATGCCGTTACCGTGGATTTTCTTTTCAAAAAGCCATGCTGATTTTTCGAGATTATGTTGTGTTTTGTCAGAAAAGCAATCAGTCTTTTGTGCATTACCTTTTCAAATAATTTGGAGAATTCGGAGAGAAGTGAGACTGGCCTATAATTAGAAACTTCATGCACACTACCTTTATTATATAAGGGTTTAACATTTGCTATTTTCATTGGGTCGGGGAAAACACCAGTTGACAAAGACATGTTTATAATATGACAGTGGTTTTACAATTATTAAAAGTTGATGTGAAGGAACATACATTAGTCAAGTATCAGTGACCGACAAGAGTCGTTAAGCCACGAATCTTGATTGGCATACCTCTGGAACAAATTCCACTAGTACTATCCTCCCTGTTAGTTTCTCCAGATTTACCTCTGATCATAATTGGCTAATGTCGTGGAGTTAATAACTTGGGATTCGGACGATTTCTTATAAATTTTATTTGCCACGTATAATAGTTTTAGTGACTGTTGGGGTATCCAGTAAGAACAGGTAGGTGCTAGATGTTTAGTAAATAACCGGACTGTCATGTTATGGTCATTGTTATTTGTGCTTGGTTGGACTTTAGAACATTGTAGTAATTCCTCGAAATTTGAATGATAGGAACTGCTGCTAAAAATAAATGGTTTTTCCCACCACATTGTATTCTACCAAAATTAGATTATATGGAATCGAGAAAAAATAGTCAATTCGTTCTGAATGAGGGATTCTGACGTATTTCTTTAGCTATTGAAGTAACAATTTTGAAATCTCGTTTTTTCTAGAGTAAATCGAATGGAAAAACATGAGTCAGCCATTCAATACAATAAATTTATTTTTGCAATTAGTGTGGTATTGAATTAAATATCGCACCCGATGCGGTAATGATTGACATTGCTATGGTAACAAGACAAGGGATGAGCAGGCATTGCCAAGTCATCGCGAATAATAGTAATTTATACAAGTGGATAATCTCGATTATGTAAGTCGACTTTTGTCAATTTTCATGAACCATATAAAAATTATGCACCAATTTAATACAATAATTTATACAGTTTTAGCGTTGTAAATTGTAGGCTAATTCATTGGACAAAAACTGGTTCGAGTACTGTCTGAAAGTCAAAACGCTGCACGAGGAATGGTGAGATGGTTTACCTCCAATGTGTCCATAGCCCAGCGTCAGTTGGATCCTATTTCCGTTCCGGCTTTAATGCATAAATTACTTTCTGTTTACGAGACCATAACTTCTGTCCTTGCATTTCATTTATTACCTGATGTTTTGAGCTGATAAAACAAGTCAGTTCCATGCGTTCCCTTTTAGGGAAAGGAATGAGCATGTTATGCCAGGTATCAACACAGCGTTGGTAATAATTGCACTTTTGGATGTTATTGTATATCTTGAATGTTTATCTTCGTTACTCAGAAAAGAATATCGCAATTCAGCTTATCTACGAGGATCGGCTGATACGTCCCGGTCCTCACAGGTGGCGCCACTCGGCCAGTTCGACGGATATTCATAGTTTAACACTAGACTAGCTTGTATCCATAGGTATAGGTCAATAACTTGTTTAGTTTTTGAATGGCAGCCTTTAAACAACACAAGTGCTGAAAGAAGATTAGTATCCATCACCAACCGACTGATGAAAGATAAAACATATGAAGAATATGAAAATATTTTCAAGGAATGGGAAAATGAAGGTGTAATTGAAGAAAGTTTAGAGGAAAAAGAGGATCAATTTTGTTATTACTTGCCACATCGAGGAATATTTAAGGAAAACTCGACCACGAATGTTAGACCAGTATTCGATGGGTCGTCAAAATCAAAAGGCGCCCCTTCGTTGAATGAATGTTTGGAAAAGGGGCCTAACTTATTGTTACAAATTCCAGCATTGCGTTTAATGTTTAGGAAGAACAATATAGGAGTCATCTCGGACATAAAGGCATTTCTACAAATATCTGTCAGAGGAGAAGACAGGGATTATTTGCGATTCCTCTGGTGGGAGGACGTTACGAAAGAAAAAGAAATGTTTAGTTTGGCAGGACAGTTAAAGCTATAATGTAAAGAACGTTTGTGTTTTGTTGCTATGGAAAAAAGCAACATGTAAGATTGGCATGTAAGAAACTAAATGTTTCTTTAGTTTTTGCAGTGAAAGTTTAATTTGGTTAATACTAGATCAGTGATTTAGTCCCTTAACGTAACAAGCGTAGAGGTTTCACGAAAATGGAGGATTTGGAAAAATTATCATTATTTTATACTTCCATTGGAAAGGCTGAACGCCTAACGAAATCAAGGAGCAAATGCACAGGACACTGAAACACTGTCCCTTAGAATACAATGATTAAAAGGTGGGTTGTAGAGTTCAAAATGGAACCTACGAGCACTAGTGATGAGCCTCACTCTGGATGCCCTTTGGAATTCGCAACTTCAGAGACCATTGAAAAAAGTTCATCGTTTAGTACTGGAAAACAGCAGATTAAAGTTGTTTGGAATAGTAGAGGCTGTAAAGATATCAAAACAACGTGCAGGTAATATTTTGATTGTTATTCGCTTTCACAAGCGATGTACCTGTCGTACATCACATACTGAAATAGAAATCGGGATTAATGATATGTTAGAAGAAAATGTCTGAGCCTTCAAGTAGACAGATGTTTAGATTGGAAAGCTCACATAAATTATATCTTACCTAAACTCAGCTCTGCCTGTTATGCTATACGAGAGCTGGTTAATGGGAGTTCTATTGACACACTTAAATTGGTATATTATGCATACTTTAACTCTATTATGGAATATGGAATATTATTTTGGGGCAACTCAGTAGAAAGTAAAAAAATATTTCTTATGCAAAAGAGGGTTATAAGAATCATTACTAACACCCACACCAGATGCTGTTGTAAAGATCTTTTTACAAAATTGAAGATATTAACGCTTCCTTGCATGTATATATTCTCGATCCTAAAATTCTTTGTATGCAATTGTGCCTCATTTGCAACAAATAATGTAATTCACAAAATAAACACTAGACAAAAGTATAATATCCATTATCCCAGTGCTAAACTTTCTTGCTTTCAGAAAGGTGTGCATTATGAAACTATCAAAATATTTGGCGCACTTCCTAATGTTCTTAAAGAAAAAGTTGATAATTTCGGTGCTTTTAAAAAAGCTGTTAGAGAGTACCTTTGCTCAAAATCTTTTTATTCTGTACAAGATTATCTGAATGACAAATTATCCTGATAATGCTTCTGTAGCTCTATAAGTAGTATCTAACTATACCAATGACAAATCATTACTAATAAATATTTGATGCAAGTTGAAAGTTTATTTTTAATGTATATGTATTTAATAAATAACAAGAATGATATCCATTGCAAAAAGGTTGAGACGTACTGGCATAAGCCAGTGAAAGCTGGTTTAAAGTGTTTCATTTTGTATCATATATTTATCCCTGCTTTGTTTTCCATAATGTGGTTCATATTGCCTGTATACTATAATATGTGTCTTATGTTAACTTTTGTACATATATATGCTATTAAACTTTATACCTCTGGACATGTTCAATGTTCACAGCCTTTTCTGGCTACAAGTGAACCTACTGAACGCAAATCAATCTAATCTAATCTAATCAAGGTCTGTGCAAAATGGGTGCCATATTTGACACCTGATCAAAAGTTGTAAAGAAAAACTTTCTGTTAAGAATTTGGAGCTCTACCACAAAAATCCCAGTGAATTTTTAAGACGGCTTATTCCCATGAATGAAATTAGGCTACATCGCTACACTTCAGAAAGTAAATCGGTCAAAACAATGGATTGCAGCAGGTGAACCAACTTCAAGAGGCAGCCAATTTTGTCAGCTAACAAGGTTATGGCAACTGTTTTCTGGGATGCACAGAATTATTTTATTGATTACTTGGAAACAGGTAAAAGTTATCACTGGTGAATACTATGCACGCTCACTTCAACGTTTGACTGGCGAGGTGAAAAATACCTTATTTGGCAAAGAAAAATATTGTGACTTTGTGGGTTCGTGAAATAAAAAGTCCAAGTGCACCACTCAAAAATGTTCCTTATTTCCACCGAATTACAATGTGAACACTTGTCGATTACATAGAATTACGTAATGCACACAATTACAATTTCACAGTTCGTCTGTCCACGTACACTAGGCGCTCCTCACACTGCTCGCCACGACTCACTCAACTCAACTCCCGGTCGCCTCTCCTGTATTGATCGGTGACTAAATGTTTCTCGAATTCTTTTTTTCATGAAGAGGGAAGACATTCTCGATGTTTCGCGCTCTTTCAGGCGGCAGGAGGAGGGGGAAACGAAGATTCAGCCACCCCTGTGGTTTCCCCTCCCTCCGCACTGTCTCGCCTCTGCAAGCGGTAACGATGCCGCACGCCTCCCTCCACCGGCCTTCCCCTGCATTTATTGATCGGTACCGTAGTTTGCCGATTGGGTAACAATATCTTGTTTTTTCACGACAGTGCTCCGTCCCATAGTTCAGTCATTGCAATGGGAAAAATGTATGAATTTAAGTTCGAATTGATTGAACATTCACCCGATTCACGAGATCTATCAACTAGTGACTTCACCTGTACCCGAACTTCAATATTTTGGACGAATATTTCACAACAGGTCACTTATGCCTTAAATAGTTATTTTGAGGACCGTAATAAATCATTATCGAGATGGTTTAATTAAATTAGAAACCGATATGACAAATGTATTAGGATTTCCGGAGATTATGTTAAGAAATAAAAAACAATTGAGAGGCCTGGGACTTATCAGCCGATCCTTGTAAACAAGTCACGGTAACTTGGAATACCTGTAGATTATTCATTGCTATGACATCTGCGTCCTAATAAAATAATTACTTATGCTCAATCTCGTAGGGGAGGGGATCCGTCCCCTTCAGTTGCCGTGGTGCGGGCGCTGCGGACCCTTAGCACTCGTGGAACCTCTGACGTTACTAGAGGAACCTCTGGCTGAACATCTGAGCCCCTCCTTCGGGAGTTGTTAGGATTGGGATGGTCTCGAGGGGGAAGTGGTTCCCGATACCCGTGGGAAGCCATTAATTCTCCCGGGTACTAGCCTGCAAAGCTAGTAGGTGTGCTAGATCGTCAGGCGGCCCCACCGAGGTCATATCGGTAGTCTTCACCTTTGGTGTTGGCGCGCGTAAGTGGCGTATCCACTTCCATCCTGTCTTGTGTCCTAGGACCAGGCTTGTTTGTTACCCAGGTCTTGTCCTATGGAAAGCCCCACGGAGGATGCCGAGCGCCCTTTGGGACAGCTCGGATAACTCCCTGGTTGAAAGAGGCCCGGGTCTTGTTCCTACTGGTTAAAGACTAATGGGAGTAGAACCTTTGGACTCAAACTTATGCTCAATACTGTATCGATGGAAGGAGGCGATTGGTGAGTTATGGAATTTGCACTGATACCGAAATTAAGGGATGCAATGAATAAAGAGCCCTCGGTAGCGTGGTGGTAACATGTCTGCCCCACGTTCAAGAGGTCCCGAGTTGAAATCTCGGTCAGGGTGGGTTACCTGGATAAAGTTTTTTTCCGCGGATTTTCCTTATCCTGAAAGACGAATGTTGGGTAACTAAGCTACATGGACCACGGGCTCATTTGAGCATTTCACCAATTCCATTCATCGTCCGATATGACTTAACGTTGGAGGACGTAAATTACACAAAAAATGAATAAAGAATCGTAATGAATTTCAAAGGAACATGGTATATTTGTTAAAACGCGAGCAGGTGCAGTTGGAGTGAGTAGTTTAACAAACTGTAGGGGGGAAGCGGGTTCTTAGCACGCATTCTGAGTGGATAACACGACTGCGTTTGAAAATGCTTTATTCGGACCCTTAATAATGGCATCACCGAGACTAATCACAATGGACAAAATAGTCAAAAAAGGAATCTTGGTGTGAAGAAAGACAGGCTTCGAGTGGAGTCACACGCAGCTGCAGTGTGGAAGACAACTGGGCTGGCAGTCCATTAAGAAAGACCCAACTGGTTCGATCATCGGGGAAGGCCGACGTGAACCGAGGAGAAAAGGTATCCATCGGTTCCTACGTAAATAACGAATTGTTATCGCGGAATATGCATTCTACAGACGATAACTCTGAACAGTGATGCATTAGTAACCCTTGTTCGGCAACTTCGCGAGTTATTAAATAATAAAAAGTTGTCATTAAACTAGTTTTAAACTTTGTAACTGGGTCTTCTGGGTAGGACCGCGTCTTTGATGTTCCTCTGGTCGACGTCTTCTTTCGTACGTGACTCATGTCACCTGGTACACTGAGAAAAGTCACCCTTGAACCACATCACATACTTATTAGCTTTGACATACAATTGCTTTTCACTAAGATACCAATCAAGAATGCTCTTGTTATAATCCAAGAAAAGATAAAACTCCACCAGTTGCCAGAAGATTGGACGGATCTAGCACGACACTGCCTTGAAAATAACTTCTTTAGCTTCAAAGACAAAATATACCAACAAACAGAAGGCACTGCTATGGGTTCGTCGTTATCACCAGTAGTAGCCAACCTCTTTCTTGAAGTCTTCGAAACCTCTGTAATCGACACAGCAGATTTAAAACCGGCCCTCTGGCTCAGATACGTTGACGATACGTTTGTAATCTGGCCACATGGAAGAGACAAGATCTTGGATTTTCTGAACCACTTGCATCCTAATATCCAGTTCACCATGGAACTGGAAGAAAACGGCAAACTACCCTTCCTGGACGTGCTAGTAGAAAGAGAGGGAACGAAACTGAAGTTCTCAGTATACCGAAAACCAACACACAGACAGATACCTAGACGCCACATCTCACCATCCGCCATCTATTAAACGAGCAGTAGGCAACACACTCTTACACAGGGCCATCCGTATATGTGATCTAGAGAAACTTCCTGATGAATTAAACCATTTAAAACAAGTTTTGGAAGCCAATGGATATCCAAAAAGCTATATAAAACACCTACGAAAGAACAAGACAAGAAAAGAAACCAAAACCAAGATCACAGCATGGCTGCCTTATCTAAAAGGAACATCCGAGAAAATATCAAAACTACTTAAGAAACATAACATCCAAACTAGATATCAGTCCACCAGAAAACTAAGATCATTCATGCGACCGGTTAAAGATAAACAAGGCCCTCTGAATAATGCAGGAATTTATAAAATTGACTGACTGTTGTGCATCATATGTGGGACAAACGGGCAGGTCAATGAAGGTCAGACAAGAATACATAAGAAGTCAAAAATTAAATCAACCCGAAAAATCAGCACTCACAGAACACGCCATAAACACAGGACACCATATAGATTTTGATCAAGTAAAATTAATAGCTAAATGTAATAACTATAGACAAAGAATAAGTAAACGCGCATCGCCTCCACCGGCACAGTTGCTACGGAGCTGTCAGGGAAGAAGTCCTGAAGAAGCCCCACATATTTGGGACGAAACGTCGACCAGAGGAACATCAAAGACGCGGTCATATCCGGAAGAACCAGTTACAATGGACACGGCCGCCGAAGCCTACGCACTGAGTTAGTTTTAAACTTGCACTTCAGTGTCGTTTGAATCATCCTTACTCCCATACATACCCTTTGACGGAACTCCTGCTCTATCCTGAGGATAGGCCACACTGCTTCAAAATGTACAACGTAAGAATAAGCTGTATCAAACTAGCGACCAATGCGTGGAGCAACCTTTTCCAGTGTAAGTAATTGATGTGAAAATAAGTCGCATCAGTACTCACGAAAAATCGCTTATAACAGGGTTGATGCCTGGAAAAGCCATGAGGTGCTCACAGGAATTCCTAGTCAGTACGCCACATAGTGTATGATCGCCTTAACTTTAGGAAGGTGTGCGTCAGATGGATTCCAAAGTTTCTAAATACCCATACACACAGCATAACGACGTGTACATTGGTCTCCTTCAACCCTACATCCAGGATCCAGGTTTCATGTACGAACTCATGACTGGCGACCAGACTTGGCTGCACTGCATAAACTGAAACCAAAACCAATCACTGCAGTGGAAGCATAAAGGCAGTTTCTGGGCGAGGAAGTTCTGTACAGCGTCTTCATTAGGAAAATATGTATGGCTAGTCTTCTGGGAAGGGATGCAATTCTCATTGACTAACCATTAACAGCACGGCATGTGTAGATACTTCGGGGGTTGCGCCGTGCAGTTCAAAAGAAATGGCCACGGAAATGGACAGGAAGAGTGCTCTTACAACATGACAACGCTCTCCCCTAAACGAGTTGGAAAGCCATGTCTGTCGTTGCTGAAATGAGGATTCCAGGAACTGCCACACCCACCGTATTCTCCTGACATGGACTCTTCTGATTACAATCTGCTCAGACCTATGAACAAGCCTCTACATCTTCACAGATCTCCAGAAACTGCAAGAAACTGTCGTACGATGGGTGTGACAAACCTTATAAAAGTAGTTCAAGGGCGCACTGCGGAAGTTATCAGTTGTAAAATAGTTTGTGCAGTTTAATGGAGAGAATATATCTATCCAGAATAGTTTCTTAATGTAAACGTATAAAATATAAATCAATGTGGGAGACCCTTCGTATTAGATTTGCATAAAATAGTAACATATATGGTGATGAAAGTTAGATTTGCATACCTTTTCGTATTACTGAAATGTTGAAGCAAATGACATCAGAAACATGAATGCAATTACAAGGAAACACCTTACAATGGGCGATTCATTTAACAAACGCGGATTCAATACAAGTGAAATACTTGCAGTAGTGATTTACAAAATCTGCTTTCCCAGTGAAGCAAATGCTTCGATTAGGTGTTGAAAGCTACAGTAACATGGTTGCCAGTGACTGTTTATTCTGTGTTGTGCTCACTTAGCTGTCAATGGGATGGATACAAAGCATTGTGATGCAACAATGCTAATCAGTAGGCAGCCAATAGTTGTACATCTCCCTCATTAGCACAGTCAGTGCCGCTGCACTCTGTCGATAATGTGCCAATGGATTCTGCTTATCAGTAAGCACAGTCGATTTTATATTTTATCATAATTTTATGTGAATATTTCCACGTCACAGAAAGATGATACGTACAACTTCGCAAGTATATATTAGTAATTAATAAATCCTGTTAAAACGGAAAGTTTTGACTTTTGCTTAGGCTAATAAAATGCTTCATGTATGTAAATATGTCAAGTTAAAATTTTGAAGCTACACGCACGACTTTCTTTTACGTTATCGTTATTAATTTTTCTAGTAGCATTCTACCTAAAAATTAGATATCGAATGAAAGGGTAGAAGCAGACTAAAAAATTCAGTGCCATCGCCGGGATTTGAACCACGGATCTTCTGGTCTCAGTCCAGCCGCTCTAAACCATTGAGCTGCTATGGCCAACATGACATTAAACTCTTCAACTGACTCGTGTTTTTCCCGATAAACCACTAGGAGTTCTCATAAACACATGAGACAATTACCTTAATGGCGACTTACTATGCTGTAAGCACTTTAAGGTCCGGGCTTTATAGTTCGGACCACTATTAGAGCGGATGGACGGAGACCAGAAGATCCGTGCTTCAAATCCCGGTTATGGCATTGAGCTTTTCAGTCTGCCTCTACCCTTTCACAGTGCGTTCTACACACGGCTAGTGTGAAAGAACAATTAATTTCCATAGGTACGAAATTTTCACCTGAAATACCCTTTGGAGGTTCTCTGAACACTTTTCCTACGGACAGGAAATCAGTTTCACCCAAACTCTGTATGTGCGTGTGTGCGTGCGTGTGCGTGCGTGTGTGTTTTTTTTTTTAATAACTGGCATGCCCCATTCCTTAGGAATACATGCCCTATTTTATTTACATTATATACAACCTTACAATAATATTACAATAATTTTACATATCTTGTATTTGTATTGAAATGTTTCCTACAATATTTTACAATATTCTTATTAAAATAGTTGCAATTAATTGGCAGTTTAATTGAATTTTTAGGCTTCATTTGCCTACTCTATATCTGTGAAGTTTATTGATTTAGCAAATTTGACGGAACATCTTAGATGTGAGTTAGTAGGTTCCTCTTTGTTAATGGGTCACGGGCGTTGTCTGCTTTTTATTTTCCTGATCATTTCGGTTCTTTGTTTATGATTGGACATCGGAATATCATGTGGTCTACTGTTTTGTCCTTTTCTTGACATTTGCATACTGGGCTATCTAGTAAAGCAAATCGATGGCGGTATGAACGCAGCTCTCCATGTCCTGTGACAATTGCTGTCAACTCTTGGCAAATGGGCAGTTCTTGTTTTAGTATTTCTCACGGATGGGAAGAATTCTTTGGTGATGGCTCCTTTCCTTGATGCTGTCCATTGTAGTTGCCATGCGTTCAGTCCAATGTCTCTCTCCATGCTTATCAGGACTTCTTTAGGTGTTTTATTATATTGCATTTCACGATCTTCCCCAGCAGTCTCTTTTGCTAGTCTGTCTACTATTTCATTGCCATATATGCCCGAGTGTGCTTTCACCCATCCAAAATGCAGCATCCAGTCTGATGTTCTCAGGTCGAGGATTTTAGTGTGTGGGTGTGGGTGTGGGTGTGGGTGTGGGTGTGGGTGTGGGTGGGTGTGGGTGGGTGGGTGTGTGACTAAAAAGCAGGTTGGTTAAGTACCAATCTGGTACTTACATCTTCAAAGGTTTTACATGAAGATTTTGAAATACACTTGAGTCCTTTTATATATCTTTAAATAAAAGGGTTAGAAATTTATTTTCTCCAGGAATTATCTATGAATCAAGTTTAGTGTCTGTAAAATTGGAAAATTCATAACTTCCTGTAAAGTAAGAATGAAAAGGAACTTTATCAATGCTTGTATTTACACCCAAAGGACTGTTAGAACCTGTTTGATTGAAGAAACAAGAGATGAACTATACTGCAGCTACAACAATGAATGGTAATACAAAATGAATAAAGATTTGTGTTCAAAAACCTCACGTATAAGGTAGTTTGATAAAAAATGGAATGTAGGTCTTGAATTTTATGCAGTTATTTGTGAGGTTATATATTTCGCATATACTTCAATATTGCTTTGAATTTTCAGATACTTTTCTAAAATAGGTCATTCATTGTTAATGCTCTTTCCACGTAAAGCCATTTGAAATTCGAAACGCATCTCATAATGTCTAAGAAATTAACAGCAATTAACAAACGAGTTAAACAAACATTTTCGCCACTGCTTTTAATAGGATATACGAGGATTTGCTGATAAGTTTTGGACCTCACATTAAATTTCTCAACATAATCTCAAGAAAGGCTAATTCATTTGTCATATCGGTGTTCTAATTTAATTAAACCATCTCTGTAATGCGATTTATTATGACCCTCAAAATAGCTGTTTATCGCAACAGTGACCTCTAGGAAACTTTGAGGTTCGGGAGCAGGTGGTAGTCACTGGGTACTAGATCTGACGAATATGGTGGATATTTCAGCAATTCGACTTTTAATTTCCACATTTTCCCCATTACAATGACTGAACGATGGGACGGAGCATTGTCACGAAGAAAAAAGACTTTTTTCCTTACCTAAATGAGGTCTGTCTTTTCACTTCATCTCTAAAATGTTGCAGGAAGCAACGTAGCAGTCACCAATGATACTCTTACTCTTTTCAAAGTAATAAATACACATAATTCCCTGTGCATCCCAGAAAACACTAGCCATAAACTTGTTAGCTGAGAAAATTGACTGTATTTTGAAGTTGGTTCACCTGGAGCAATCCACTGTTTTCACTAATTTATTTTCTGGAGTGTAGTGATGTATCCAAGTTTCATCCAGCCGTCTTAAAAGTTCACTGGGATTTTTACATAGAACTCCAAAATCTTATAACAGTTTCTTTGCAACTTTTGATCGACCATGCGACACCAAAAAGCCCCAAACATTATTTTAAATATTACCTGCATTTGTTTTGATATGCTTGCAGACTCTGATATCTCAAACTACTTCAATCTGCGGTGTTCCAGTACTAACCGATGAATTTTTTTCAATGATCTTTAGGGGTTGACTTCCAAAGGACGTCCAGAGTCAGGCTCACCACTAGAGTTCGTACGTCCCATTTTAAACTCGACAACCCGCCATTTAATCATTGATTTGAAGGATCAGGGTCTGTCCATTTCCTCCTTGATTTCTTCAGGCGTTAAGCCATTCAAATGAAACTATTTAACCACTGCTCGGTTTTCCAAATCCTCCATTTTCGTAAAACCTCTATACTTATTTAAAATGCTGTCATTCAAAAACTAAAGAGGCTATTAACTTGTAACTATGGATACAAACTGGTCTAGAGTTAAACTGTGATGCTATTCGTCAAACTGGTCCAGTAACACCATCCGGGACGTATAAGCCGATCCTCGTATAGGAAAGCTGCACAACGGCAAAGAGGTTTAGAATACCATTTTAAAATAACGAATATAGTGTTGTATAGTATCTTGTACGGAAATAAAGAAGTTATAATCTATAGCTAGAAAAATAATCTAAAAAAGGGAATATATTATATTTATGCAAATAGTATGCAATAAGTGTCTATAGCAAAAGCAAAAAATTAAAGGTTGGGTTTTTAGGAATTCTACAACCTTTTAGTGATGCTATTAAATTATTTTACTTCTAAAATTATATCCTTAGAACAAAAACCTGCTAAAGATATTCCGCATAAAGCAAAATTGTAAGAATTAATACAAATAATGTAATTGCTGCTCAAATTATTGTATTTGATGCTTTTCGCGGAATGCAAACAATTAGAGAAAAATATTGGAAGATAAGTCAACAATTTAAACTATTTAGGCTACAAATTTCCCTATTTTAACAATGAAGATATGAATACGATTAATAGATTAAACATTTGCGGTACCATAAAAAGATGTCTCTTGCAAATTAATGGCAGGCCCATGCTCCTATATGGTTCAGAATGTTGGACACTTCATAAAAGCGAAGAAAGACAAATAGAAGCTAGAGAAATGAGATACCTAAGGAGTGCTGCATAGAAATTGAGGTGATGCCTATAAGAACAAAAAATTGGTACATTCAATTTAATAGATAAATGAATATAGAACCAAATGGAAGGAGCATGTGGAAAGAATGGACAGTCATCGCATACCAAACTACTTTTGAATTATAATCCAGAAGGGAAAAAGCATTGGCAGATCAAGGAAGAGATTTTTTAATATAATTTTACGTCTTCCAACGTTAAATCATCTCGGACGATGAATGGAATGGGTAAAATGGTGCTCAAATGATTCCAGGGTCCATAGAGGGCCAACATTCGTCCTTTTAGGACAAGGGAAAACCCCATAAAAGCCTTAGGATAAGGGAAAACCCCATAAAAGCCTTATCCAGGTAACTCACCCTGACCGAGATTCGAACTAGATCAAGGAAGAGATGGCTACATCAACATAAGTGTTTGAGACCGCAGCAAGTCCTTTTAGGCTTAAACCTTATGGATGATCACATGATGATTGGCCTCGCTATTAATCTTGGTGTACTGCTCTTTTCCCATTGTATCTACAAGAAATGTGGAATATGACCATTTTTTTAAATGTCCGAATTAATCTGTAGTGTAGAAGTTTTGCTGGAATGTTTAAGGGACGGGTACAGAAACATCATGCGAATGTAACAGACTTTTGTGGAGTTAGGAAACGAGTAAATTTCAATGGAAGAGAAAGAAGAAATGGCATTAGTTCAGGCCGAGCCGGGAAATTGAAGCCTGTGCGTGTATAAATCAAGTTGGACCATATCGTTCTGTAGAAGATACATTAGCATAAACATTAATCTCAAATCTGCAGGAAGAGGCATCATGCGTATGCATCGACACAAACCCATTAAAAGCATGGGCTTCATATCCCTCAAAATGGTATCGTATCTCATTTCATCTATGCTAAATAAACAATCGGAAATAATCCGAATTCAGTGTACAGAAGAGATATTTTATTGTGCTGGTTTCATTGTTATTAAAGTGGCTCAAAACCAAAATTAGTTCCTTGGAATGTCGCTCATTCGACGTGATAGGGCATTCACATCTTCTACCGTGTGATTTGGTTGGTAGAGAAAAAATATTGTATTCCACTCATCGAGATCCATTTTGAGAGAAAGATGCCCCGTGTGTCTTTGGGAACATCTTAGTTGGAAAAATACGAAAGTTGGTTCTTCAGTTCAGCATTCTGTAACCATGTGATGCAAGAATATTTATGAAATTTTCCCAATGCAAACAGCCACTTATATCTTTGTTATTTTTACTTTATTGATTAAACTACTTTAGTGAATAAGCTTTATCTCTTAAACGTTTCTGACTGCACTTGATATGTAGGAGGCTAAGAGCCAAGACAAACACATCAGATCGTTATTCATTAAAATATAAGAAAAGTTTCTATAATCTAGAGTGCTCTTAAGGTAATAGAAATACTAAAATTAGATTGAATGATTAAATTGATATTAGAAAAACAAACGTTATTTATAATTAAAACAAGCTAAAGGATCTTAAACACAATAAAAGCTTAATCTGTTACTTCCAAATATCTCAAGATATTTTGAACAATCATCCAGTTTTATGGAGTAGAGAATATTTAGATAAATTATACGTCCTGAACTACATTATTTTTATCTATTCAATATCTGCGATGTTCAGCACAGCGGGGTTGTCACTTTTTCATCACCATTGGCAACATAAAAGAATACAATAAATTGTACGTAATTAACTCTTACTTGGTAACATCCGTCCGTGAGACTAACATCAAATTTTGCTCCTTACTGAGTATAGAAGATAACTTTATGGAAACATTAGTACTAATATATTTATTCTATTTAGAAATATTTTGCTATAAAATATGCAAAAATGCAAAATTAAATATTGGTCTTTCACATGAAATAGTGTCTGATTATGCTTACGTAAGTTACAAAATCGTACAAATTAAATAGCCTCTAAAGCTGGCATTTGTTTTGAGAGATACCGTGACCTCTATGCAAATAAGGTAAACCATTACATACTTTCTACACACATTTTACATTTTTTCATAGAACACTTAGCAATTGGTTTTCTCATACTTCACGCACTTGTATGCCGTCGTTCTATTCGCGTGTAGGGACAAAACGTTTCTTTTTCTAGCTTGTCGATTTTTATTCTTTTTGCTGCAGAATCATCTCTATGCTCTTCACTCAGAATGTCCGAAATGATTTTCCTAAGATCATCCGATAAATTTGGAATCTGGAGCTTCTTTGCATATGCCCTCTGATAAGATTTATTCCTATGCTCTTCATGAACTCAAATCTTCACAATCTTTTATATATATAGGCATTAACGCTCAAATGATATTAGAAAGTAAAATATTGCGAGTTACCATCTCATTGTTCTTCGCATAGCTGAGTAGTTGCTACACTTCATGCCTGGAGCATCTCTCCAGATTGTGGCATTATATGAAACAGTTCATATTCTGTCAATTTCAGTGTCATCACTGTCCTTATTCTGAATAGTCAACAGCGTCCTCTTCATTCTCTGGCATGCTGGAAAATCTATTCCCGAATCTCTAATGGTCTGAATCTAATACATGATCTTCAGGGACATAGAATCCTCTTAATGAGTCATCGCTCTCATTGAGCTGCTGTAAAGTAAATTGTAACATTTTTCTGCTTTTTGTCACATGTAAGGTATCCCTCCACTAGTAGCCATATCTATAAATAATTAAATATTTGAAAAGTAAAATATGTAACACAAGAAAACTTACTTGTTTAGTATTCGTCTACCAGAGGGAGACAACACTCCTACTTTTACAGTAATATTCGCCTGTGAGACGATGCAAGTGACGCTTACCAACTAAGGCAGGGGAAGGGTAACCCCATGTAATTAACGAAGGTAGTGTTAACTAACTTAAAACAGCTTTATTTATAACATGTTAAACAGGATTCTACAATTATCATAATTTCTAATTTCTTGAGCAAATAAAAACAAATAGAACTACACGACGTATTCTTTGGATTTACAAAAGTTGACTACGTAGTGAGTATTTGTGTAAGCAATATTTTTGTTCTCCACGGAATTTTCTATATAGTCCTCCGAAATCCCATTCTGCGTGACTTTTATTCTTTTGATATCTGCATCCGAATATGTCAAAAGGACAACAGAAGTTCCTTGGAAGCAATGTACTCTGTATAGTGTGCAATTTTAGTTAAACACTGGATATTTTACTAAATTTATTTCTGCCAGTTAGTTGACTGAAACTGTTACCTTCATATCTAATCAATAAACGTTCATGTGGAATGTTTCTGGTCGCAGTGAGATATTTGTGGTGAAAATCCATATAGTCACCAATGACAGTGAGGGTACATGACAGTCCTTGGGTTTACTATTCTTCAGATTTTGTAGGTTATCCAGTGTGCAGTAGTTCTCTGCGGCAGGCTTCGAGCACTTCCATAATTAGAGCCAAATTTTAGTTTTCATTTGGAGCCATTTTGATGGTCTTTAACACCTTCAACTTTTTTGGCTGGTAACTTTCAGATACTTCTTTCAAGAATGGCAGTTAATACGTTATTGTTTACAGTGATAGTTTTATTAGTGATTCTTTTCCACAGTTAGCTAGATACTGATGTTTTGGTTTTATCTTTATAATATGCTAATAGCACAGTTACACAATAAGTAATTAGTTGGCAGGTGTATCCTACATCATTAAACAGATATATGCTATTTCGTCATACTCTTGCCTTGAACTTTTCGATTGTTATTTTAAGTTCTCAGCACTGCTGTTAAAATTTGTTGGTTTGTCAGATTATAAAATTAAAATTAAAATTATCAGATTTACACCAAAATACAATCTCTTGAATAAGTCTTCTTATCAGCCAGGAAATCAGCTGTTTTATAGTTTTGACATTCAATAGTGTAATGTTCTTCTGTTTGTGTATGCCGTTAAAAGCGCTTCGACTGTCTAAAAATAAATGGGTGATCATTTTGCAGTTGTTGGTGTTTAATGAAGAACGAATCTGCGTGCAATTCAAAACGACGTAAGCGAAAGTTATTAAATTAAAAGCATAATATAGATTGCATAATAGAATAGCTCGTAAGTAAGAGGGAACGTTTCACACCTGCAATGCCAGTAAAAAGTGTAGTGTGGTAAAATTTGAAAAAGATCTCTCATAAAACTGATTATTGCATTAAGGAAAAGAAATCGGATTTTCTAGGATTCAATTTAAATTGAGTAAGAGATGATAATAATAAACATAAAAAGAAGGTACTAATTATTATAAGAAATATAATTATTGAAGGTAAATGTGAAGTTACATACAGGTACTGATAGGTACTGCTCGTACACTCTTGAGCCCTGGGATCGAATGCTAGGAACAATCAGTCAACAAGGCCTGTGTTTTCCTAAATAAATGAGCATCGTTGTCTGCGCTACAGTGTTAACTCTCATTCATGCCAGAGCATTATACTACTTTGGGCCTGTTCTCTTGTCATACTGGTTTACCACCGTATTTAACCAATTCAAATGGAAACTTTAAGTACCAAATGGCTCAAGCAGATCCAGAGCCATTAGCGTCGGTATAAACTCTTAATAGTATTTTACTGTAGTCTTTGATACATGTGAAAGAAATGTTGCAGAAAATACAACTCACTGCCTTCTATTTAATGATTTAAAGCATGACTGCGTAAGGGTGGAAGTGCTTTTGCCACCCTCGACCTCATCTGAAACCTCAAGATAGTGTGCGAGTAATAATAGAGAAAATAAATCTAATGAAACAAATGACACCTGAAACATAAAGGAAATTTACCTACGCAAGAATAATAAAACTATACTCAAATTTATGGATAGAGGAAGAGTAAATAGAAGCAAAATATGAAGTTATAGTTGGGGCACTATAAAAAGCCTGAAATGTAAACTAATCTGAGCAGATAGTCTGCAACGATATAGTATCATTGGTAAATATCAGATTACAAGATTTAGTTTTCTTGTAAATCTCTTTTGTCAGCTCTTTTAATTAAAATGAAACGTATCTGATTACACCCTCTTAATTTCACTGCACTATCTACCTAAATGACAAACAGGCTGGGGTTGCCACTACTCTCCAAATTCGTTTACCAAGTAAGGAGGGTTGATCTGAGCCCTGAAGAAACTGCAGCTCCCACGCAGCTTTTAGGAACAAGAACTGACGCAGAAGGAAGCAGCAATTGGATTGAAAACAAATTCATTGCGAATTGAAATGCTTGATGGATTGCTCTTACTTCCCGAATCCAATGTTTCAGTAACTTGCAGTTCACCAGTGCTTTTTATTTTCTCTACCACTTACCTAGGTAGGTACAGTATGAAATTAAGTTTTAAAATTCCGTGTGGAAATTACTCGTGCATTCTGTTCCCTGAAATATTTTATAAAGGTAGGTGTGGGTGGGTGGGTGTGGGTGTGGAGTGGTTGTGGGTGTGGGGTGGTTGTGAGAGACAGAGGAAGTACTAACCCTTTTACCTTTTATAGGAATATAAGGCAAAACTTTACATAGAATTTTCTCCCACTACATCTTTCACACATGAAGTGTAATATCTTTTAATTTTAGAAGTTTGACCTATCATGTGTTTGATACAGCTTAGGAAATGTCTTATAAATTCTTTGTTAACTTGTGAAGTTATTTTAATTCGGATTTTTTGTAATGTATTATGGAAAAGTTCAGACACAAATAGCATAAGTTGCAAAAAGTTCTGAGTCGTCATTCGTTTGTCTCGTGTTTAACCAAGGAATTGAATTTGAGTAAACAATAGGAAACCACTTCTTAAAATTTGACTGTCATTTCAGCATCCCGTGCATGTGGCACCATTGGGTGGACAATGCCGCACAAAATGAAGTGAATATGAAAGGAAAGTTGTGAAGTAGAGGTTCCAAGACCCAGTTTAAGGTACCTCCTCGGTATTGAAAAGTTATGAGGACTGAGGAAATTCTAATCTATTAGGGAGGATGGTCCTTGCAAAATTTCAACCACAGGCCTCCTTCTTACTAATCTGGACTTGAAATAAAACCATTTCTGCAAGCGCTTTTCTTAAGGTGAGAAAGAAGAGTAAGCTTCCGAAGGACTATTTTGAATCAACAGGAAATAGAGGTCATGAATGTAACACTGTTTTCATTATTCTGTTAATCTTCTGAATACTGCCTTTTGGCTGAATTTCATTGCAGTATACAGCCATTCTTGAATGCTTGGGAATATTTAGCCTTTGTCTGGCTAAACATTTATACATAATCTAAGTACTGGAAGTTCGAGAGTTGGTCGGTTGGTCACATCGCAGGTAGGTAGAAATGCAAGGTGGCTGGCTCAGGGGTTTAAGTCTGAAGGATGAGAGACAAGGAAGGGCTAGTTAAAGATGCTAACGCAATTACTCGCGCGGAATTAGGCCGTCCCTCCTCGTCTCCTCTAATCGTGTTACCTGCAGTGAAGCACAAACAAGTCTGTCTTTTCCACAGCCCCTCGAGGAGTGGGATCATCTCCTGCAGTTATCAAATCTGCCGCATGTCTTGGTATTCATTAGATTGAGGGAACAGTACCGTTTGCTGTTCTCTGCATATTCTCCAAGGTAGGGTGTGGCAGCACCAGATAAACTCGTCGTCGGTCCCTTCTGGCACAACCATCTTGTCAAACTTTATAGTCAGTTTTTGTTAATAAAAATAAACTTCTGCAGAAATAGCATTTCGTTATATTACAAGGAATTAAGAAAATTGAATAATTGTTTACATAATATTGTAAGAAGCAGCGAGATAATGAGAATCTTTTAATGAAATGAATGTATTTTTGACATGCTTTATTGTCACTTAAACATCAATATCATACCAGAATCCTTAGGAACATATCAAATTCTGGAGCCTTGTTATTTAATGCTTGACACCAACTTCCTGTTTGCCCATATCAACCACGAGAAGGTGGAGAAGGTGGCTGTATGCTGAATTGCATTTAGTGCGGGATGCACTTACGAAGCATTTGACGTTAGATTTACTGGAGTTGGTACAATGTACACCACGTTGGAAGAGTCCAAATTTAAGAGCTGCTTATGCCAGCAGCCGATAGTCAGTGGTCCAATGTTTGAGTACAGTCTTCTCCTTAGTCACTTGGAGCGGACAGGTTAACGCTCGTCTCATCCTTATCTTCACGAGACACAACCCTCAAGATTGTGTACAAGAATTTGTATAAATATATTATTACGATTTCCTCTCTAAGTCTCTTCAATACCATGTGAATATACTTAACATTGATTAAAGTTTAGTAAACTGGCTTACTGTAGGGCTCAGTGTTGTCTACTTGGTTCTACACTCTTGCTCTACCATCTGATTCCCTTATCCTTTCAGCTACACTCCTAGTTAGTAATTAGTGTACCATTATGGTGTAGTCACCAAAGATAAATTTCTATAACGAAACGCCACGACTGAAATGAAGTTGTCACATTCTGAAACAAATGAAAGCTTCATTTTAGAAACTTGACTGTTATGGTTGACTGTTATCACGCTGAAACAAATGAGCATACAGTCGATTAGAATCAATGGCGCCTACCATGTGGTGGATCCTGTCATCCTGCTTCAATATGAGTGTTGGCTGCTAAGTTCCGGAGCTCCAATAAAACAATTTGATTTTTTTCTTTATTTCTCCACACAATCACCAGAAAGACTAATACGTTTATCATACATCTCTGTAATGTGATTTACCGTGCTCCTCAAAATAGCTGTTCACATCAATGATCTCCTCGTGGATGTGAAATCTTCGTCCACGAAATTTAACAGATGGTGGTCATTGGGTGCTAGATCTGGCGAATCGGCTGGATGTTTAAGCAATTCGAACTTTACTTCGCGCATTTTTCCCATTGCAGTAACTGAACGAGAACCCGGAACAGTGTCGTGAAGAAACAAGAATTTATTCTTTGCCAAATGAGATCTTTCTTTTCACCTCATCACTCAAACGTTGCGGTACGCTTGTGTAGTAGTCAGCAGTGGTACTTTTAACAATTTCCAAGTAATAGATAAAAATGATTCCCTGTGCATCCCATAAAACTCACCATAAACTTGTTAGCTGGCAAAACTGGTTTTGTGTTTTCTTTGGAGTTTGTTCACCTGGCGCAATCCATTGTTTTGACTGATTTTTCTGTATGGACTGTAGTGGTGTATCGAAGTTTCATCCATGGTAATCAGCCATCTCAAATCTACTGAGATGTTTATGGTAGATCTCGAAATTCTTAATTTTTTCTTTGCATTTTTTCATCTGGTGTTAAACGCGGCACCCAACTTGCACAGACCTTGTGAAAGCCCAAAATATTACTTAAAATATTACCTGTACATTCTTTTGAAACGTTAACAGCCTTTGCTATCTGAAACATCTTTAATCTGCGGTCCTCCAGTAGTAAACGATTGAATTTTTTCTGTGTTCTCTAGGGTTGTGACTTCCACAGGGCGTCCAGAACGAGGCTTAGCACTAGTGCTCGTACCTGCCATATTACTCTGCAACCCGCCTTTTATTCATTGTATATGAAGGTACAGAGCCTTTCAATGTACTGTCCATTTCCTTTATTTCTTTAGGCGTTAGGTCTTTCAAATGGAAGTATTTCATCACGGGTCGTTTTTCCAAATCCTCCATTATCGTGAAATTTCTACTTTTTTCTTCAAAATGCTGTCATTCAAAAACTAAGGAAGCTATTGAGCTATAACTATGGATAGAAGCTAATGTGGAGTTAAACTATATGATGCTATCCATCAAACTGGCCCAGTGGTGCTATCTCTGTGAAGCCCGGAACTTAACCAGCCGACCCTCGTATAGCCGTAATGGAGCAGCGCAACCCGCTTTCATCCATTTTCACTGCCAGAACGTAGCGCAACAATATTTCTGCTTCAATATCGCCATATCACGTGACACAACCAGTGCACCTTCATCAGTACTACCATGGACTGAAACCAGTTTTACTACTGAAATTGGGAAGATGTCTTTATCACGTGGTGCATCCAGCGATCGTGCCTCATCACTATTACGTGACGCATGTTCCATCTGCCAATATATTGATATCACTACGCGAGGCCATAATGCTTTCGGCAGTAACACAGGTACCACAACATCTATATTGTTTAAATATTACATTACCTGTGAGGAATAAGCTACTCTTGTTTACTGTCGCCGCTACCACGTGGCGCAACCTGCCATCCTATTTCAGTACCGCAGCCACCATTTGGGGAAATCCGCGATCTACTTCATTATCGCCGTCAACCTTCTGTCATGCTACAACACCCTCTTTCAATCGGGTTTAATCGGCATGTCATTTTTAATTCGTAGCCGACACAACAGGGCAAATCCAAGTAACCTGCTTCAATATTGCCGCTACCAGGTGATGCAAAGTGCTATGCTGAAAATCTATTGCACAATCAGGGGGAGCAAGAAGCCTTCCGCTACGTTTCACTGTATATTTTACACATTAATTTGTTATTAAAATAGATCCACAATTTACTAGTTCTATTCAATATTACTGCAGGATACGGCTATTGTAAAACACACTTATAGAAATTAGTTATATGGCCGTGACGAGAGTCTGACTTGAGGAATAATGGAAGAAAATAGCAAACGTATCGATGTGCTATATCATCTTGCATCTCAAGTTCAGTTTTGTTGCAGCTGTATTCAGAACTTTCGGTTACCGCAGTAGGTAAATGTAGTATCAAGTGAGTCACTAAGTTATGTTATTGTAGAAACGTAATTAAATATCTGCTAATTCTTCCATTGCAATCGTTCTTACATTCATTTAACGCTGCATGTTGCATCCTTACCTAAACTCCAATTGCTTGCATGTTATTAAGGCACAAGTGTGAATAAAAATGTGGTACTCCATAAAATATGTGGAATGTGGCATTTATTCAGTTTCACAAAAGGCAATCAAGGTCTGTGAAGCCCGCCTCGTTAGCGTAGATGGTAGCGCGTCTGCCTCACATTCAAGAGGTTACGAGTTAGAACCTCAGTCACGGTGAGTTACCTGGATAAGGTTTTTTTCCAGGTTTTTCCTTATCTTGATAGACGAATGTCGAATAACTCTAAGCTCCATGGACTGCGGACTCACTTGAGCATCATTTCACCCATTTCATTCGTCGTCCAATATGACTTAACGTTGGAGTACGTAAATTGCAAACAAACAAAAGTAACAATCACTGCAGTCCAATTCTTTGGGATATGTACGAAACAACTGAAGCCTTGCCTCTTCATGTTTTTATCTGACAAAATTAAATGGAACTTTCTAAGTACAAAACTTAAAACTTAAATATAAATATCGAAGACTACGTTAATAAGAATTCAACTGACAGTTGAATACAGTATGCAGTCTCTTATTCTGTGCCATACTCTGCTGAGACGGATGCCGGCGAAGAAGACTGGTGCTATCGGGGTATGGTATTGACGCGGCAATGAGATCAATAGCTCTGGAGAGTAACGATTGGCAGAAGGTTACACATTCTAGTAGGGGGACAATAACCACACTAACGAGCTCAATAGCACGTAATCGATTAATTATATCTAACCTACTTTCAGCACACCAGCTGTAATAATTAAATCAAGATCTTTTAAATATGTTATTTGTACTAATGTAGCAAATTTGGAAGCCTAGGAGGCGTATTTCTCTACCGGTTCAATATTTGGAGATCAATTTAAGAGCAACATGAGCGAAAAGCAGCGACTTTCATCTCTTTAAGGACCGCGCACAGCTCACCACTTGCCACGATATACTTGCACTCGATTCCGGTTGTGTAATTACGTATGTTGGATTTGTCTGTGCTGGCTAAACAAGCGTTCTTTTGTTACTCAAGATACCTCGTGTTAATGCTGTGCATAATAATAGCAGTGGATATTTTGGTCATTGTAAATTACTGATCTGCATTGCTAAACTTACTTCCTACTTTTTTTTTTTAAATCGGATGAGTGATCCTGAACAGTTTTATGTACTGGACTGGAAAATCTCCATTTTTCTCCCATCACGCCAGGTCTTCAAACTTTTCATAAATCACAAAGCTTTAATTGTATTTGTGAAGCGTAATAAGTTACGTTTTGCAAGAATTTTGTATGAAAAACTAGGCCATAATTATAATTTACTTGCCAGTAATTATACATAAGCACATTCTTAATCTTACCTCAATATTGCACTTTAAATTGCCTCCTCTTTGACCTTCTCGCATGTTCAGAGCAATTTTTATTTTATTTTTTGTTTTGTTTTGAATTTACGTCCTCCAACGTATCGGACGATGGACGAAATGGCTGAAATGATGCTCAAATGAGTCCATGGAGCTTAGTTACCCTACATTCTTCATTCAGGATAAGGGAAAACACCGAGAACACCTTATCGAGGTAACTCGCCCTGACCGAGATTGAACTCGGCAACTCTTGAACATGAGGCCCAATACTCATCCACCATCATGCGAACACTCCACTACATAAAACCTGAATTTTCTGGCGACGAATATGTTAGAGATTTTCTCGGGAAACAAGCCAGGTGACGTTTCGGGAGCGTACGTCTCTCCCATATTCAGTATATCTTAATAAATGTTATAACCACGCATGTATCGCTGGATATAACCAAATATAAACAAAGGCGATTAGAAATGGACGTTTCGAAGCGCCATCTCCTGACCTGGCATTTAATTTACTGATGTCTTTTGTTTAGTAATGTCAATGTTGATAGTGTTTTGTCTTTGTTTATAGTTGTTATATCCAGTTATACATATATGTTTATAACCTTTATTAAGATATCCTGCTTTGAGAGATGTACACTCCCATTTTTTATATCTTGATCAAATATTTCATCCTGCTCCCTCAAGATCTCCTAAATTTACAGGGAAATACTTCAGATAGGAATGAAGACACTCATGTTGCAACTGATGTATATAAAAATGTTTAATCTGCCTTTCACCGTGATAATATTATTTAGGTTCTATTTCCAAGGAAATTAAAAACATTTATGAAAGCATTCCAGGCATCCTACACTTCTCGACTCAGTTTCCGTGAACTGACTATCCATCACTAGATTTAGAATTTGCTGTGCCAATGAATACAGCACCTTCATAATTTTTTTCATAGAATAATGAAGAAAAATTTACACAAAGGTGTTTAAGACGCTCTTTATCTAGAGTTTTCACAAATTGTTTCATTAAATTTAATTTTACATGGAGAGGTGGCAACACTACTTTTGAGGGATCAATGAGGATCTAATTTTTTTCCGCCGGATGTTAAATTAGCGATTGTTCTCTTTCCCAGTGTTCTGACCTAGCTCTGCTATACCATTCACATTAGAAACAAGGGTATTTTGTGAAACCAGCCTGTTGACCAAGTAATAGTCCAATCTTAAAATCTCCACACTAACCATAGAGGGTTTTCGTACTGTGGCAAACTTAACATTTTCACATGTATCATTTGAAACAGTGGGCCACAGGAATGAAAGGATGAATGTTTTCATTATGAAAAACACTAAGGCTTTGAAACGATTTAAGTGATTAGTAGTTTCTATTTATATTTAGAAAAAGTGTGAATAATTTATAAATTTATAAATAAAAATGTGTTAAAATTATATGCCAATTTTGATTGGCCGAAGTAATAATTGTATGACGTAATGTGGTGACGTAGTATTAAATCGGCAAGTTACAAAATTAATAGCAGTAACGATAGTTACGGAAAATCAATCTTGGTAGAGATGTTTTGTAATCTGAACAGTGGTGAATAGTTGTGCAGGATCAAGAAGTTTATGTAATTAACAGAAGTTATTTATCAAGTAAGAATTTATCGATAGACAGGAGGTAACCTGAAATTGACTGGGAAAGGAAGTTCGAGTAAAATGTGGTCCAGATAATACAATTAAATTGTTACAAAATTTGACTTCTCCGAAACTTTATTCCGAACCACGCCTGAAAACTAGATGTCACATGACTCTGTTTAATCAAACACAATCATCAAGAAAGAACTCAAAATACAACGAATTAACCTTGTTATATTTGGCTTCTTGACTTGGGTCTTCGAAACAGTCGAAGTGCATCCCATTTCCAACAAAGAAAGTCTGCTACAGCTTTAAAGGAATCTGAATAATGAAGGGAATCTATGAAGAACCTCCACCCTTTGGAATTAATTTTAAAGAGCACACATTTTTAGACCCTTGGGCGTATATATTTATTAGATATTTATAAATATATTTATAAATATATAAATATGAAATATAAACGTAATACTCATCTCATTTTTAAGTAAGTTAAAATTATAAGCTGCTAAACCTTTCTAACAAATGATAAGTTCATGGTAGTATTCATAGAGTATGTACATTACAAAAATATTCAAACCATAAAATGTTGAATTACAAACAATCCTGACGTATGCGAAAACGGATTTCCCTTTTACAACAAGTGTGAAAATTTGATTTAGAAATGTTCATTAAAAAAAAGAAAAAGGAAAAAGACAATTCCATTCAGAACGGGTTATTAACAATATGTTAAATACGGTAACAATGTAGCTGGGAATGTATAGACTCAATGGGAGAGGAAGCTGAGAAACGGGTTGTTTTGTTTTTAGAGCTATTTTCACTATACAAATCAACAGCAATCGTCCAGCGTTCTTGGAAACCCTCGAAAAAATTAATAAGTAACGAAGTTTGGCCGCAGAAATCGCACCCACAGCCTACTCGATGGAAGTTGCACATTCCGCTCTTTCATTATGGAAGTGGATTGTTATAAGTATGTCAGACCTCTGACATGTATCCCAAAGCTGCTAAATACTTAAAATATTTCCAAATGAATCGCACACAAAATTGAAAACATTCTTTTACAACAACTTTTGTTAAGTCCTACTTCTCAATTGCCTTTCTTTACAACGGCTGTGATATCAGCGAAGCTCCGCAGTGCAGTTGGCTCTCTCGAGCGGGTGGTATACCAGTAAGCTTTTCTCTTCATTCATGATTGGCTCTTTTTGAATATCTGCTTTCGTGCTACTCTTTGTCTAAAATAAATTGTTACGACTTTCCTCGTCTCCTCTTTATTCCATTCTTTTTATTAATATTCTTTTGTTCCCACCAGGGACTCATCCTGCCGCACATTTTTTCTCCCCTTTTTCGGATTACTGGCTGCGGAATGATATCGCCTTTTCGTTCTTTTTCTTTCCATGGTTCATCTTTATAATTTCATGCTGAATGGCCGCCTTTTGTATCGTTATTGACACAACGGTATTCATTCTATCTTGTGCCTCCCTTTGCAGCCAACATAAGTGTTTATTTCTGGACTAGTAAGAAGCTTTTTTGTCTTATAACTTGGCTGCTGTAGGGGACAAAAGCAGTCTGTTTACTCTTGTTCTTACTCGGCTCTTATCGAGCAGAAGGGGATGCAAGTCCAGTACTTGTAGAATGATCGAGATTAAATTCAGAGCTCACAAGGGAACTGCAATATTCCGCTCCATTTTCTGATCCCTAACTTGGTTTAAAGGGAGTAATAAAATGTCTGGAAATACTTGTTTTTAAGCCTTTATGATATGATGTAACAAATGAAAATATGGCTTGCCTGCTTCTCATGGCTAGAAAAATATACCAATACAAGTAGTTAGTGGTAAATAGACTTTGCTTATGGTTTGATATTTTTAAGGAAGAAACACTAGTTATGAATGTATATAAAGTGATTTACTTACCACGTGGTTTATGAATTGATTCCTAAAATTTACATCCAGATCTCATGTTAATAAAGGCGTCAGCCCGCCTTAGTAGCGTGGATGGTAGGATGTCTGCCTTACGTTCAAGAGGTCCCGAGTTCGAATCTCGGTCAGGGTGAGTTACCTGGATAAGTTATTTCCGGGGTTTTCCCTTATCCTTAGACTAATGTCGGGTACGTCTAAGCTCCATGGACTCCAGACTCATTTGAGCATCATTTCATCCACCGTCCGATATGACTTAACGTTGGAGAACGGCAACTGCAAAAAAAAAAAAAAAAAAAAAAAAAAAAAAAAGCGTCAGATATTAAAATATTGCAAACATAATTTTATCCAAATATTGTTTATTTTATATACCTTCCAGAAACTATTTTTAAGGCAAGGCTACACTGAAAATTCCAACGTGTATAATAATAAACTTGCCATTATGAAAATTTATCCACATAATTAGAGCATCATTTTAAACTTGTATGCAAATTTGTATGTTTCTATACCAAATAGTTCATTAATTATTTTTGTGAAAATATTGTAAAAGTTAAAAATGTTCTACGGGTCAAAAAATTTGAGATTTTAAAATGAATTTTTGTTTTCGGCCAGTACAGAGCAATTTTGAAAGACCCACATTCTTATTTTTTGGAATATTTTTGTAGAACTTTTCCTAAAATATTGTGACTTTGTGCGTTCGTGAAATTAAGTCCAGTTGCACAAACTCAAAATGTTCTTTATTTCCACCGATTTACAGTTGGTTCACTTATAAATCACAGCAGGATCACATATCATACTCAATTACGTACAGCTCTCTCTAGAGCTGACTAAAACTCCTCTGATACACGTACGCAGTCTTAGTCCGTTCGCTAGCACTGCGCTCTTCACGGCTGCTCACCAAGAATTGACTGACTCGTCCACTGCAGCCCTTATGTATAGCAAGATAGCTGTTTCTGGAAGCTTTGCGGCTTGGAACATCATCCCGATTGTCCCAGACGTGAGGGCGAGGGGAAAGAGACGGTGCAGTGGCTAGTGATGCTTTTCCAACCATCCCCTCAGTGAACGCCACAAGATAAATGGGTAGGCGTGGACTGAATGCCTCCTGTCGCCCACCCAGCTGCCAGTTGGTCGTGCCTTCCGATAATTGGGTGACAATATTCTGCATATGTTAGCTCTCAAAATTTTGAAATTAACTTTTTTATTCCTTAACACCATGTAATTTTCAAAACATGAGCATTAACAAAAGAGGGATGTGACGTTCCTTATTTACATATTATGGACCTATCCTGTAAGTTTCACCAAGTTAAATGAATAACTTTGACGCGTGAGGCATTTTGTATACTGAAAATTGTCAGAAAGTTTCTCGGAAAATTTATTTTAAAGTAAAGATTGTTGCAAGTCTCTTTAGATTGTCACGTGATGGCCTAATAGGGTGCAAATGGTAAAAGTAGCATGTCATCTATTACTACAAACCCTAAGCTACCAAACATGCCAAAAAATACATGATTTTCAACATTTTCGGCGGATTTTCAATGTAGCTTTGCCTTAAGAAAGCTTTTAAATATTTCACATTAAACCAAAATAAAACCTTGCAAAAGTAGTTTGCATTTCGCTGAAATAAGGTGGACAGAGGAAATGGAATTGGCAACCAGAAGTTTAAATAAATCCAGATACTTTGACATATTAAACTGCACAGCAACAGCATTTACAATAGAGATTAGAAAATTAAAACCAGTAACTAGTAGCCTGGTACCACAAAAATGTTATTTGAAATAAATTACATGTCTTAGAGATCTGAGCTGTTTGTAGTGTTACCACTTAAAATTATACATTTTCCAGATGAAGGAGGCCAAACTGTTTTCCCGAGCACCCTGTAAAGTTACTTATTCTTCGTGAAAATATTGTAAACAGGACGCTTTAATCAGGATTCTTTTAGAGAATTCAGAATTTTGAAAATCTATGCAAATGAATTTGCACCATCGCTTACCCGGATCAACAGGGACTAGGTCCAATCCGAGTTAACGAAAATCTGGGTTATCCATAGAATGATGGAAAAAGGATAAACATGTAGAACATGTAATATTTTTAAGAGTTTAGAAATCGCTATCGCCACACTTTAACCTAAAAGCACATTGTATTACAATAGCCTATGTAAGAGTTGATAGTCGACATGAAAAATTCAATGCCACGGCCGGGATTTGAACCACAGATCTACTGGTTTCCGTCCAGTCGCTTTTACCCATTGAGCTACCATGGCCAATTTGCCGTCATGACATTAGATTCTCGATATATATCCTCGGTAAACCACTAGGGGCTCTCGCATCTGAGATACACCTTTTGTGGCGACTTACTATCGTAAGTACTTGAGTCCCAGGCTTCATCGCTTAACTCTTATTATTTAATTGATGGAAATTATTCATTTCTTCACACTAGCCTTATACAGGCTAAGGTATTGGATTGACATTAACTTTTTCATGTCAACTCTATCAATTAATACCTCAGTATATATAGCCAGTGTGATGTAATGGATACTTTCCATAAATTAACTTAAATACTATGTAAGAGTATTTGCATTGTGCACAATACAGCTACAAACTAGTCGGTAGTAAAGACAGTGAGCGACCTCAGTTTAGCGTATTGCTTACGAGCAGCGTGATCTCGAATCCTCTTTAACATTAAACGTTCATTTGGCAACGTTTCAACTTGACTCTTAATAAAGCACCAAATTCTCTGTTTGCTACTGGTTGTACGTGGTCATAGCTACAGCTCTTTCATCAATATTGTCTAAATTTGAATACTCCTTAACTTTTACTTTCATTAACACTTCATGATGCAGTGTAATCGGTATATAACCTCCGTCATTGTTGATTGGCAACCAATTGGCAATATCAACATTGGAGCAGTCATAAATATTTTTAATCAGGTCTAGGAAGTATTTCACTCTTCCATTCTTCAATCTTGTTTTGTGGCAAGTCGGACACACAATGAAATTGCCTGCTGGCAAAAGAATTTGAGTCATGTTCCTACTAACAATAGAACTATCGTCTGTAAAAGTCATTTACTACGCTAGACTTAAAAAAGACGTTCTGGATTAACGAGGTTTTACCGTATAACGTTTGTGTTTAGCATCATGAGATATCGACATTTTTTCTCCTTCCTCTACATTTCAAGATATATTGCCTGTTTCATCTTCAAAGATTCTCGGGCTCTCTTTTACGATATTGGTCTACAGTTAATAATAACAGAGGGTAGCTGCAACGTAAGCCGAAGTGAAAGGCAGAGGTGAAAATACGAGTTGGCTCCATTGCCCACAAAGCGGGTGGATGGTTACTGAAGTGGAACCCTGTTAGCCGCCTTGTTCTTCCCTTGTGGGCTGTCTCTTGCTAGCGGCGTAGCTATTGATTGATCGGCTGCTTGGAAAAACTATCAGGAAGCAGCCGTTTCTCATCGTAAACTTGGATTGCATCACTGGGCTGTGTTTGTTTTACACATCGCACAAAGGGAGCATGGGACACTTGATGTGAACACCATGTTCATTAAAGGAAAATGCTAGTTGCTCCATTATACTGGACCAGTAGCGGCGCTAATCTTCTGTTTCTGTACTTAGCTCTTAGGACCGCTCCGGCACTAACGGCTAATTCCTGCTTAAAGCAAACGTACCCATATAACGAGGAAAGGACGTATCCAGAGAATACCCAGACATTTAATATTATGGAAACCACAAGTGTATCACTTGTTTGAACAGCACTGAACTCGTAAACACATTTCTGAGCAGTTCACGAATAGCTACCGGATTTTTTTGGTTTTGGCAGGGTGCTAATGCAATTGTGTGCCCTAAATCCACACCATCACCGCCACGGATTTTATATACACTGATATGCATAAAAAGTGTCCCATGTCTATAACCTAACAGTTTTTTCTTTCAAGATAACCACTGTTTTGCTTCAACCCTCTACTTCATCGGAAAATATGAATTGTATAGCAACTAATAAGGACAGAGATAAAGTAATCAACATGTAAGACAACAAAAACAGCCTTTTACTAATATTTATTACACATACTCGCATTCATATTTGCCTTTGTGGGGGGGGGGTAGGGAATGATTTGGTTAAAGGGACACCTTCCAGCTCCAGTCGCACGCTTTGACCTCAACACAGCTCATAATGCACAAAGTTTATGCGGTGCTCGACAAGTGGACTTTTAAACTTCCAATAAAACCTACCGGAATCTTTAAAAGTTGTTAGATCTTTATTTATCCCTTATTGTCTCCTTTTTATTTACGCTAAGTCTGCTGCCATAAACCTAAGACACGGACCCCGGCTTTATTTCCCTTCTGAAGGAAATTATGTATACAGTACCACGTGAGCGCTTACGCAAGCTTGTTTCTAAACTTTTCATTTTGCATCTAAGGAACTTTAAAACACATTATATACAAAACTTTTAGCTGGAATTGCCTACTTCCTCTATTTGCTATAGGTAAGTGGAAGAGAAATTAGAGATGCAGAATTTGGCTTTACAGCTCTCATGACAAACTACATGCAAGAAAACAATGAACCTCAAGGGTAAGGCCAAAAATGAAAGACTTGTACAAATAGGTTTTGTTGAATAATATTGATCTCTATTTCAGGTTCATCTCAAAACGCTTCTACGTATGAACAACGGGCAGGTCTAATTTGCGGTAAAAGAAAGAAAACAGAGCAAAGAAAATTTGTGTGCAAAGCGAATGTGGGCGCAGGTTCTGCAGTCTCAGCTAGATGCTATTTTGAGGCAGGTAATAGGGCCGGGTAAATTGGTTACTGCAGTTTCCTGCCCCTTAGGAGTACTTGTAATGGAGCAAGTTGGCTTCTTTGGTCCAGATAAGCTAACATGTAAGTTTGATCTTGTTTGCCTCCACGCATAACAGAGCCTTAAAGGGAAACCTTATTACAAGCTGTTAATGGTTTGCCTAGAAGAGCAGACCAGGAACAAGAATAGCGTTAAGTAGCCGAAAATACAAACTAGCCTCAGTATAACTTAAGTATATCCATATACACTACACAATTTTCATTCATTTAAAGTTTTAATAATATATAATTATATATTGTACTGCTATTGTGACTTGGAGTGGCTTTTACTCCGCTCACTAGAAAATTCCCATCACTTCACTAATACGATTCACTTCAAATTTTCAGTTATTTTTCTTTCGATAATGTAGCATGTACTTCCGAAGTGTTCGCACGTTAGAATGTCGAACTTAAGACCTCTCTTAATCCTTCACAGAATTCAGAGCACTCACCCATTCGTCAGAAGCGCACTGGTAGAACAGCACCATCTTCCTCCCAAGAACACTCGCTTTATAAAGCCGCTGGAAATTTCCACAGAACATTCTAGAATGTACTGGATACTCTGGCGGCGGGAGAAAGAGAAACCCCAGAGGTTTCTAGTTATTGACGGCACTTAAGATATTTGCCATACCACTGTGAAAGCTACTAGCATTAAACTCGATGATTTAATAAAAAATCCAGCAAATTTCAGCATTACAAATGCGTATTCTTAAAGAAAACATTGTTATAAGAGTTAATTGGCGCAGAAGAGCAGAGGATGTACAAAATATTCGCTACTTAGTTCATATTTTTTTTTGACTAAACAAAATTCATCTTAAACTAATTTTCATATAAAATTCATAAGCTTTCATGGCCGGTGTCGGTATAATATAAAGCATTAACCGAGCTTGTGGGCCGTGATCTACTGAGGTCCTTCATCTTCCCAGACGTTTCGTCTGCGGCTGCGGCAGATATCTTCAGTGGCAGTACGATCGGAGTGTCCTGGCGGAAGTCTTCAGCTGCTGTTGACTTCCGCCAGGACACTCCGATGACACTGACACTGAAGATGTCTTCCGCAGCCGCAGACGAAACGTCTGGGAAGATGGAGCCCAGTAGACCACGGCCCACAAGTCCTGCTAATACTTTATATTATTTTCATATGTTCATTTATTTCTATTTTCTCTTCTATTAACTTCAACTGAAGGAAGCATTCCATTGCAGTTAAAATTTAAATCCATACATTTATCTGAAATTAGTTGTTTTGGGACCCTAAAGTTCGAAGCAGAATTTAAAAAAATTGTATATATTTGTTACTTAGTCATTCACAATTAAATGCAAAGTTTATTTGCGAAGTAGTCTATAATCTAAGTAGGCCAACAGTCGTTTGTTACATATTTGGACACATGGTTTAAAATATTTTCTCGAAACTGTGTCTGAGTGGACATAAAAACCTTCCTTTTCAATGAAATTTTGTTATGGACTTAGACTGAATACAACACTTTCTATATAAGGATTGGTGTTAGGTTACAACCTCAGACTTGGACTTACACAGACCTATTGGAGCTATCGCCCTCTGCAGAAAGCGACAAAGTGAAAGGAATGCAGGAGCCTTCCTATTCCTAACAATTCCAGACTTCAAAACCCATCCCACTGTTGAAGCCTGAAGAGGGCAGTGAACTACCTGTCAAGCAAACAGCCTTCTTAATTTCCAAAATAACTATTCTTTCGATAGATCAAGCATCTACACCATCTGTCAAGCAAATCCAAATGCCTCCAAACCTACGTACAGCACACCTAAGAGATGAAGAAAACAGAATAAGTGGGGAAATTATGGAAAGTAATATGAAAAACCACTGATCACAAAATCGCAAAATCAGAGGAGCACTCATCGGCAATCGAACAAAAGAAAATAGAGGATAAATTAAAAACAAATTGTAATGCATTAATTACTACATTGCAGAGTAATAGATTCATATTCATAAAACTCTGAACAACTATTGAAACAAAAGAACTGATAGGTAAGTGGATGCAAGCGGCTGGTTGACACGTGCCTATCCACGTATGTCAATCGAGGTACGTTCGATTAAAATCTTATAAGACAAGTTATTCGCTCTCGATAGTTAGTTAACCAGATTGAATGCACGAAATTTATTTCACAAAGAAAGCATGAATGGAAATTTGATCAAAAACATCGTCTAAAAAGTCTTTTTACACACTTAAGTTTTATCAGATAATGCACTGTTGCCTTAAAAAGTCTCACAAGATAAATAAGGTGTATAGAAGTGGTACGAGCTACACATAGCCTGGTTTATAACTTGTAAAGCACGATGGTTTTATATAGCCAGTAGCTCGTCGACTTGAGTAAATCTCACAGCAGTGGTACACATGCAGATGGGACTGAAGTGTTTTATGCGCTTGGCTAACACTTTTCCTTCCAGCTTGCTAACACAGATAAAGTAGTCGATGTGGCTTCATCCTGGATCGACAACATCTGGGTGCAAAAAAGAGGAAGAAACGACTCTTTCTATGGGAGAAAAAGATACTGCAGAGCGAGAGAAGAAATATTGCCTGGTATTTGCGAAAGCCAGCTGCAATTTCCGACCACATCGATTCAGATTTTTTCATTCGTAACCTTCACAAATATAGCGGTAGTCTTTGGCGTTATATCCTTTTTAACAGTTAGGAAGTTCAAAGGTAAACTTAAACATATGATATGCAATCCAATAGAAAGCTGCTGAAGCAGAGTTAAAAGCTTTGGTCCTGTTCACTACGAAAACTAGATAAATGTTTTGTAATGGAGCTGTTCACAATGAATAGAGTAAACATAAGCATAAACCTAAGTCTGAAAGGTCTTAGCTTTTACGTTTATGCTGATGTAAAATAACAATCGATAGCGTGCCTCTTCACTTGTCATCTGTCACGTGTTAACTCGCTAATTGCCTTTTCGTGTAAGATCATGGAGCGCATACACGGATATTCAAACAGAAAGAACAGATTTCGAACATGTATTTCTTCCAAACTAAAACAGATAAACATGACTCCAACGTTCATGATGGGGGTGAGATGGGGTTAATTCTCCTAAGATACAAGTATTTCCGGCTACCGTGTTCTTATGGAAATAATTTTTGCATTATTTTTATCACCCTCATTTCTTAATTCAATTATCTTACTAGTTACTCCTATATCACTTTGATATCACTAAACCTTTTGAAGATCGGCAAATTAAAACACTAAATGCTGTTATGTGTTTACTTTGTTAGTGCATTTAGGTGCTTTTAAAAAAATTGGTTATAAAGTTTAATCAAAATATCCCTAGCAATTGAGCTTTTAATTTTCCCTGAAGGGCAGATTAGAAATATCTCGAGTGCAATGCTATTGGCACCCTATGATTGGTTAGCCTTTCAGGCCACAATATTTAGGCAATTACAATAAGAATCATTTTTGCATATTTAAAATAAGAACCATCTTGCTGAGCTATATGGCGTAGGGTTTCAGAAGGCATATAAGCTGAACCAATGTGTACAGGGTGGCTGCCCTGTTGCCATCTGATGCGCCAGAGAGCAAAAGATAGGGAGAAGGAACGAGGAAGGCAAGTTTCTTATGACAAATTGTCAGAACGTAAACTTCCGCAGCAAAAGATAATCATAATACTATAAATTGTAACATTAAATATTATAATGCTTTTTTTTACTGAAAATAACGTATATGGATTTCTGAAATTGACTTATTGCAGAGGAGTTGCTAGCTTAAATAACAAAGGTTCACCAATTTCTGGGCTAGAAATGTTGCCCTGCTTCACATTAAGCGACGCAGTATGCACACACATTGCACACCCTGGTCGGGAGTTCCTGGCTTTGTGAGAAATTGATCTGGTCAAGCACTTTCTCAGCTGACAATCTCTTAAAGAAACTGTACACCTGGAAGCAAAGTACCTTAAGATTAGTACCTTCGCCACCGGCAATAGGCTTTGAAAGTGACATTGTTAACAATTCACACGTGAATTTTCTGCTTATTGTCACAGTTACACAAAACACCTAACACTAAGTTTGAGTTGCATATTGTTCTTGAACCGAACTTCAAAGAACAAACGGGTGCGCGCTCCTGGAGTGCTTGATCCATGGTCAGTTATTTTATGAACTTAATATATGCAATTCCTGAAGACACTTCTTAATTTCGTACTCAGTAATGCGTAATGAAAAGATATAACACAGGCAAGATTGGAATGTGAAGCATATCTTAGGCTTAAACACAGAAATCAGGTAAGACCTGAAGCTTTCCTGGCCACGACTGCGTTGACTTTGTACTCGGGCAGCCAGCCAGGTGAAAAGATGATTAGATATCAACGTTTCGGGAGTGTGCATCTCTCCCATCAGGATATTTATATAATGTTATAACATCAAATGAAATACTGGATATAACACTACTATAAAAAAGACAAAACACAATCAAAATTCGCATTACTGAACAAGACTGTTTGCAGTAAATTAAATGCCAGGTCAGGAGATGGCGTGAGTATAGAAAATTGTGTCAAAGAAACGTAACTACTTAACTTTATTATTAAGCTGTATTGATCTTTGCTTCTTGAATCGACGGACTTCCATTTTAAGGCCGGTTTCCAAGAAGATCTGAACTGAAATCCAGCATCACGATTAAGCGTGCTCCTTTCAGAGGAAATCGCCAAAGCCTCCTTAATTCTCCGCTTCCAGTAACTGTTGCATTTTGCCAAGATAGTCGTCTCCCGAAAGTTTGCTCTATGGTCGTTATCAAAACAATGCTCTGCCAGCCCAGACATCTCAGGTTGCATTAAACGATTGCACCCATCATGTTCGATTATTCTAGTAGCGATGGTCCTTCCGGTTTGGCCTATATACGGTGTGCCACATTCACAGGGAATACGGTACACTCCCGTAACTTGTCCAGTTTGTCTTTCACTGGTCTCAACAGATGTTTAATCTTCGGAGGTGACTTGTGGATGGTCCTGATGTTGTATTTGGTGAGAATTCTGCTGATTCTGCCGGATAGATTGCCGGTAAACGGGATGCAGGCTGTAGTGGTAGGCTTATCTGACGCTTGCTGTACTACAGGTTTCCCTTTCCTAGCTTTGGTGATCGAGTAGCCGTTTTGACGGAAAGTGAGTCTCAGGTGCTGTAATTCTTGTTTTAAGTGGCTGGGATCAGAGATAGACAAAGCTCTGTGGGCCAGTGTATTGAGAACTCCCAGTCGTTGACACTTATGATGGGAAACTATGAGCGTTCAGATAGAGATCGGTGTGTATAGGCTTGCGATATACAGCATGCCCCAGTGTACCGTTGCTGTTTTTTAAAACAAGAATGTCCAGGAATGGATTTGTTTTGATAACGACCATAGAGCCAATTTTCGGGAGACGACCATCTTGGCAAAATGCAACAGTTACTGGAAGCGGAGAATTAAGGAGGCTTTGGCGATTTCCTCTGAAAGGAGCACGCTTAGTCGTGATGCTGGATTTCAGTTGAGCTCCTCTTGGAAACCGGCCTTAAAATGGAAATCCGTCTATTCAAGAAGCAAAGATCAATACAGCTTGATAAACAAGTTTAGTTAAGTTTCTTTGAAACAATTTTCTATACTCACACCATCTCCTGACCTGAAGTCAGGATTACTGAAGTCTTTTGTTCAATAATTGGAATTTTAATAGTGTTTTGTCTTTGTTTATAGTTGTGTTATATCCAGTATTATGGTTATAACATTTTATAAATATCCTGATGATGGGAGAGATGCACACTCCCGAAATGTTGATATCTAATCATCTTTTCACCTGGATGGCTGCCCGAGAAGAAAGTGAGGAGTCAGGTGTTTATTCTCAAAGTGATAACTCAATAACTATACGTCGTAGAAAAATGACCTTCGTACAGGTTGCCTCAATTAGTGCCTCATATACCGAGGTATATTATGTTGAATTTCCAGTAGTAATTTTGGGCGCATGAAAGAAATCTCCGTTTCTCAAGCTTGTGCTGTGCGTTCCGAACTAGGCAACACTGCACAACTATGATAGGACAGTCGCTCTAGGCGAGCCCTCCCTAGATCCACCTCATGTGCCTTCTAATACCGGACGCCTTAGTACACACATTCGTTGGCTACACTTATTTTATATAAAATCCTTAATAAAAACATGTGGGCATGCGCAAGCACTTCATTATGTTTACTGTTTGCTTTGAAGAATACAAAAGCAATCTTCTCGTCGATGTAATAAATGGAACCAGCGTATCATGCAGAAAGATTATATCCCTTGTTTCGTTTTTGCAGCACACGCTGTGTAGCTTCTACTTCACAAGTTGTAATTTGGAAATGGATATTGCAGGTTCTCTACCCTTTACCCCTTTGTGGATCGTGAAGGCTTCTTGATTACTGATTAGATAGCACTCTGAAAGGTCCAGCTGCAACATTTTCACTTCGCCAAGCAAATAACGAACACCAGCTGGCCATATGGTGAATAAAACTATCCTTCCCTGGAGCATAGGTCTTTATTAATACAAATACATGGTACGGGTCACTTTGTAACATGCAGCTTTTGTGAAGGATTAAATAGATATAAAAGGTATTTGAATTCTGACAGCTTATTTAGTAATTTAAGATTGATAATCCTTTTTAACTCCTTTATAAACGGATGGTAAAATATAATCAGATAAGTAATGATTTTGAAACCTAATTCAGTATAAAGTATAACCAAGAGAGGAATTCAGGAAATTTAAAGGTGAAATTGATCATTAGGTAATTTAGAAATGTGTTTAATACTGAACAGTATTTTTAGTAATCATAATTGCTTTGCTGTCAGAGTGGTGGGAGTTCTGGTGTCTTAACTCCGAGGTTCCCCATTCCATTTTCAGCTGGGATTATATTTAAATTTTCAATGTAAAACTTAATTTAGAACGAAAGGATCTTCTTAAAAAAAACTCTACGCATCCTTGGAATATGGCTGAACTTAAATGCCATTTGGTATCAATCAACTCTTCGCTTTCAGTATCGAGTTTGAGTGTTTACAGGCTCTTACCACAACGGCTAATTTTATTTTTAGTATTGAAGCATCTCGTGGCATATTTCCAACGAGATTTCTACATCAATTCGGGTGGAATGTGTTACGAGTGTGGGGCAAAAGTATTGCCTCCTATTTTTTTCTCTTTTAATTGCCAAGAAAATCGAATCCAATTTACATAGTTTGAAAACTACAAAATTGACGATTAATTTGTCACTATACAATATAATCTCCGCCCTTTTCCACAGTTTTGGTACACCTTTTAATTAACGCATGTATTCCAGTGTGATAAAACACACGGTCTTGCTTCCTAAGCCATTGACGCACGGACGTTTTCACAGCCTCCTCGTCTTCAATATGAATCCCACGATGAGCTTCCTTTAGTGGCCCGAACAGATGGAAGTCTGATGGTGCCAGGTCAGGGCTGTATGGGGGTGAGGTAAGACTTACCATTCCAATTTCTCAATTTCAGCAGTAGTGTAACGGCTGGCGTGTGGTCTTGCATTGTCATGAAAAAGAACATCCGCCATAGTTTTTGTTGGGCGAACTCGGCGAAGACGTGCTTTCAGCTTTTTGAGAGTTCTGACGTATTAGACAGAATTTATTGTGCATCCCTGCTCCAAAAATCAATCATAAGCACACCCTGTGCATCCCAAAACACTGTCGCCATAACTTTCCCCGCCGACCGCTGAGTTCTAAATCTTTTTTCTTCGGTGACGTTTGTGTGATGCCATTCCATTGACTGCCTCTTTGATTCAGGTTCAAAAAAATGAACCCATGTTTCGTCTCCAGTAACAATTTTCTCCAGAAACTCCTCTCCCTCCAAATTGAAGCGCTGCAAGTGTTCGGAGACTATTGTTTTCCTTGTTTCTTTGTTTTGGGCGGTTAACATTCTTGGTACCTAACGTGAACAAACTTTTGAGTAACCCAGTTGTTTAATAATCGTCATCACACTGCGTTTACTGAGTTCAGTAGCTTCGTTTTTCATCTGCCAATGGTGTTTGCCCTTCAGCTTCGTTACAGCGACGAACCCATCGTCTAACAGTGCTGACATCCACCGTTGCATCACCATACACATCTTTTAGCCTTTCGTGAATGCGAATTGGCGTTTCACCTTCCGCAGTAAAAATTTCAATCACAGAACGCTGTCTAATACGAATGTCGATGTCAGCCATTTTGCAAGAGGATGCAGTGCTGCCACCTGTTGACTTAGAAAGTTACTACTGCAGGGGATTGGAGAAGAACGTTTGAGAAATTGCGCCAAATTCAAAGTTTTCACATAACTTATTTAAGGAAACAAAAAAATAGGAGGCATTACTTTTTGACCCACCCTCGTACATTTTTCGCTCATTAGTGAAACTTAAAGCTTATATTTTTCTCCAAACTTGCATTTGCAGTGAATTCTCGATATAAATATTTTAGTGTAAGGCAGTACCTTCCTCCTCTTAGGTACCTGGTAAAGTAAACAAAAGTAACATTTTCTCATTTAAAATTGGATTCCTAACAGTAGAAAGGTGCTAAGTCGCAAATTCACGTAAAACGTGATAAGTACCTGGTGTGTAAGTAAAATAAGGTATCAAAGCCGCTGGAGCCGTGAGGAACGCTATTACGGGTGATCCGGCAACACTGGCTTGTAGCTTGATTTCACCCCTTCAAATCCCCACCACAGCGAATCCATTGCAACCATTAGTCTTAGCTGGGCAGCCATTTGCAATGGAGCTTCCTATCACTTCCGCTGCCAAGTGCGAGTTGCGTGCTGTGATCCGCTTTTTGAGTGCCTAGGGCACTACCCCCACAGTGTCTGGACGTCAAAAACGTGCGAAAGTGGGTCAGAGTTCAAAGATGGACGTACAGACGTCCATGACGAACAGCGTTCTGGTCGCCCTTCGGTTTCAGCCGAAACAATGGCAAAAATGGAGCAAGAAAGGCTTAAAGATTGGCATGTGACAGTTCGCGAGCTGTGCGAATTTATCTCTGAAGTCAGTAAGACTACGATTGATAAGATTTTGACCGAACATTTGCCTGTGTGTGCGAGGTGGATCCCCAAAATGCTCACCGAAGGCCATAAAAGCGGCCCACGGATTCCTGGAGCGCTATTCAGAACAGGGCGACGAAGTGTTGGATTCAATTGTCACTGGCGATGAAACCTGGGTGCACTACACAACACCAGAAACTAAAGAACGTTCTCATCATCGGCGGCATTCGAATTCCCAAAGCCGCTAAAGTTCAAAGACATTTTCTGCCGGCAAAGTGATGGCCAGTGTGTTCTAGGACAGAAAAGGTGTATTGTTGTGAGTTTATGCCTAACGGCACAATAAACGCCGCTAGCTATTTTGTTCTTCAAAAAACTTGCGACGTGCTATTCAAAATCGAAGGAGGGGAATGGTGACAAAGGGAGGGATTTTTAATCACAACGCTCGTCCCCATACTGTACATGGAACGGCTAATCTCCTGGCCCAGTTCGGATGGGACATCCTCACCCATCCCCGCTACAGTCCAGACTTAGCACCTAGTGATTATCATCTGTTTCCTGAGTGGAAGTCACACTTGGTTGGAACACATTTCCAGACCGACGATGTTTGAAAAACGAGGTTAAGCGCTACCTGCGCAAATTGGCGGGAGAGTGCTATGACGAGGGTATACAAAAACTGCCACATCGCATGCAAAAGTGCATCGATCACAATGGCGATTACGTTGAAAGATAGCTGTAAGTTCCGTCTTTCCATCAATGTAACATTCATTGACAACAAACAGGTTTTCTATATTAAATACAATTGGAAACCTTATTTAAGGGCGCTCCTCGTAGTTTGAAAGGTGCAGAATGCCGGGGAGCATTACATATGAAAAGGGCTAAGTTCATTGAGATTTTCAAGTGGTTAGAAATGCCACCACTAGATGGAAATAATGCTAAGTTCACTTCTGATGTCATAAGAATGGTGCAATATGCCATTTAATTGTTTGCGGTTATTTTTGTTGCCGTGGCAAAAGAACGCTTATGATATTGTCATATACAATCACATCTTTTTAACATTCAAGTTGTGGCAGATAAGATAATCTCTCCTAAAAATCTGAACATTTCTAAAGCCATTAGCAGCACATACTTTCTACATCTGATGAATCATCAGGAAGGGTCTCCCGTATGGCATGCGGGCACCCCAGATAACCCAGGAGGTAATCCTATCAGCAGCTAAAGCTGAGCTCCTCATAATTCTTCTAAGCTGTTTGGCATCTAAATTTTTTCCCATACTAAAAATTAAACAAAAAACAAAATTTGGGTGCAAAGTACTGCATTCTCCCCTTCAACTCGAATGTACATTCTGTAACCTCTAAATTTAATCCTAAACTCAAAACCTACACCACCTTCATCCTACAAACTTCAATTCTAAATCTTACCTGCAGTAAAACCCTTAACGGGTGGGCACGCAGCAAAAACTTTCTGGCTGTATACAGCCAGCCAGCCAGCACGAGCGAGTGTTTGTTATAGAAAGGACCCTTAAGATGAGTCATCACAAAAGGTAAACATGCAAGAAACTTGTCAAATGCTAGGCTTTGGCAATGAAGCCATTAGCTCTCTTGCTCTCCAATATTTCTGTGTAGTGAGTCCGGCAGGTAGGACTTCACAGGTTAAAAGATGTTCTTCAGTCATTTCCTCTTTGTTGCTCAGAGGACAATTTGGACTTGCACAAATTCCTATTCTGTGTAAGTGTTTGGCCAAATAATCATGTTCTGTAAGTAATCTAAAATTTGCTACTGCAGCTTTACGTGGGATTTCTGGAATCATTTCTGGATTTTTAATTAAAATGTTTGAGTTTGTTAGATATTGATTGGTTTTGTTTGATTTTATATTTACTTTTGATTAATCTTTTTATGGATGTAAAGGGTAAGATTTTACTTTTCTTCTGAATTAAATTTGCACCTCTTTTGGCAAGAAAATCAGCTGATTCATTTCCATCAATTCCACAATGTGCAGGTATTCACTGTAATATAATTCTTTTTTTGTAGTTTTTGAAGTTGCTGGATCATTTTGTGACATTCTTTAATTTGGATTGACCTCATTTTATATGAACTTATTGCACATAATGCTGCTTATAATCAGAAAGTATGACAGCATTTTTGAATTTATCTATTCTGTATAGAAGGTGTTGGAGTGAAATATGAATAACCGTTACTTTTGCATCAAAATTTGTTGTGGTATCCTGCTGGTTGATAGAATGAGAACAGTGCTCCTGAGTTGCCCAAGTTAAAAAAAAAGAAACATTCAATAGGCTAACTTGAAATCTCGTTCCTCGATGAACTAGGTTACAGATGGAAAAAGGAAATTAAAAGCCATGATACCTTACCTGGAAAGGAGTGAAAATAAAGAATATTATATTGTCACCCGAACGTCGGAACACCCTATAGAGTGGGCAAGCAGGGGACGGACGGCGTTGGCCACGCCCCCCTCGTTTGTCTTGTGGCGGTAACGTGGGGTGGCTGGAAAAAAAAAATTACCGTGCCGTCTCTTTCCGCTGCCCTTGATTTCTCGAACTTACGGAATATTTCATCTAATCCAGAACATTCTCGATCGGCCAGCTGACCCTATATAAGCAGCACGCCGGGCTGGAAGTGAGTGAGTCAGTCAGTGCTTGACGTGCTAGTGTACGACGTGAAGACTGTGTGAGTGCATCGGAGGATTGTACGTAATTACGAGCGCAAGTGAAATTGTAACGTACGAACTGGTGAATAGTAATTGTGTGCATTACGTAATTCTGTGTAATTGGCAAGAGTTTAACTGTAAGTCGGTGGAAATAAACATTTTTGAGTGGTGCAATTGGACTTTTCATTTCACGAACCCACAAGGTCACAATATGCAGATATTTTATGAATGACTGAGGAAGTAGCTCCTAGATTAACTTGACGGCATTTTTCAACTTTCATAAGTCTGAATTGCTTTCAGCAACAAACAATGCCAACTGTCATATACTGCCAATAATGTATGATAAAGAAGCTCTCATTTGTCACTTTGAAAGTTTGAGGAATAAATAATTAAATCACTGCATTACAGAGTTTTTTTGTTATAACTTCTGTTCATAAATTTGGCAGTTAGCATTTTCTACTGTCAAGTATCCAATTCTGAGGTGAGTCCCCCGTGTCATGGTCTCAAGGAAAACATTTTTCTTACTATTCCTTAAGGCTCTTTGTTCATGAGATTTTAAATTCTTGGCGTTTGAATTTTTTTTATTTTTTTTTTTCATTTATCTGCCTTTAACTGCAATGGTCATATCGGCGGCCGTTCTCCTTTAACTCTTGTTCGGTTGGTTTTAATCATTACATGACGCACACATTCGCACTCTCATTCATACTTCCAGACTCTGGAGAAGATGAATTATCTTGGACGGAGAAAAATCCCCACCCCCACCGCCGGGATTCGAGCCCATGGCCCCTAGCACGGCAGACAGGTGCTCTACCAACTGAGCTACGGGACCAACCGTTTGAATATATGTATGTATATGTATGTATATGTATATATTTGATATACAAATATAACGCCTTATAGACCATACTGTATTTTAGTTCTGTAATGAAACACTACTGCCGTGGGTTAAGAAAAGAAACAATTGAATATCTAGTTGAGACATTAATTGCACAAAACAATTCAGGCAAACATTTTTTACACTAGAGAAGCAATAAAGCAACATTTCCTCTGCTCTGCAACAAAAGAATGCTTCTGTATTCCTCTTTCAGTCTTCAAAATGTTATTTTTTGCTGTTTAAGTCGACCTTGAATAAACTGGAATGCTCTTTTTTCTTTTCTTGCCTCTACTCTTCTGAGTACAATGAATGTCTCTCATTGTGTGTTCTCTAGGGACCGAGAAAAGACGGGAAAGAGAAAGTGAGAAACGCGAATGAGATTCTCGCACAATACGAGAGAGGACAAAAAAGACGGCTGTGAAACCCCGCTCCGCTGATTTACAATAATTGATATGGTAAGTGTTGTTGGCTGCAGTAGCTCTTGTGTTTTTTAAGCTTTACTTTCTTTCCGTCAAGTACTTCGTGGCTCGAGCTTTTGTATTTTTTTAACGAGATTAATTTGCATTTACCACTTTTCCAAATCCACGAGGAAGTAGCCATTATCTTTCCTTCCATTTTTAAAAGAGAAGTAACTAACATCTAAATTTGTTCATCACTTTCTGACTTCATATACAGCGCGATCCATTTAAAACTGAACACTTTTGAAAAACTAATTTACCTCTGGAAACTAACAAAACATTAGTGGATCTGAGAGAAACGTGTAGGTTTGTTACAAAAGTGTAACTTACGAGCTGCATAGGCCATATGGGACAACGAATGAATGGAAATATACGAGCAGGTAATGTTTAAATGAGCTCGATGTCTTTTTTTACGTCCTCCAACGTTAAGTCATATCGGACGATGAATGGAAATGGGTGAAATGAGGCTCAACTGAGCCCAGGGTCCATAGAGCTTAGAGTTACCCGACATTCTTCTCACAGGATAAGGGAAAATCCCGGAGAAACCTTATCCAGGTAACTCAACCTGACCGAGATTCGAACTCGGGACCTCTTGAACGTGAAGCAGACACTACTAACACGCTACTGAGTCGGTCTCGATGTCCTTGCAACATAGCTACTCGACCAAGATTGAACTTGGAAGCTAACCCACACTTCAAAGTCAGCACCTTTAATATCCATTGCCACCTTGTGGTAAATACGGTGCATTAGAATTAGTTTTCAATCACAAACCCATTTGCTTTTCTCAATTGGCAGCGTGTTTTTCTAACCTGAAAGGATCTCGTCAGATTACTTCAGTCTCTAATGATCCCGGGCTCATTTCACACGTTTCATTAATTCATCGTGCAGTATGATCTGATCAGCAGACGCTCAAGGTAAGTAACAAAAAAGAAAACTCAAGACCGATAAGATAATGCACAACTTGAATTATTTACTTTTTAGAGGGAATTTACAAGTCTTGAAAGAGCTTCATTTCCTGTAGACTATATAATTCATAAAGAGTCAGCTACTGGAATTTTCTCATATGATAGTTAAATATAACAATAGGAGCTGAATCTCTGTAGAGCGTTCAGCAAATGGAATGAATAAATTAGACAACATATTCCGTCCAATATGTAAATATTAATTAAGTTAATTATAAAGTGGAAAATTTGCTTCGCATTTACAATACAGTTGTAACTTTCTCCATTTCGTAAATTATTTAAATTATGCACGTGGTTTTGGAAAATGATTTTCTGTCAATCTGGCGTTTGTTGGGGTAAAAGTAACTTCCACTGCACATAGAATGTGAAATATACCAAAAGACATTAATAATTGGAGAACTAGTTGTGGTTGCTTTTAATATATTGGTTTGTAATTTTGCATTTTACAGCATTTGTATATTTGAAATTCAGCATTATATAGCAGTTTGTGCACATCCAAAGTACTTTGGCATAACATTAAGGTAACATTTAGACCACATTTGTAAATAATTAATAGTGAAATAAAAGTACATAAAGTTTGCAAATTGTTAAAAGCTTATGTAGGCAGACAAACACAGAAAAACAGAACTGACAGCAGCAAAATGTAACACAGAAAAATTCTGATGCGGTATACTCGTACATAAACTGACATGTATGTTCACAAACCTTGCAAAGTTAATTTGACACAATCCTACTCATTCAGTTTGTAACTAATTGGTAAATATATTAATTGGAGTCATAGAGCATTACCTCAGTTTTATATACTGTCATGTTATTCATTCATCACAATCTTCCTTGCTGCAATATTTTCCAGAACCTAAGCTATCGATTAGGACCCAAAATGCTTGAACTGTTTAAATAAATTATTTCTATTTGGGCGTGTCAATAGCACTTGCGGTTGGTCCACATTTTTCTTGCTTGATTGTACTACCATCGTGTAAGTTGCCTCCCCAAAATATCAATATGATGCGGGAATTATTGCGTAAGTTTAACGGCAAGTCGGAACAATAAACGAGATAAGGTGCGCGCTCATCCAGCGTAAAATGAAAATCGCTATCACCAGAGGACTAAAACCACCTAAATGTTTTGACATCGCGAATGTTTTGAAAAGCTCCTTCGGTTGTATAAGAATTCTTGCATTCGGAGTTCTACGAAGCGAACTTTGCGGTGTCCGCGAGTGAGGAAGTCTCTAGGGGTTTTCGGTGTTCTGGAGTGAGTAGTTGGGTGATGCGGCATACCCGCATGTCAGATTTCAATTGGTTGGTGTTTACTTTTGATTTGGGTTCTAATTGGAGCTATGAGATCTCTTATCCTCAGGTGAATGGTTGTAGGAAATGGATTTGTTGTTTGTTGGCTGCTCAGTTGTCTCAATAATACACTGGTTCGTTGCAAAAAATGATTTAATTTAATTCTCACTAAGTTCGTTGATTCAGATTGATTTGTAGCGGCGACCACCTGTTACTAAACTTCCTAACAGAATTCTCTTACTTCTTTATACGGCGAATACTTTGCTATTATAAACTTTTTCTGCTGCTTCTCTTACGCTGGTTGCGTTATTCTTGACTTCCCTACATTTCGGACTTAGAATTCTTTACTACTTCTTCTTCACGCGCACTAACACATCTTTCCCCTCGTAGTATGACTGTTGAAGTGAGTTTTCATCTACTCTGCGATTCAGTTCGTACCTTATTCTGATCCCCACTCTAACTCTTATCACATGACCAAAATAACTCACCCTTCTCCCCATTTCTCAAATCTTACATTATTATTGGTTTCTCATTTTATTTCGATTTTTCTTTATTGGTTAGCAAAACTCATCGAACTCATTGACGTTACATCCCACCGTGAGTTGGGTCACGCCTACCCTGGGCTCTTTGTAACGGTATACATCGTTATCACCTCAGCAAAGTAAATCCTTTTAGGTCTTATGCTTGACCGCATCTTGAAAACCTTATTGTTCCTACACATTCCTGGCTATAGTTCTCAGACATTGAACCTTTCCTTAAACAAGGAGGCTAACGGTCACCTCTTCCTGTCTCTCCGACTTGTGTTCAGATTTTACAGAAATATTTTCTCTCCCTTACATTGATTCTAGCATGTTAGTTGTCTTAAATTATATTCTTCCCATCTTATTCTTAATTAAACCGCTATTTTAATCATCTCTAATTTCATTCTAATTTCATATTAATATAACAATATTTTATATTAATTTAGCAAAGCATTTTTATTAATTTATCTTCTTTTTTAATTCTCGTGATTTCGATTAATTCGCCACCTCCTAATCGCTGTCTGATACTGCGGTTACATAATGCCCGTTTGACAAAAATGAAATACCCATTATTTAAATTTTGTCAAACCCCCGTCATGACATTTCCTCCTTATATATGTTATAATTTCTCATTCCCGACTTGAAACATTTTTCGGTGGTCACCGTTCCCTCATCTTTATCAACATGGTACATTACATACATAGAAAAATACACTGTTATACATGGTTAATACTCTAGAAACAAAATCACATTCATGTTATTCCCAATATTTACAATTCACTAGCTCAAATGAGCTATGTGCACTTGACTGAATTACTTTTGTCTCACTTGAGATCAACCTGATTATATTCTATCACACTCCTTAAATACTAGTACATTACTACTTACAATGTTACGTTTACATAAAATAATTCATATATATTTACATTTCCTTATTGGGACGTTTCTTTTTTGCATTTTTCACTGCAAGAACATACGTCCGCACGCTATTCATGTTTGTGTTATGAAGCACAAATACGGTTACCTCCCTTGTCTACTTGGAACGAGGTGTGTCGTTTAGCTGCCTGTTGGTAAACATTTGCAGTCTATTGTCTTGTCTTTCCGCACTTAACACTTCACTCAATTTTCCTCCACAATGTCACGGCGAAAGTCTGTGAACTTTACAATAACAATGACTATAGGTATTTACCTTTTGACACATTAATACACCTGGAGTTTGAGATATTTACATTTCACAAACTACTTTAAAGTTATCTAAAACATTTTATTTAGCTGTAGTTATTAATAATATAATTTCGTTTGTGCACAGGAATTTTGGAACTTGCAACTCCCACGCAGTGTTTGAATTTCAAACGAAAACGTTACCCGTACTAATTATATAACTTTTACTTGGTATTCTTTACATCTTCGTATATATAATTTCAATCACATTCACACAGGTGATTCTTGGGTCTGCTCTGTACTGTTTACAACGTTTTTTTTGACGATATGGCCTTATTAGGGAGATGTTATATCTGCCTATCGGTTTACCATTTCTTGGGTGTATTAGAGCATACGCTCTGTCACCAAATATTTTCTCAATCCGGTATGGGCCTTTCCATAGCATATATAGCTTTTTAGTCTTCTTTCCTAACAAATCTGACTTGTCGAACGATTTCACTAGAACTAAGTCGCCGACCTTTGGTTCCCAATTCTTCTTATACCGCAGTTTCTTTGCGTTTCTTTTCTCTACTTTTTCCATTATTCTTTTAACAGCATTCTGGATCCGTTCTCGATGTGTCTTGGTCGTCACTTGTATACTTTCCGGAACACCCTCTATTAGTGGTTCCGGTGTTAAATTCCTATGCAATTGGATAGGAGCATAACCTGTGGTTAGATTGACTGAATTATTGAATATAAACTCAATATAGTTGATGTGGTCGGGCCAGGTAGTCTGTTTCAATGAACAAAGGACTCGGAGATGAACACCTAGGTCTTTCAGTACGCGCTCGCTTGGATTAGAGCATGGATGGTACGACGTTGTATTATAGATGCGAATTCCGGCATCCTGAATGGTGTGCACGAATCTTCTTCCATGGTGTATGGACGCGTTATCTACTAATAGTCCTTTCATCTTCCCGTATTTGACTATATAGACTTTCACTATTTTATTCGCGCATGCTGCACTTGTTAATTTCTTGAGAGGGTATATTTTCACAAATTTCGACATCACGTCGATAAGTACAAATAAATATGTTAATCCTCCTCTTCCTACCGGGAGTGGACCATATGCATCCGCTGCAACTAATTCTAATGGTTCCTTCCTGGTGATGGATACAGGGGGTCGATCTATCTTATAATTTAATGATTTTGCCCTCTGGCAGATGTCACATGTAGATATAAAGGTCCTAACTTTCTTGCCTAATCTAAATATGTATAAATGGTTGCTTATGGAAATCATTGTCTTCTCAACGCCAGCATGTATAAGAGCTGTGTGGTAAGCAGAAATCACTAACTCTTCCATCGCTGCGGGTATATATGCTTTCCAAGCAGGTTTGGAAACACCCTGTAACTTATACAATACGTTATTTAGCACTCCGTATTTCTGTGAATTTGCTTGATCTATGGGCAATGCCTTTTCCATAATTTGTTTTAATTTCCAATCCTGGCGTTGTAATTCTGACAATCTTCTCATCTCTTTTGTTAATTTTATACTGAAGGTTACCTCCATCTTTAACACTGGTAATTCTGTACCATTACTACTGATATTTTCTGGAAGATTCCCCTGTGGCTTTATACGTGAAAGCATGTCACTAAAGATGTTAAGACTTCCCTGTATATGTTTAATCTCTGGGTTGTAAGCCATGATCTCGTGGATATATCTCGCAATTTTTGTACTGGTCAATTTGCAATTTCGTATAAATGATAGGCTGATATGATCGGTGAATATCACAATCCTTTTATTATATATATTGTCTTAAGTTTACAAATGGCATTATAAATAGCCGTAATTTCCTGTTCTGTTATGCAAGCAATTTTTTCTGTTTTCGTTAACCCTCGGGAGGCTGTGGCTATGACCTTTAATTCTCCAGTCGGTGTCTCTTGGGCTAAAATAGTTCCTAACGCCACCATGGAGGCATCCGTGTATATGAGATAAGGTAAATTTGGATCAGGCCATGTCAATAATACGGATTCACTGAAGAGTTCTTGTAATCTTTTAAAAGCATTTTCTTCTACCATAGTCCATCGCCATTTTCGATTTTTTTTCAGTAGTGCTCGCAACGGTGCGGCTTCCTTTGCATAGTTTATCATGAACCTTGATTGGTACCCAAGTACACCCAGATAACGTTTTACTTGTTTTGGTGTCTTAGGTCGTGGTATTTTCAAAATGGCTTCCACTCTTTCTGGATCAGGAGCTATATTTTCGCCTGTTATGATATATCCTAAATATTTAACTGATTCCTGGAAAAATTTACATTTTGCCCAATTCAGTGTTAATCCAGCATTTGCTAGCCTCCCGAGCACTAAATCCAAATATGTAAGGTGATCTTCCACTGTTCTACTGCATATCAATAAATCATCTACATACTGTGACACATATGTTTCCCTTTGCGTGTTGAGTATTTTCTGCATCGCCCGTAGGAATGCGCTTCCAGAATTAATTAGTCCAAAGCAATTTCTTGTAAACTGGTACTGATATCCTCCGTGCAAAAATGAGGTATATTGCCTTAACTCAGGCTTCAACTTCATTTGCAAAAATGAGTTGGTCACATCTAGTGAAGTAAAATACCTTTGTGCCCCAATACCGGCCAAAATTTGCTCTATTGCTGGGGTTCGAAAATTATCCGGAACAATGTATTGGTTTATATGACGTCCATCTATCGTCAGTCGTACTGTTCCATTTGCTTTTCTGACTATACATAGGGGACTTATAAATTTTGATGTAGATATCTCCAGAATTCCATCTTCCAACATTTCCTGTATTTTAAGGTTCATTGCCTCCTGTAAATCCAATAGAAAAGGTCTGCACTTATATTTGAATGGGGGAACATCATGTATCTCGAATTCATACTCAAAATCACTATAGGTCCCAGTGTGTTCCGAAAATACATTTCTATGTTTACATAAAATATTATAAAAAATCTCTTTTTGGTGGTCGTTGAGAAGGTTTGAGTTTGCTACTGTTTCTCTTATTTTGTAGCTCATGTTTATGTTATGTTCAGCTACCTGGAAATCATCTGTTTGGGTAATCACTTCTCTCCAACTTGCTTCTTCTTGCCCAAGTCCGTATGACGTCATCTCTAAAAGCCCTTTTTCTCCGGCTATATACTCATCCTTATCATAGTTTCTCATCTCTTCTGCTTCTAATGGATTCATCTTAACTAGCTCCATCCCTCCTATTCGTATAAATTCTACAAAAAATGTTTCTCCATCGATTTCTTTTTCTTCATCTGTCAATCTTATCTCATTTTCTGCTTCCCTTGAGCTAAACGGAACTTTAACCATGACGTCTTTAATTTTGATTTCCAAGGCTTTCATTTGATAATTCAACTTAGCTTGAAGCGCATACAACACGTCATTACCCATAATGTCTACAGATAGCCTATTAATAACAAAACATACAAATTCTATTGTATCCTCCCCAATGGTGACTTTCAAAAGCATTTGTGTATTAATCTTTTGTTTGGCGCGACCTACCGCTAGAGTACAATATGCACTTTTCACGGGCAATGTTTGCAATTTCATTCCATTGTTTTTTTAAGTGATAAAAGAATGCTTGACTTATAGCTGAAACTGAGGATCCTGAATCTATGGTAATGTGCCATTTTTCTTTGTTTATTACTGCAGCAATACGTGGAGCATCTCTCACTTCTTGCAATTCTGTTAAGTGATTGTTTATTTGAGTACCGTTTACTATTTCTGTTTCTGTTTTATTCTGTACCACCCTACTCAGAGCTGTGTCCCTGTTCAAATTAAGAACTAACGTGTTCATCCGGGTCCGATGCGGGACGTCTTCTATCGCACCCTGGAGTCGTTTCCCGTCTGCTGTGTCGTATCTGGCCTTTCATCTACCTCGGGTGCCGCGTCCCTTGGTGTGGGTGGAGGAGAACGCACCCATTCTCGTGAGAAGTTGATTCCTCTGTCTTACTTCAGGTCTGTCTGTATTGTTCTCTCTACCAGCGTCACGTGGTTGATACTGTCTATTAGCTTCTGGTAGTCGGAACGTTGGTCTTGCATTCCCTCTTCGAAGAAATGGGGGGTGACCCCTATTTCCATTCCTAGTTACATGTACATATCTTATAGGGAAATTATATGAATTTGAATTTGGTGGTCCCTGTCTCCCTCTATTGTTGTTAAGGAATTCCCTCGGGACGTGGGCATCGTATCTTTGACGAGTAGCCATATGGTTTGTGTTAAAATTTCGGGGATTGTGTGCCCTTTCCCCGTCATGATTATTATTATTCCACGGTCTGTGTGGATTTCTCACTGGCATTCGATTCTCATGTCTATTTTGTGAATTTTGCGTCCCAACGCTTTGTAAAGCTGTTAATAATGTAATTGCCTCTCTCAATGTCTGAGGTCTTGCTACCACCATGTGATTTCTAATGTTCTCAGGAAGATGGGGCGTGAGAAGAGAAATCAGTTCGGCTTCCTGTAATGGAGGTTGTAGATATTTACTCATTTGCGAATATCTCAGGAAATAATCAGTAATAGACTCTCCATTATTACCTTGGTATCGGCCATTTGTTATCTGATTCCTTACTTGGTATTGGACATTGGCGTTCCAATACTTTTCTAGGAAAGCTGTTTTGAACAACTCGTAGCTGCATCCTTCTCCCACAGTTACTCGTAGCCAATTAAGTTCGGCAGATTGTAACGCCCTTTGAACTATTATCATCTTATATTGCTCGGGTACACCTCTGATGGCAAAATACTTTTCTAAGTCGGCCAAAAATTGTACTGCGTTGTCATTGCGACAATTAAATTTCGGGAGGGGCAATTCGCTTAGAAAATTCATGTGCACTGGTGGATACATATTTACGTTTTGCATATTTACTTCGCTATTATTGCTGTTTTGAGGAGAGACAGAAGGGGCGCTAACCTGTTCGTTCTGCCTCTCTCCATTGTGTGTATGTATAGAACAATTGGAACTCTCAGGTACCTGCCTTTGCTGTCCCAGCTGTAAGCCAGTTACAGTATCTCTGATTTGAGATATCTCGCTTACTGTCTCCCTCAACATTTGTGTATTTTCTGATTGAATATTTGTTACACGTGCTACCTTTTCTTTTAACTTCTCCATGTCAGCTGCTATACTATCGTTTACAGTGTCAAACCGGTCATTTATCTCTTGTACAAAAGTTACCTGTGTCGTGGTCAGTTCATCTAATCTTATTCTCTCCTTATTAATTTCCTCCCCTATTCTATTTTCTACTCCTGCAACGAGAGATTTGGTAGCTTCTAGGTCACTTCTTATAGTACCTACTTCTCGCTGCAGGGCCTCTTACAGTCTGGATTTCCCCTGTTATTCCTTGAATTTTGACAGTGATTCTAGCTTCTGTTTCTTTCCCTTGGTTTGCAATTTGACTTAATTTTTTGTCCATAGCTTTGCTCTGATCTAGTAATTTAGCCTCTAGTGATTGGTTCTGTTCTACTAATTTAGCCTCTAGTGATTGACTCTGAATAGTCATTTGCGCCATGAGTTTCTGGAACATCTCTTGTAGATTTTCCATTACTCCAGGATTGTCACTTCTCCTATTTACATTTAAGCTACTTACACCATTTACACCCTCATCTACTGATCCTATAACACTGCTTTCCATTATCTCTTCATTAACAACTTCTAACTCTTTCTCTGTCTCCATAACTATTTGTTCCCCAGAATTTTCCATTTTAAATTTATTCTGTACGATCTTCTTATTTCTCAAAAGCATTGAAGTTCCCCTTTAAATTTTCTAATTTCCCCCCAAAATACTTATTACTAAGACATTACATAGATATTGATCTCAACGAATGATATTACATTTACAAGAAATATAAATTGAGAATGTGTAACTCACAGTTCTGTTGTACGGCTGTGGTGTTTATGTGATGTCTTTACCAATTTTTGTCGTGCTGCTCGTCGTCTAGTAGGCTCAGTTGATGTCGAAAGAACTTGAACTTCTCTCTTGGTTGGGGGAAAATTTTACTTGTTAGTTGTTTTTGCCGTCTTCTTCGTAGTCTCTGCTGTCCTCATCGTAGTTGTCGTCGTCGGTCTTCTCACTTCTCCTCGTAGTCGTCCTTCGTCATCGTTCTTCTCACTTCTCCTCGTCGTTGTCGTCGTTACATTTCACCCATTTCCTACAATTCGAAGCCCCACGTTGGGCGCCATTATGCGGCATACCCGCATGTCAGATTTCAATTGGTTGGTGTTTACTTTTGATTTGGGTTCTAATTGGAGCTATGAGATCTCTTATCCTCAGGTGAATGGTTGTAGGAAATGGATTTGTTGTTTGTTGGCTGCTCAGTTGTCTCAATAATACACTGGTTCGTTGCAAAAAATGATTTAATTTAATTCTCACTGAGTTCGTTGATTCAGATTGATTTGTAGCGGCGACCACCTGTTACTAAACTTCCTAACAGAATTCTCTTACTTCTTTATACGGCGAATACTTTGCTATTATAAACTTCTTCTGCTGCTTCTCTTACGCTGGTTGCGTTATTCTTGACTTCCCTACATTTCGGACTTAGAAATCTTTACTACTTCTTCTTCACGCGCACTAACACATCTTTCCCCTCGTAGTATGACTGTTGAAGTGAGTTTTCGTCTACTCTGCGATTCAGTTCGTACCTTATTCTGATCCCCACTCTAACTCTTATCACATGACCAAAATAACTCACCCTTCTCCCCATTTCTCAAATCTTACATTATTATTGGTTTCTCATTTTATTTCGATTTTTCTTTATTGGTTAGCAAAACTCATCGAACTCATTGACGTTACATCCCACCGTGAGTTGGGTCACGCCTACCCTGGGCTCTTTGTAACGGTATACATCGTTATCACCTCAGCAAAGTAAATCCTTTTAGGTCTTATGCTTGACCGCATCTTGAAAACCTTATTGTTCCTACACATTCCTGGCTATAGTTTTCAGACATTGAACCTTTCCTTAAACAAGGAGGCTAACGGTCACCTCTTCCTGTCTCTCCGACTTGTGTTCAGATTTTACAGAAATATTTTCTCTCCCTTACATTGATTCTAGCATGTTAGTTGTCTTAAATTATATTCTTCCCATCTTATTCTTAATTAAACCGCTATTGTAATCATCACTCTAATTTCATTCTAATTTCATATTAATATAACAATATTTTATATTAATTTAGCAAAGCATTTTTATTAATTTATCTTCTTTTTTAATTCTCGTGATTTCGATTAATTCGCCACCTCCTAATCGCTGTCTGATACTGCGGTTACAGTGAATAAGCAAGCAGAGTTAGCAACTGCGAGGAAATGAGTTCTTAGAGTGAGTTATGTGAATGCCGATGAAGTGATAAGTTTGAAAAAATGGATGAACGGACTATTATTAGCTTTAAAATATTGGATCTTTCTTGTAATTCCAGTTAAATGGACAAATCTTTGGCAATACTGGACCACCCTTGACAGGTTTAAAAGCTTTACCAACCTCTTGCGACAGCAACAATATCATTTGTATTTTCTTGCTGCTGTCCTAACAATTTGAAACATCTCATGCATATTCTTATTTGAAAAAATGTCCATGAATTGAAATTATTTAACATTTGCCGTATTTTATTTTTCAGTTTGAGTCAACTTCACACTTTTTCGCGTTTTCAAAATACATTAAACAACGGTTTACAGGTCCTGAGAAACTATAGCAGTGCAAACATTTCAGCATCTCACACTACATCGCATCGGCTTAAAATATTTCTGCACAAGTATCTACTGTGCTGTTAGAATCTATTCATTCTATTTTCCTGTGCAGTAGGACGCTCATCAAAATATGAGCTAAGTTAAGGCTCGATAAGATCAATAGGGATTGCCGGATTCAATGTGGACCAAAGTAACTTAATGCAACATGTTGGTAGTACTGTGCCGTTAGCATTCAGTAACAGAATCACTGTGATCGTTGATGGAGTGCAGCAGTGATGAGTAGTTGCACTAATCGGCCAAATAAGGTTCATACCTTGCTTTAAGCCTAATAACAGAAGCAAATTGAGAGTATCGCTGCAACAGAATTCCAAACTGATATACAACTTCTGCCGTTGCAGGGACAAAGCCTGACAAACATTTCTCCTCTACTCCGACAGTTAATGGGAATAATGGAACGGTAGCAAAAGCACGTCAGTCATCTGTTTAATAGCATTGGGAACATTTTCAACAACTGAACATGGAAAAGCAACAAAACATGTCGCATAATGACCTGAAAGAGTTAGACTAAAATGTATACATAAAACATGTTTTATATATATTATAAAACTTAAAAAGTGAAACAAATTTAAACATCGAATCCATTGGCAGTATTTAAAAATTCAAAACGCGATTTATGTTTTTTTAAATAAATACTTTCCCCAAACAATTAAAGTTAACGGAGCATTTAATTATTTTAATAATTTAAATTCTGGATTTATTTCATGGCTAAATGATAAAAAATGATCCGCTAAGGCCAATTTCAGTATATTTATACCTAATATTTGAAAATGTTCTTTCATTCTGGTTTATAAATTACATTTGATCCTTGCAACGTAAACCCGATAGTTGATAAATGTCATTTTTACTATCGGGATTTTTTTTTTTTTTTTTTTTTTTTTTTTAGAGAACTGTAGCAAATTTTAAATACTATTTGTTTTAAGGAAACAAATTATACCAAATTATTTAAAAATGTTTTCAAACCAGTGATGGCAAGTAAATTTTTTAAAATTTTAATCGTCTTTTATTTTTTAACGGTAGAAACATTTAAATTTCTCAATCTTTTTATATTTTTATAAAATCTTTACTATGTGTTGAAGTTCCTATCTCTTTGCATGAAGATGAAATACGGAGAAGGACAAATTTGCGGCTGAGAGAACTGAAAAGTATTGAAAGTTGAAACCGCAAAGAATATCTCAATTTTTGTTTTGTTTTTGTTTTCTTTGTTTTTGTTTTTAACTTACGTCCTCCAACGTTGTCATATCGGACGATGAATCGAATGGGTGAAATGATGCCCAAATGAACCTGGGATCCATATAGCTTAGAGCTACCCGACATTCGTCTTTCAGGATAAGGAAAAACCCTGGAAAAACATTATCCAGATAACTCGCCCAGACCGAGATTCAAACTCGGGACCTCTCGAACGTGAGTCACACACGCTACCGCCGCGCTAATGAGGCGGTCTTATCTCAATGGCTGAAATCACAAATATTTTTATTTGGCGTAACTTGCATATTTTAAAGAGCTACAGTTTTGTGCATTAAGACTTGAACTGCCTCTTATGGTTTATTAATTATATAAAAGTAATTCTGAATAAATTTTGCTTCAGTTCATTCCCAGGTATTTCAAGGTATACATTTAAATTGTCAGGGGAAAAATACTAAAATTATGCTTTCTTACTCAATCATTAACGGCAGCTTTTCAAAAATTAAAAAAAAAAGTCGTACAGATAGCTCAAGATGGAGTTTCTTTTTAAAATACTGGTGCCGCATCCATGGAAGGTCTTGAAGTTACATTCCACGTTTGACATTTAACCATTTTTAGCTATACGGCACTTTTGTGCATGGCATTTGGCCAGAGTGCCTCAAAATATGCAGTTTTCGTGAAATCTGCACGTAAAATATTTTGGTGAAATAAAATTCTGCTCTGCTTATCGTGTTAGAGAACGTATATAAGCTGAAAGAAAGGAAGAAAATAATGCAATTTGCAGCTTTCATTTTGAGTATTTCATTAAGGAATGAAATTTGTTACCGATGCACCTCAGTGACAAACACGAAGGGAGGGTGCGGCCTTACACAGCGTGATTATTAATATAGATGCACTTGTCTGGCTACATGAAAGAGTAGAACATAATTAATTTAGTGATACGTCCTGTCCATCACAATCTATTTGGGTAAATTGTGATAATGTATCTTCTAGTGGCAGAAAATGGCGCATGACCTACATTGAGCTATACATGCATACATAGTGGAGTAGAATAAAAACAGACGAGGCCAGCCATTGAGCGAGCCAATTAGTTTAGTAATAGTAGCGAGAGAGACGGGGGTACAGCTAAAACAACTGGACTGCTATGTCCTTTAATTTTTCGCAGAAATTTACCCCACTTCAAAGGCAGAATATAACGGTAGTAGCGGGCTCTCCAAAGTTAAACAACCGTGAAAGTGTACCATTTAACCTTTATCCGAATGTAGAATTGTATTTTTTGGGAGGGAATGGGGAAGCCTTTATTGTCTAGAAAAACTGACCTAAATATAGCGGACTGACATGTATTCGCATAAGTACGAGGCCAGTTTAAAGCCTACTGAAAAGTGGCCATCAGAATTCTTAACAATTGTAAATCGAGAAATTGAAAGGAGAGAAAAAAGGGCATCGGTATGTGATGGAAATATGTATTTGCGACACTAGGATTTATGAAACTTAATGTCACGGCGAGACCTTTTGTTCCAAGGTTTCTTTATTAGGTAAATATGACTTCACGAAAATAGTTTAAAGCGTCAATATAGTTTTACAGAGATTTGTATAACAACTTCAACGGCAATTGCACAATATTTCTTTTCTCAGATCTGCCATACTTTACTTTAAAGCATGTTGCTATGGATACAGAGCCTTTAAGGTGTGGCCGCATTAGAGAATTGCTCGCACTGAACTACTACTTTCTGCCGGTTTTATCCCCCCTCCCTTTAGCATTCTCTCGTAGTGTCAGCGAATGAATTGGCGCGTGTATTTTTAGTTTCATTTGTCAGTACTGTTACAGTGCCAAAAATTAATCAAAACTTTAGAACACAGAATCTTCACTATATTCCTGTAAGGCACTGTTGCAGAAAAGTTTGGCGGTTTATATACATACTTTTACTCTTCTTGATTACCACAAAAAAATTAATATTAGGAATATATTCAGATGCCATCTATAAATAGGAAACCGAAAGTTAATCGCCATATTCTTATACATGAAAAACGTGATGACAGCGGAGAAGAGTTGGAGCTAAATCCAAAGAAGTCCTTCAGCAAGGTCTCCCAGAAATCGAATTTTGCGATCCAGTAAATAGGAGTAAAATGTTGGAATTAAAACCCTCAACCCTGCAACCGTCGAGATAGATCAGGAGCTTTCATGTGATCCACATTTGAGAGGCCCGAATTCAATTCCTGTGGCCGACCCATCTGACACATGATGATTTTCGGGGTTTTCCCGGGTCTCCAGGCGAATTTCTTTTTTGGTTGTAATTTATGTCCTCCAACGTTAAGTCATATCGCACGATGAATGGAATGGGTGAAATGATACTCAAATGAGTCCGGGGTCCATGGAGCTTAGTTGCCCAATATTCGTCTTTTAGGATAAGAGAAACCCCGGGAAAAACCTTATCTAGGTAACTCACCCTGACCGAGATTCGAACTCGGGACCTCTTGAACGTGAGGAAGACTTGCTACCAGCACGCTACCGAGGCGGGCTACCATACGAATGCTGGGTAAGTTAATTACGTCCTCCGAATTTCCTGCCCCTCCCTTTCACCTCCAGTATCATTTGACATCTCTCATCCGATGGCCTCTTTCAGGGTAGAAATGTCGGGGGTGTCTCGGCGCCTTGGCTCGGCCGCCCTCTTATCTCCTCGCGTCATCCTTCCGCCCGGGGTGCATCACTTGGGGCTTAGGTACAATAAACCACAGGTTTCGGTACCGAATTCCCCCTAGTAACCCCAATCCCTGTAATCGCTTTATTAATGTGTTTTAAGTTTTTTTACTTCTAAGTCGATGAAGAATGAGTGCTAATGCAAGTTTTCATGAAACAATTGAGATGTGTGCGGCACAGACATGTTCAGCATCCTCTATGGTGAAGTTATATAGTTTGGGTTTGTAATTTACTAAATAATGATGAATTAAATGTCTGTATAGATCCATTCCTGTCGAGAAACGTGCGTAGTTCATGCTGCCAAAAATAGTCCCGTCAGGCCGATCACATGTGCACACAATGCTCTGTATTTAACTATTCTAATTTTGTTAAACAGTTAAGTATTTCTTGTCTCAAGGCTACAAAGTCTTAATTACTTCAGTCACAACTAGAAGTCAGGGCAATAGCTGCTGGAAAACTTAAAATAAGTAAACACATAAGCACTATAAATTGAAAATATACCTTAATACTAACTATAACCATTAAATTAGGTACAACTATTTTCTTTATTTTGAATTTAAAAACATTTAGTTAGAATGCAGAAATATACATACTGTGACTTTGTGGGTTCGTGAAATGAAAAGTCCAATTACACCACTCAAAAATGTTCTTTATTTCCACCGACTTACAGTTAAACTCTTGCCAATTACACAGAGTTACGTAATGCACACAATTACGATTCACCAGTTCGTCCGTTACAATTTCACTTGCACTCGTAATTACGTACAATCCTCCGATGCACTCATACAGTCTTCTCGTCGTACACTAGCACTGCATTCTTACACCAAGAACTGACTGACTCCTCTTGCCCGACGTGTTGCTTATATAGGGTGAGCTAGCCGATCTGGAAGGTTCTAGATTAGATGAAATATCCTGTAAGTTCGAGAACACAGGTGGAACAGAAAGAGACGCCGCAGTGATGTTTTTTTTCCAGCCACCCCTTGTTACCGCCGCAAGACAAATGAGGGGGGCGTGGCGAGGGCCGACCATCCCCTGCTTGCCCGCTCTATAGCGTGTTCCGACGTTCGGGTGACACTGCTCCCTCCTCAAAGCTGGTCGTCCGGAACAGCACCATCGTAGCGTGCCAGGCGATCCAGGTGTACCACCAACATCTTCCCTTGGGAACCTTCTGGATGCGGTAGCCCACGTCGTTAATCCTCTTCACCACCCAGTACGTTCCTTGCCATGGCTGCTGGAGCTTCGGGCAGCGTCCCTTGGTCCGGGTAGGACGGTACAACCAGACCAGGTCACCTTGCTGGAACCATTGGCTGTTGGCTTGCCTGTCATACCTGGTCTTCATGCGGTCGCTCGCCTTCTGGATCTTCTGGCGAGCCATCTCCTGCATGTCGTGGAGATGGTCCACCAAGTTCTCCACATACTCGGTCGCTGGCTGTCTCGCTTCCAGAGGGCTTCCAAAAGCCAGGTCACAAGGGAGGCGTAACCCTTGGCCGAACATTAAGCTGGCTGGCGTCATCCCAGTTGTGTCGTGTGTAGACGAGCGGTAGGCCAGCAAGAACAGTGGCACCTTGACGTCCCAGTCTCGCTGATGGCTGGCTAAGACCTTCCTCAGGTGTTCCTCTAAGGTCTTGACGTATCTTTCGACCATGCCATTCGACTGGGGATGTAGAGGAGTCGTGCGGGTCTTGTTCACCCCAAGCCTTTGTAGTGCCTCCTTCATTAGGTTGGACTCAAAGCTCGTACCCTGGTCACTGTGTAGCTCTGACGGCACCCCAAATCGACAGAACACTTGCTCCACGAGGCAGTCTGTGACTGTCTTTGCCTCTTGGTTTGGGATGGCATACACCTTCGGCCACTTGGTGAAGTAGTCCACGACCACCATTAGGTACTTGTTGCCTCGGTCGGAAACTGGGAACGGTCCAGCAATGTCAACGGCGAGCCGTTCGAATGGTGCTCCGACGTTGTACTGCTGCATGCGACCCCGGCTCCTAGTCTGGGGGCCGCGACTCGCCGCGCATACGTGACACTGACGGCACCATCTCTCAGCATCTCCTCGGAGCCTCCGGCAGTAGTAGCGCTGCCGTAGTTTATCAATCGTTCGGTTCGCTCCCAGGTGTCCTCCTGAAGTACCGGCGTGCACTTCTTCCAAGACTTCCGGTACCTTACTCCGGGGAAGTACCAACTGTTCTCTCTGCGTCTTCCCATCGGGTGACTCCCATACCCGGAACAGCACGCCCTCTCTGGTCTTCGAGTCCCATTGGGCCCAGTACGACTTGTAGGTGGCGCTCCTCGGTGCGATGTCCTCCCAGGTTGGTCTCGTCCCTGCCTCCATTTCCCTTAAGAGTGGCCCCAAGTCTACGTCCGCCAGCTGCTCCCTCCTCAGGCCTGCGCTATCCCAGCCATCCGCAGGCACTGCCGTGACTACTCGGACTGCTGCGGCACGCTCCTTTTCCTCCATTCTTGTACACTGGCCGCACTCTTCTGGACAGGGTCTTCGGGACATGGCGTCTGCGTTACCGTGGCTCTTCCCTCTACGACGTTCCAAGGTGAAGTCGTACTCCTGCAGCCTCTGGACCCAACCTGCTGTCTGGCCTTCTGGTCGCGCCGTCACCATCACCTCGCTCCTCGCGGGGACAACCACGTCTTCGTTCAAGACGACCCTGCAGATTCCAAGGCGCTCTTCGGGTTGACGGAGTATAATCACTTCTCCGCGTAGCCGCAGGACCTTTCTGCCGACGTCGACCGTCGCCTCATGGCTCCTGAGCGCATTTAGTCCCAGAATCACCTCCTCAGCCACCTTCGCGACAAACACCCACAGACGCACGGCACTGCGTCCCAGGGTCAGCTCCAGCAGGGCCTCCTTCTTCACAGGCAAGGTGTCGCCCGATGCCGTGACAAGCTCGTATGGTCGGCTCGGCTTCCTCGTAGGCAAACCCTTCGCCACTTCAGGTCTGATGATGGTCACGGCTGCCCCAGTGTCCACCAGCACGCGGCACGGCTTCCCTCTCACCCAACCGTCCGCAATGAGGCTGTGATCCATACGCCGGCTGACGGCGCACAGTGTCACTCGAGGGGATAGTGGTAATGGCGCCGACGTGCCCCTCTCCACGCCGGGCATTACTCGTTCTTCCAGCTGCCCTTCCTGGTGTGGGCAGTCTCTCTGCATGTGTCCGGGTTGTCCACACCCCCAATATAGGCCATTAGTTGTTCGCCGGCGTCCCTCAGCTGGTCTTCTGTCTCTGGCGTAGCGGACACTCCTCGTTCTCGACGTTGGGACGGCTGTTACCTTGGCCGCCTCCATCCTTAATGCTGCCGTCAGCGCCTCGTGGATGGTTATATAATCGCCGAGCATTAGGCGCTGACGAATCTCCATATCTCGTACCCCGTCCACAAAGTTGTAGGCGGCTTCCCGGGATACGAACTCCAGTGGCAGGTCAACCAAGGCCTTGCTAGCCAGCTGCTCAATCGCTATGGCGAACTCCTGCAGCGTCTCCCCCGGCTGCTGTGACCTTGCCTTTAGCTGGCTGCGGTATGGTGCGGCTAAGCGGTGGTTCCCGAAGCGATTCTCCAGGGCCTCCCAGAATGTCCTTGGGCGCCGCCGTGGTCTGCACCGCGCTTAGGACTTCCGCGGCCCGTCCCTGGAGGCTGGCTATTAACTGTGTGGCCTCCTCCTCCGGTAACCATCTGTTGTGCTTGGCCACTGTGTCGAACTGGCGGCGGAAGACCTCAAATGTTGACGCGCCGTCATATTTCGGAGGCTTGACGCGCGCTGATGTGTCGCGTCCCGGTTTGTCGGCCTTCAAATCCTTCAGTCTCCTGCCGACGACGTCCTCCACCATGGCGTTCAGGGACTTGGCGCTATTGTCGGCCTTTTCCTCTAGATCATTGAAGCGGTTCACCAGGTCCTCGACGCGCTCGTCCACTTGGCCCATCCGCTTGCCCAGCTCCGTCACGTTATCCGTCACGCCGGCCAACTGTTCCTCAAATTTGGCGGCGAGGACCTCGTTCGCCTCCTTCATTTCCGGTGGTCAGTTCGGCCATCTTTGCGGTCATTGTCGTGGCCAAGTTGTTGTTTGTAGACTCCAGCTTCGCGGCCAGGCTATTTGCCGCTTCCGCTTTTGCAGCGAGGTTTTCATTTGCCGTTTTCATTTCCTTCAACTCTGCGGCCAAGTTGTTATTTGCCGCCTCGGACTTCGCTGTTAATTCGTTCATCTTCTGCAAAAGCATTTCCAATGCCGATTCCATGGCCATAATGTTCGGAGATGTTTTTGTCCCGCTTCCTGACACCAGTGTGACTTTGTGGTTTCGTGAAATGAAAAGTCCAATTGCACTACTCGAAAATTTTCTTTATTTCCACCGACTTACAGTTAAACTCTTGCCAATTACACAGAATTACGTAATGCACACGATTGCGATTCACCAGTTCATCCGTTACAATTCACTTGCACTCGTAATTACGTGCAATCCTCCGATGCACTCATACAGTCTTCTCGTCGTACACTAGCACTGCATTCTTACGCCAAGAACTGACTGATTCCTCTTGCCCAACGTGTTGCTTATATAGGGTCAGCTAGCCGATCTGGAAGGTTCTAGATTAGATTAAATATCCCGTAAGTTCGAGAACACAGGTGGAACAGAAAGATACGGCGCAGTGATGTTTTTTTTCCAGCCACCCCTTGTTACCACCACAAGACAAATGAGGGGGGCGTGGCGAGCGCCGACCGTCCCCTGCTTGCCCGCTCTATAGGGTGTTCCGACGTTCGGGTGACACTACACATAAAAAAGTTCACCGATCTTAACAAAAATGGATCTGTTTCCTTAAATTTGCCTTCATCATTTATTGTGTATTTTTGTGACAAACCCTATCAGTTTTCATTTCCTATTTTGAATACGTATTACCTACATTGGCTGGTTTGCAGCAAATATTTAGATATTTAATTAAACAGAATATGTGGTATTAACGATAAAATAATGCCAGTTTATTTTTGGCCTACAATAACAAAATAGACAATCATAGGCATTATCAAGTAATTTTAACACAAACGTGAAACATACATATAGTCAGATGCTAAGCTCCAGTTATTTTATCCTAAAGGATTTAATCAGACTGATTTTTGTTCTCCAAACGGTTTAAATTTCTTTCGGCATACAAAAGCGAATATGTGAACTTTTAAAATGTTTTATTGAGTATGTATAGCCCGAGATCGGTCTTTAGGCGATATGTACTGCCAATAGTATCCCAGTGTAATAGTTCTCAAAGACACCAAAGAAAGTGCACATATTTTGGAACTGCAGACTTCAAATTTCCGAGACTACCCGACCAAAGTTCTACAGCTTTTGTTGACACGCGCATCTGCAGCTTAATGCTTACTAAATGACTTGGTAAATTCTAAAAATTTGTTTTACTTTCAATTGCTTTTCTCTTATATAATTTATTTTTAAAAGTAGTAATCTTACAAGACAATCCCGGTTTCAACAACCGTCAGACTTTGATTTGATTCCGAAGATGGACTTCGTGGCATTCGCTTCAAAACAGCTCCAGAGGTTCGTCAGGCAATGGACCACTCCATTCGAACTATCAATAGAACAGGTTCTGCTAAAGGTATACGACGACTACCACATCTGTGACAATGGGTTGTACAGAATGCTGGTGACCGTATTGGTAGACAGTAAAGCTTGGTAACATGTTAACTGTTTTGTATCGGTTGTAAATAAATTGTTGCCACTTTTAATGTTCCAACCCTCGCACATATGTACATATATACTGTGAATATAGCTAGTGATATTGTTTACAAAGTGACTGAAGCAGTTTAGCAGGTTTTTAATTTAGATGTAATATACGGACAACAAAGACACGTTTTCTATTGTCAATTGCGGAGATAGAAGCAGAGGACGAGTAGAAAATTTCGTTTCAGAAGGAACGAGGGTCCCATATAGTAGTTTCGTATGTACTTCTGCCAGAAAGCAATAGGCAACAGTTGTAGTTGACACTAGGCAGTGTATCTCACTGGATTTCATAAAGAGTGCAGCATACACCCCATAGCTGCAGTTTTATTAACGTTCTTCGAAACGATTCTCGAGTCATATTGCTAGACTCTCGTGAATAACTAAGAAATGCATCAAAAGGAAACTAAAATGTCTAGCCAACTGCTCATAATGAACATCTGGGCTTGGGATATTCACCAAAAGGATTGCCTTACTGAGACCTTAGGTTTTCTTCGTAGAAAAACGCTTCAGTAGAGTTGGTTATCCTTCTGAAGTATTGCATTCCATTCAAAAATTTCATGTCGATATTTTAACAGAAAATAGGTGTTTGAAGAACAATGGACAAAAAAATACATTTCCAAAAAGTTTATGTAAATTTCTATCCCTCTCGCTCCCTCCACCTGTTCCCGTGATTCATGTGAACAGCATATGTAAAAAAAAAGATAAACACCTTGCAAACATTTTAAAGAAAATCTCTCTACCCCAATGAAATCTTAATATGGACAGATTTGTGATTTTTTTTTTTCGATTTTGGCTAATATGACAGATACTGAGATAAAAGGAGTTAAATGCTGGAAGAACCACGTTTAGTGAACTATATCAGCAAAACTAGATCCGTCATGAAGGGTGCAGTTTAAACATCACATTGGGTAAAGTCTGTTTTTTAACGTGTGTGCAGTTCCCACTCAAAGGGACCTCAAAGGACCTGACCTTTCCGCCCACTAATGACCGTCATAAATCTATCTCCACACTTCAGAAATGGAACACTGACGTTGGGAACCAATAGCAACCCCGATTTTCTGAAATGACAGTTGCATGTCTACTCCGCGTGGAGTCTCAGTTGCCACAGTTCCAACTTCCAGTTGTTTTGTTTCATTAGGTGCAAGACGGTGATGTTAAAATGTTGCAACCTTGTAGAGAGGACCGTCAGGAGGAGGGTCCATGTTGTAAAACGATTGAGGGTTCCTCAAAGAAAGCGGCCACCGTGTACTTGCGTTGAGTAGACAGACTTTACATTAATAATTAATTAATTAAATTAATATTAATATTTATTATTATTCCGAACGTCGGAACTCCGGCAGTAGGGCCAGAGGGGAAGCATTCAGTCTACGCCTACCCATTTGTCTCGTGTCACTAACTAAAGGGATGATTAGGGGAGCGGCGCGAGCCCTGTACCGTCTCTTTCCCCTCCCACCAGACGTCTCGAAACCTCTGGATAATTGTGCGCGCCGCGAACCTTCCGGAAACGGCGATCTTCCCTATATAAGGCCTGCAGTTGGCGAGTCAGTTCAGTTCTTGGCGAGCAGCCGTGAGGAGCGCCCAGTGAGAGAACGGACTGTGTACGTGCATCGGAGGAGTGTACGTAAGTGCGTGCAGTGGACCTGTGACAGACGAACTGGTGAGTTGTAGTTACGTAATTCTGTGTAATCGGCAAGTGCTCCGATTGTAATTCGGTGGAAATAAAGAACATTTTTGAGTGGTGCAATTGGACTTTTAATTTCACGAACCCACAAAGTTACAATATATTGGAATTTAGAATGTGTGGCCAAAGGGGAGCTAATAGGAAATTATCAATCAAATTAAATTCGCGTAATAAGGTATATGATAAAATCACATTCTATGATTTTTCCTGATCCTGGAACCCAAAATTTATGTATTTTGGAAAAAAACATAAAGCCTTCAAATATAAAATACAAATCTTGTCAATGAAACATATTCCAAACAATATAATCAATTAAAGATGCTGATAAACTTAATAGAAAGCAATAATTGTTTAAAGAATTAATTTTTATTCAAAGTATATTAACATACAATTTCTTACAAATGGAAAAATATTAGAGCCCATAAAAAGAATTCAATGCAACTGAAAATGTACACATTGCCTGTAATTAATACGTGACCACAATATTATTGCACTAGTACCCTATAATACAAAATGTAGTTTTATATAGGATGCGTCAGAAATATATACACATAATTTGAACCGTCATACAAAATTTATGTTCCGTTCTACAAGGTTCAACTGCCGGAAATGGAAAGCTTAAATCCAATTTTGAACATAAGTGTACTTTCTAATACAAATGTGATCACTTGAAACTGTGGGCTTCAACATCAATACATTGCTGAGTACGAGTAACCACGCTTCCGTACAACGTACCTATGTATCCAATGGGATACTTGGTTTACCTTTGTATGCCTCATCTTTTACCGTGATCTATAAGAAGCAATCTAGCAGCGTAAGCTCTGGAGACCGTGACCGAATAAAGCTTAAACGTACGCTCGACATGTTACGGTAATTTCTTTTCCACTGACTGGGTTGAGTAACCGGTGACAATTCTGCTGTCACCTATTGGAGAAACATTACTTTCTACCAGAAATTGAATCTTGTAGCACAGAAAATACATTTTCTGTGACGGTTCAAAGTGCACACACATTTTTGACGCACCTTGTACGTACATAAAGTGCAATGAATACATTTACAACACTTGTATTGGAATACACTTATCACTGGGGAATAATGCCCGTGTACTCGTAGACTTTGAGCATTGGTTCCACACGGGTTACGTTTAACACTGTCCTCTGTTCACTGTAATTACGTCTCTAGACAGAATGCTAGGAGCGACTTGCAATTAAGTGCTTTGTTGACTCCATTATTACGAGATACCCCTTTTTGGTTTGTCTTTTAGTGATACGAATTGTAGTGGAGGCCAAGTTGGCCCAGAAATTACAACCCGAAAACTCTATCAATGCATAACTCTTAAATTTAGAAACAGGAGAATAAATAATTTCTAAGCCTATTCATGAATTTGCACACAATTAAATTAATACACTCAATCCTGTTAAAATAGACTATTAAATTAAGGCGAGATTTAATTATAATAATGCATATCTCACATGATGTCTGGTTTCATGCAGGTTCATCGCTTTATTCATACTTTACCTATAGCAAATAGAGTAGATAATATATTTCGTCCATAAGGTTCGATATGGCGGTTGTATACGTGTTGAACACAGCTCGTAAAAACCAGTATCTATTAAATAAACTATGTATAAATCTAGCACCTTCCGAAAATGACAGGAAGGTTTTCAGAAAAATCAACAATTTACAAGGAAGATTACACTGGACAACAATGAAAATGTTCGGAGCTTAAAAATAGTGAATTTACATGTATTTCCATCTGCTAAATTAAAAATCACCATAAAATGATAGATTAGCTCCTGTTTTGAAGATAGTGTCATTTTATTCTTTAGAGTGAATATTTTAAATTTAGGGGATTTTTCTGGGAGTTTGCACACCTGTCAAATAAAACACAATCAGAAATTTTGTAAGTTAAGCGATGCAAAAGTTAAGGAAGGCATTTTTGTCGGACCACAAATAAGAGAACTTGTAAAGGATCCTGCATTTGACCAAATTTTGGAGGGAAAAGAAAAGGAAGCTTGGGAAGCCTTCAAGAGTGTTGTTCATGGATTTTTAGACAACAAAAGCGATGACAACTACAAGCATTTGGTGACAGTGCTCCTGCAAAAATACCGTAACCTTGGATGCAACATGTCTCTTAAGATCCATTTTCTCCACTCCCACCTAGACTTTTTCCCTCCTAGTTGTGGAGCTGTTAGTGATGAACATGGAGAGATTCCATCAGGACATTTCTGTTATGGAACAAAGATATCAGGGCCGTTGGAATGAAGTAATGCTTGTGGATTACTGTTGGTCTTTGTATAGGGATTCTGCGGAACTCCATCGCAAGAGGCAATCTAAAAGACGACGAAGTCAATAGGCCACCACATGATTCTCTTCAGACACGACTATCTGCGAAGTATTTTCCCAGCAATTTAGAACTCCTAGCATGTAATTACCATTTGAAAAAATCAAATGCGGTTTCATTGTTAGCATGCATGTAATTAAAATGTATCATTTGCTCTCAATCCGTTAATATGTAATATTTCCCCCTTGTGTATATCATAAAAACTAGAACTAGTAAAATTTTTTCATAGTAATATTTCGTTTTTCTCAACCCAAAATTAGTAAGAATTGCCCCATCAGGTGCTCGAAACATTCAAACATTATTTTTTGTAGCCCAGTGTTATTAGACAATTTTGGTTTCCCAAAACAAGTTTCAATTATTTTGATTAAAATATTTCAATTTTTTCTGACATTTTGTACAAAGAGGCTTTCAAGACTAAATTTTGAATGATTTTTGTATACCTAGTAAATATATAGCTAGTTGAAGACCACAACTTATAAGAATTTTTTTGTGCCATTAAACACTTCCGGAATATTCATTATTGCTTTGTTTTCATATTTATACGTTTTTAAAATAAGTTACTATTTTTTTCTCAAATAGAGCTCCGTTTCACATGACTATAATTTAGGCTTCTTTATAAAAATACGTATAAATGTATAATGAAAGCTTATCTGTTTTAATTAGACGTACTTAGAATAAGCTTTTGTAAGAGTAGTTTGTGAATTGAGTAGTTGATTACGTAGAAAATGAAGCTAGCTACAGCGAAACAATAAATATTACACAAATATTTTTTATAAAGGCTTCACTTATCTTAAGAAATTGGTGATAATTCTTTCTAATGGAGATAGATTTCACGAACATTTGCTCGCATCATCAGTCAACACACTTCGTCGTCAAGGATACTATGTTTTATTGGTATTACCGACATCTGAAAACGAAACAAACCAAAAATCAGAATCAACTGCTAGTATTTCAAAATTCATTTCACGGTGTTTACTTTTTAAAATAAATATCTTTCTCCAAACTATTAAGTCTATCGGGCCATTTAATTGTTGTAATAATTTAACTTCAGAATTTCATGGTTGAATGACGAAAAATGAGGAGTATAAACGAACTGATACATCGGCCGAAGCAGATCATTTGTTGGATCTTCTGGAAATATGCTCAAAAGTTCTCTTCATTCTAAATAGCATTTGTGAACCGTAAGAGATAGACAAAATGTTGTCACATTTTAAATGTGAACTTCGTTTAAATACTCTTTTGAAGTGGGCCAATTTTGAGGTATCAGAACTTGTCTGAATTTTCCAATATTTATTTTCTCTAATAACACTTTATTGGTTTTTTAATCTGTCAGGCAAAAATAATAGAATTTCATACATATCACACAGCAACTAGGTGAACTCTTAAAGTATTTGAATATTGATGAAAGTCTTGACATTTTCCTATATTCGTGCACTTACAAAAACTACCAATAAAATTATTCCTACAAATGTTAATCACTATAGAGAAACAAGCGTTTGTATGAATTGTTTTGTACAAGACTAACAAAAATAACTGAAGGTTCATAGATTACAAGTTTCGGATTGTATTCACATGGTTGTGTGCCGTCTCAAACCCTCCAGTTCACACAAAATCTTTCTCTAGCATACAACAATAATTACTATTGATAAAGCTATTATTGTATAAGTGTTTATGAACCTTAATGCATGCTACTAATTTAGTTAGCTAATTGTTCTATTTGTTTACTTTGTGCTATGGGTTTGAGGTATTGTACGCTGGTATACAAAATTAAACAACTATTTGGGGTGGTGGTGATTAAAGCAGAAGGAACAGCAGTTTGTCACGTATATGGTTAAACTAAATAAATCCAATTAAAGCAAATTGACTGAGGAAATTAAATGTATTATAATCACTGCAAGGGTGTTCGAATATTTATTTTCGTAAAAAATGTGGAAATCACATAAGTAGATAATTACTAACAATACAATTAATAAAAAAGCGTAACTCAACTGTTATCATGCCTAAGATACCAATATTAAAGCGAAAGGAACCCCACCTGTTTTTGTTCGGTTATTTAGTGAAATTAATAACATGGTTGTTAAAAAAGTTAGAGAAAATTGTAGAGAAACCTTCAAACCAAAAGGGAAAACTAAATGTGAATATAAACAATAAATACTTTCTGCAGATGACCAGGTGTTATCAGAAAATTAAGTGGAACTGCGAAGATCAGTAACAAAGTTGAATGAAATAGGAAAGAACATGAGAAACCGGAAGAAAAACTACATCCACAGCAATGATAGGGAAGAGCAAAGAAGAGTCAGAACAGTTATTGATGGGGAAATTATAGAACAAGCTGATATTAATGGGTGACACACAGTTCCACGTGGGGGCTACAGTTTGAAGCAATTTTGTTTAGCTCAGGGTAAAGCTCTGAGGTTTCTCACAGGGTATGCGTGGATGTGTGTGAGAAGGATAGCTTAATGACACTGGAATGCCCGTTTCAAACTGATTTATTGAAGGCTTCTTTTTCTCTGAACATCGAACTTGAAGTTGCCGACCAAGGATTACCAATAGATCACTGTTCAGAGAGACTGAAAGGTGGAATGCATATTACCCGATAAACTTAATTCGTTCTTCACGTACATATAAACCGACAAATATCTTCTCATCTCTGGTATACCTGGCCCAAGACAGAACCAGAGGACTGCCCTAATTGCCCTCACGCCTCGGACTGCTCTAATCGGCCTGACGCCGAAGACTTTTGTTCATATATCACTTTCACTTTCTGAAAGCCCTCTTTTCACACAAAGATCCTCTTTGTGGCTATTTGGTCGCCGTTATGAATGGTTCAAAGAATACCCTATTCAATAAGTCAAATGACATCCTTTAGAAATCTGCTAAGGACACTGTTTCTCACATTTCTTTTGTTAAAACAACTTATTCACCCAAACTCCTATTCGACTCAACTGCCCTTGCACGTGTTGTAACAAAGAACCAACATTCCTTTGAAATCCATCATGATTCTTTACTTATGGCAATCCTTAATTTCGGTATCAACATTAAAATACTTAGGGTCAAAAATATCAATTCTGAACACCAAGGTAGATGTTAAAGATAATTTTGGAACGTGGAATAAATTAAGTGGATGTTTAAGACAACATTTTGACATGGACAGATAAAAAGCAAAGTCTCCACAATATAGTATCTAAACCAGCGCTGATGAACTCGCAGACATTATGAACCGGATTGGAAGCAGCTCAAATGAGCCTTTTTACAATCATTGTTGGGATGATGATGGAGATAGGGGCGCTCAACTACAGCGGCTATCAGCGCCCTTTTAAAAGCTACTCATGGCAAAAGCCAGACATAAAAGGTTTCTAAAAACTAGGCAAATGTAAATAAACCTATTAAAACTACATGCACATAGAAAGCGAAAAAAAAATCAAAACCTACTAAAAAATTTGTTCGCTATATCCTTAAGTCTAAACGAGAAAAGAATCTGAAAACCTTCTCCACTACTGTGTTATCGTCCGCTAGCATTTCTGCAAAGCTGACCGGCAGCTGCATAGACGTCCTAAGATCTACTAGGTGAAAACACTCTAGCAGCACGTGTCGTACAGATAACGCTTCTTTGCAAAACGGACACAGTGGAGAAATTACTGGAATAGATAGGATTGGGAACATTAGAGAACAGTTAATGGAAGAAAATATTACTGGAGAAATTCAGAGGTATGGAAACTATGGAAAGAGCATTTTCTACGAATACCCCCTTCGATATCCAACGCCTTATTTCGTGAAATTTTCGGTAGACGAAATGTCAGAAGAAATGCAGGGACCAGATTTGTTAGCTTCAGAACAGTTGTGAGGGTCTAAAACCTTTTGAGGGAGAAATAGAAGTAGTAGCATAGTTTGTTGAATTAAGATGAGCTGGCTGCTCCGCGGTAAGAGCAGATAGCTCGCTCATACCAAGGCGAATCTCACACAAAGCTCAGTGTGAATGTATGTACGAGGGCTATCCAGAAAGTAGATTACGTTTTCGTCTGTTTCCACTAGGGGCGGGGCTAGCGCGGCCATCTTGGGGTCAGAGCGTTGCGCAGGTCAGTCGGCATCTAGCCGTGCTAGTGAGAGGTTCGTGCTGTGCTCCGTTCAGATACTGTGATGGTTTGAAATGTCTGCGTTAATTGAAAATCCCGCGAACTGCGAGGTGCGTGCAGTAATAAGGTTTCTGACTGCAAAAAACTGTAAACCGATAGAAATCTATCGGCAGCTTTGTGAAGTGTATGGGGACACCATTATCACTGAAGGTGGAGTGCGTCAGTGGGTCATCAGATTTAAAAATGGCCGAACCAATGTTCACGACGAAGATCGAAGTGGGAGACCCAGCATAGTGATTGCCGAACTTGTCGAAAAAGTCGATGCTAAAGTCCGTGAAAATCGAAGGTTCACAATAACGGAACTTTCTTTGAATTTTCCACAAATTTCGCGAAGTTTTTTGCACGAAATCAGCGAAAAGCTTGGTTACCACAAGTTTTGTGCAAGATGGATTCCAAAAATCTTGACAGAGGACCACAAAAATCAGCGAATGGCTGCAGCGTTGAACTTTTTGGACGTTTACCATAAGGATGGGGACTCTTTACTCGATCGCATCGTTACTGGTGACGAAACATGGGTGAAACACGTGAACTGTGAAACTGCAATCAATGCAGTGGGGGCACACAAGTTCTCCCCAAAAACCCAAGAAATGCATGCAAACAATGTCGGCAAGGAAGATGATGGCGACTGTTTTTTGGGACAGAAAAGGTGTGATTTTGGTGGACTTCCTGGAAAGAGGCACTACAATAAACTCTCAAAGGTATTGCCAAACTCTCCAAAAACTCAGAAGAGTCATTCAAAACAAGCGCAGAGGAATGTTGAGCTCTAAGATCTTGTTGATTCACAACGCCCGGCCCCACACGGCAAATGTCACTCGTGAAGTTCTTGAATCTTTTAAGTGGGAGTTGTTTCCTCATCCGCCGTACAGTCCCGACCTGGCACCGAGCGACTTCCACCTATTCCCAGCAATGAAGAAGTGGCTGGCTATGCAGCGTTTTGATGACGACGCACAACTGCAAGAAGAGGTAACGAAGTGGTTGAAGGCGCAGGCGGCCGAATTTTTCGACGAAGGAATTTCCAAGCTCGTACATCGCTACGATAAATGCCTTAATTTGAATGGTGACTATGTCGAAAAGTAGTATTTGAGTGTGGCTTTCATCTGTATATAATAAAATTTGTTTCCTATACTTTGTTTACTTTTTATTCCAAAACGTAATCTACTTTCTGGATAGCCCTCGTAAAATAGAATGATAAATCAGATATGTGCCACTAAACAAGGAAACAAAATTATGTCTTAAAACAATAGACACATCTGTATGCATATATGAGAGGGAAACCTGAAATTAAATTTAAAGAAAAGGAATACATGCCGATGTTATAATGCACAGCTCTTGGAACTTCTTGCAGTGTGGAAAAGAAACGACGAGCGATCCTGCGAATGTAGTCGTGAAGAAGTAACAGTCCTAGTTCGTGATGGAGCTGCTGATTACGGATTAACCATGGGGCGTTGGTAGCGATGCGCATGAAGCGATTCTGTATGACCTGAAGATGACGCAGATGACAAGTGTGTGCGGCCGCCCACACTTGGCAGGCATATGTAATAAGCGGAAGAACGAGTGATTTGCAGACTAACAATGAAGACTGTAGGTCGAGGCTGGAACGGCGATGCAACAGAGGTGAGAGTTTTGAAAGTCGCGCGGAGGCCAGTGATATAAGACGATCGATATGAGCACGCCAAGTCAGTCGAGAGTCCAAAAGCACTCCAAGGTATTTAACGGGAGTTGTAGTGGGGAGCCAAGGGACATTGTTCCTGTAGAGACGCAACGGAGTAAGCGGAGTATATCGGCGAAGAGTGAAGATTTAAGCTTCGGTTTTCTGAGGGTTCAATGAGATCCGCCAAGTGCTGAACCAATGAGTTAGGCGATCTAAAGAGAGCTGTACTACTTGTTGTGCGTGCTGGAGATTAACATGAGAATAATATAGTACTGCGTCATCAGCGTAAAGAGCTAAAGAAGTCGGCGCTAAGTCAGGAATATCAGAAATGTATATATTAAATAGAGTCGGGGCCAAGATAGAACCCTGCCGGACACCCTCGGTAATATTACGTGGGGATGAAAGCTTTCCACCAATGCGTACTGAAAAGCTGCGGTCGTAGAGGAAACTGGATTAGATGTGATAAGTAATTAGGAAGACCGATGCGGTAGAGCTTAAGCAGCAAACCATCATGCCAAACTGTTTCGAATGCCTGTGCCACATCAAGGAAGACAGCCGTGGTATACTGATGGGCCTCAAAGCCGTGAACAATTGACTGAGTGAATCGTAAGAGCTGATGGGTAGTGGAATGTTTGTGACGAAATCCAAATTGATAAGGCGGAAGAACATGGTTAAGATTAAGGTAAGACAGAAGACGGCGATGAATTACTTTTTCAAACAGCTTGGAGAGGGTCGGCAACAGACTTATAGGACGATAGCCTTCGGGGAGGTGTTTGGGATTATTGGGCTTATGGAAGACTGCTATATGGGCAAACTTCCAGGTACGATGAAAATAGCCGAGGCGTAGACAGGCATTGAGGATGGATGACAAGTATGCAACTGCTTTTTTGGTGAGCTTCTTGATAACAATGTTAGGAACCAAGTCGTGCCCGGGAGATTTCTTAAGGGACTACTATTTAAGTAATATGGGTTGAAAATGTCGTCAAACTACAAAAGATGAGAGAAATTTACCTCAGGTTATTTAAAAAAGGAAAATCTATTCAAGAAATTGGAGAACCCATTGGAAGACCTACCAGAACAATGAAGACTATTATATACAGCGTTGATCAGAACGAAACTTAAGAAAATAATTTAAGAAGCGGTTATCCTGCAGTTCTATCCAAGATGGAGGAATGACAGTTACTAAGAGAAGTCAAGAAAAATCCTAAACTAAGCGCTCCAAAACTTGCTATTGCAGTTCACACACAGGAAAGTGTGTTTCAGTACAAACTATAAGAAACGTACTTTATGAAGCTGAGTATGGAGGCCGAACAGCCCGTAGAAAACCATACATGAGTAATATCAACAGAAAGAAGCAAGTTGCTTTTGCAAAAGAACATAAATACGATGAGGTTTGATTTCTGGAAGAAGGTTGTATTTACTGACGAGAGTCAATTTGAGCTCTTTAAGTCAAAAGGGCGAGTAATAGTGTGGAGAATAGAGAATTGTGAGCTTGAGGAGAAAAATATAACAGCTTCAGTTAAACATGGAGGCGATTCAGTACTTGTCTGGGGCTGCATGAGCGCAAATGATGTGGGATATTTGTTTTATTGATGGAACTGTGAGCCATAAGGTTTATATAAACAACCTAAAACACATTTGTCCAGAAGTGTGAATAATGTAGGTCTTTCTGAGGATTATATTTTCACTCAAGATAATGATCCAAAACACACAGCTCTAGACGCAAGGCTATGGTTGTTGTATAATACTCCATGATGGAAGCCAACACCATCGCAATCCCCAGACATGAATCTAATAGAGAATTTGTGGAGTATAGAGGACAAAAATATTAGAAAATATCTGATATCTAATAGAAGGAATCTAAAGAACGCTCTATTAGAGGAATGGCGTAAAATTACAGTGGGAACGGCATAATCTTTGGTGAAGTCCATGCCAAGGAGGGTGGAAGAGATATTAAAGAGGAATGGAGGGTCTACTAAGTACTAACCATAGTGCTGAGTGGCGCACAGTTCCACGTTCCGCTACAGTTGATACAAGTGTGGGTAACGTTATGTTCGAATTAGCGTTACATTTTTGTAAGAATAATTTGTAGATGCGACACGCAATAAAAGATAGTCTAAAGCAAGTATTATGAATGTAACATACAAGGGCTGTTCAATAAACAATGATCACAATTTTCTTTTAACTACGTACCTTTACTCATCCTCATAATTTTGATGGTTCTTCTCAAAATAGTCTCCCCTGAATTCGATGCACTTGTCCCAGCGTTTCTGCCAGTCTTCTAAGACATAATGGAAACCATTCTTTGAGAGATCCTTGAAAATTGCCTCTGCAGCCTTTACCACTGCTTCTGATGATGGATAATGCCTCCTAAGGCGTTTCTTCAAGTTAGGGAATAGAAAAGTCACATGGGGCTAAGTCCGGACTAAGGGAGGGTGAGGGGTGCACGTCACGTTGATTCTTAAAAGATATTCAGCAACAACAATGTTAATATGCGGCCGCGCATTATCGTGCTGCAGCATCCAGCCTGCTTCACAGAAATGTGGTCTTTTGCGCCTGATATGGACTTGCAATGTTTCAGGACATCCCTGTATTATTGTCCAGTTACTGATGTGTGTGCAGGTACAACATGCTGATAAACCATTCCATGAATATCAAAGAATGAGATGACCATAACTTTCCCAGCAGAAGAAACCACTTTTGCTTTTTTGGGGGTTGATGATGAAGTAGATATCCACACTGAGCTTTGCTGTTTGCTGTCAGGATCAAAATGATGTAGCCAAGTTTCATCAGCAGTGATTACGTTTGAAAGAAACTCCGGAACTTACCTGGTTCTTACAGGCGGACACCAGGAGTACCAAAAATGATACTACTGCGTGTTTGTTTCACATTAAGCTAACAGAATATAACATTGAATTTAAGTGCGAAAAATTATGACCGTAAAAATTATGACCATTCTTTATTGAACAGCCCTCATAATTTCAATGTAATTTAGTGATGTTCTGCTTAAGAGCAGTGTAGCTCCACATTCTACGCAGCTACGTTCCAAATGCAAGAACGACATCCTGCATCATGGTAGCCCGCCCCCCCCCCCCCTTCAGTCAATCTGCACATTTGAATTTCATTTGCTTAAGGGGGGTGTACGATAATATTAACCATGAGATGGAGGAGCATATCGCATGCGCATATTTTGACGTTCACATTAATTTCAATAGTCTTAGAGCAGTAGAAACCCAACAGGCGTTTACCGCAGCAAATGTGTGGGCTCCGAGAAAAGTGAAATGAAGGGGTATGTGCTGTAGGCGTAGGGAGGCCCCCTTGTGTGAATTTCCTTCCAAAATCACACTTCCAACTCTGAACCTTCCCTCCAGTTACGCATTCTCGTCTCCTAAAATGACTTGTATAGTCTCTGTCGTCTCGTAAAGGGACTTCTGGTAACAAAAGAAAACTCGTCTTAAGAGTTCTTTTGTATGTCTTCGAAGTCAGTGCATTTGTCAAAATGTGTAAATGTCGCATTAATCTGTTTTTACTGTCACTTAATCTTCGCTCAGCGCCACTATTCACTGTAGCTTAATTTTGCTTTTCCATTATCTTCATTTTCTTTACATAGATGTAGTGAAATGCGCGCGGCGTAACTTCTCCCGGACGTCGAACAGAAGACTCTTAATTCCTTACACTCTGGAAGTTGTAGCCAAGATCGACAAATTGCTTCGACCTTGTCAATGAATGTCCAATGCAGCTTCAAAGGTCTAGTAGACCAGGGCTTAACGCTGGATCTTAATTTGAAATGTGCGTTATATCAAATCTGTTTATATTGTATTACTGTACTGGCAATGCAACGCATTGCTCATTTCTGTAAGGTACTTCATTTAAAACCTAACGGGCGCACTACATCTCGCCCGTCAGCGATTGGGTATACCGGCTTTACTCCCATATAAACTCCGCGCGTAAAGGAAGTTTAGTACACTTACTTTATAGAAGATACTGGATCCCTTTTCCCCCACTCTTTCGCTATAAAATGCTTGTCAGTTGCCCTACTGTCCCATAAGCATAAAAAACAGCAATATTTTGTGAAACCTCCCTGCAGTCCCGTTAGCAATGCAACTACCTTGAGGTCACTACAAATTTCCAGCCATGGTTTTGATAACTAATAGCATCTAAAATGATGGACATGGAATCGTATATCTCCTTCATTTCTATGGCGTGAAATAAAGGTATTGAAGGTAGTAAATTGCCATTATGAAGAAACACTGCCTTAAAGCTGTATTTAGAAGAGTCAATAAAGAGCCGCCAATATTCGACACAATGCTCTATACCCAATGCTTCATTAAACCATTAACATTAACACAGAAACACATGTTGTCTTTCGTTGTGAAATACTGTGAATACTGTTTATGTCGAGATCGGTAAAATGTTATTTTAGTCTCTTTTGCCAGGAAATTCCACTCCTGTAGTCTGGAACCCAGTAATTCTGACTCCTTTTTACCTAGTTTCAAATCACAAATAAGATCACTTAGTTCTTCTTGAGAAACAAAATGTTCTTCACTTCGTTCACATTGATATGTAGGGTCTTGGGATGTTGAGGGTTCACTGTCATCTACATCATGATTTGAACTTGATCCATCATATTCTTCAACCCATGCTTTCGGAGGATCAGGCACCGGAAGATCTTCACTATGAGGTACTGGTCTTATTGCTGATGGAACACTTGGATATTTGACGCTCAACTTATTTTTTCTAGAAACACCTGTAATATTTGTATTACAAAAATAGCAGTCAAATAAATGGTTAGATTGTTCTCTCCACACCATAGGCAGAGCAAACGGCATAGATTTGCGTTTACCGTGTAGCCATTAAGACCAGTTTTGCATGATATGCAGCAAACATGGGGAGAAAAAATCCTTATCTTGATCACCAAGGGCACAACCAAAGTATAATAGACATGCTGTTTTAGTAATACTTGTTATTTTGTTTCGTTGTGATTTAGGGGGTGAACTGTCCACACACATAACAAGTTATTTGGATCATTAGTACATTTCCTACGCCTGCTCTTATCCATATCTGTAACCTTTCATTAGCTGAATATGAACTGAAAGAAAAATTCAACACAGATGAAAACCAAACCACCCAGAGGAGCACTCAACCTAACACATATGTTTATTATATTATTTAATAATAACATGGCTATTATTTTAAATTAAGTCAGTATGAGTTGGTATCATACCACATTTCTGAAATGTTATACAAAAGAATAAGAATAAAAATATCTCAAAAACATTACGTGATACAGCATTTTCTGAGGCATTTTTGGAATCAGCGAGTCATTTTGCATAAGAATTAGCCTATTTTGTTTCGGGTACAAAAACCGTGATCCCTAGTGTTATTATATCGGGTGAACCAATTGATTCATACAAATATGTTGGGCCACTAAAATGTTTCAGATTTCATTTGTAATATTTTATTTCATTAAATGTAAGAGGATTTGTCTCTAAACTATCTATCCACCCCAAAATTAGCTAATTGGGTCTTTGAAAATCCACATCGCGTTCAGGAAATACCTAATGATCGGTAACTTTGAGTTCGGTGTGCTGTTGGCGCTGGACGCTAACATGTTCAATGGAGATGTTCAATTCTCTCTTTCTTATTCTTTTTAGTTTACGTCCTCCAACGTTGTCATATCGGACGATGAATGGGATGGGTGAAATGATGCTCATGAGCCCAGGGTCCATAGAGCTTAGTGTTACCCGACATTCGTCTTTCGGGATAAGGGAAAACCCCGGAGAAAACTTTATCCAATTAACTCAACCTGACCGAGATTCGAACTCGGGACCTCTTGAGCGTGAGGTAGACATGCTGCCAACACACTACCGAGGCGGGCGACATGTTCAATGTTCAGTCCTTTGTGGCTCTAAGTGAACCCACTGAACGCAAATCGGTCTAATCTCATAATTGGTCCAATATTCTAAGAGTAGACAATAAATGCAGAGGAGTACCGCAATGACACTTTGACCCCATTTTATCATAAACTGACTGAAGAGAAATCATAAGGTTGGTTTCAACAAAATTCTTTTACTACACATACTACAAAGGAGTTGATTAATAAAACTAGGAAAATGTTAGAAAAAAGTTTATGAACTTCTTGCTCCTTCGATCTAACAGTGTGTGGGTAACCTAAAATAGTTACGAGACAAATCGTCATTAGAAGAATTAAAAAAAAAAAAAATAGAAGTACAGTGGCCTAACTTAATCGTATGAAACAGAATGTGCTAGAGGGTGGACACCATTTCCAGTATCTTCTATAATGTAACAATATTACACGTGCTTTGCGAGCGAAGTTTATGTAGATGAAAAGCCCGACGTGGTGCACACAATCGCGCACAGGTGAAATTCTGTGCGCCCGTTAGGTTTTAAATGAAGGACCGTTTTACTTCAGATCACCCCTCTGGTTAGAATGAAAGCTTACAAATACTGCATCTCTTCTCTCCATTTGTCCTTGTATGTAGGACTTGCACCTCCTAGGATGTCAGACGCCTGTTGAGGTACTAAGGGCATATGCAGGGTGGGGATCAGCTCGATACCTGGTATGAGGGTGAAGAAGTGTATTATATAAAATGGTGGTGCAGTGTATGAAAGGAAAATTATTTATGTAGCAGTTGGAGGATAGTGAAGGAAGCAGAGAACCCGGAGAAAACCCACCCAGACGCCTCTTCCTCCACCATGCAATTCGCTGGGATCAAGTACAGCCCAACCAGGTGAAAGGCGAGTGGTCTAACCACTGGGCCATGGCACCCTCTGTATCTTTCAGTAATTTAAATTAATGAGTGAATTCAGTGATTATAAAGTAAAAAGATATAATCGTACACGCTTTGTAATGATTTTGCCGAATATCCCTCTACTTGTAATATTTCTTATGTCGTATAATTGAGTATTCAATCGGATGTTTGTTACTAAATAATTATATAATATTAAATCTTCGCTTTAGTAATAGTCGACAAGGTATTCGTTAACATAAGTTAGTCAAAGCTATCGACACTAGTAGTGTTATTGAAGTGATTCTTTCTTCTTTTGTTCGCGGTTGGAGGAATGAGAAAATAGGCATGAAACTGCTCTCTAATGTTTTGCATTATTGAACGCCAAATTAAAGCCAACATCTACATGTTTGTTCTTCTCGTACCAACTAAAACGGATTAAAAGCCTTTGTTTACTAAGTATTGGCATATGCGCACGAAAGTGAAAGCTGGAGTTATTAATTAACACAATGCAAACTTTTGTCCAACTTTGTCGCTACGCTGTTTTCATAGTATGAAATGCGGCGACTGTTAAACTGTACCACCTCGAAATTCCGACATCTGCATTCCATTTTATTTTCTCTCTCGGTCTGTCTCTCCCATTCTGAGAGAGGCCCTTGAAGCAACTTGTGGATAATATCTATTTTGCTTTCTCTGGATGAGTTAAAAATACCCGCGAAATAAAAGAATGCAACGGAATGTAACGGAAGAAAAAATTCAGGAAAATGAGAGAGAGATACACGAAGATGGGATTCTGAAGGAAACGCAAAATTGAAGTCTAAAATGAGGTTGCCGGATCCACGAGGGTATGTAATTTAAAATAAGCACTGACGGAAAATATACCTTTTCTGCATGCTTCAAATATGTCTTTTGAAAATAGTCTTTATGTTCTTTCCGTGTACATCTTCGTTCCGGTTCTTGAGCTGTGAAGGGTCTGGAATATAAAAAAAACGGCAGTACATACACACTGAATCATGGTTGAAATAGCAAACAACTTTGTACCAGCTTTCGAAGCCAGAAATAAGTTCAAATGAAGGAGATGTTCAACATGCCAGAAGGATATAAATTAATCTACGTTATTTGTAACGCCGAAAAACCACAAAAACTAATAGGCAGCACCATTTCACTAGTTCGTCACTCCAAGGGCTAGGCAATGCTGACTGTTCCGCCTTAAAACATATCTGACCATCGTTTTCGTGGTCTTCCCGGATGTCTTTTCTCTAGGTTTACAGTTTATAACTCTTCTTGGGATCCTATCTCTCAGCATTCTCTCAATATGCTCTCTCCATTCATTTCTATAATTTATTTTTTCTTTTACATAACTTATTTCTAAATCTCCTTATTTTTTCATTTGAAACTTTATCTAAAAGAGTACATGCCTTTACTGCTCTTAAAAATCTCATTTCGGCAGCCTGTATCTTGTTTTTGTCTGCTTTTGTTACTGTCCATGTTTCAGAACCAAAAACAAAAGCAGGCACAGCCATTACTTTATAAAATTTCATCCGTGTTTCGTTTCTGGTTTTAGTTTTTAGGCTTCTATTTATTATGCCGCATATTTGTTGAAACATTAGTAATTTATTTTTAAAGTAATTTTCATATTTATAACTGACATATGTTCCCAAATATTTAAAACCCGTAACTTGCTCTAAGATAATATCATCAATTACTATTTTGGTTCTAACAGTGTCTTTACCTCGAAAAGCCATTGTTATTTTATTTGTGGAAATTTTGAAATTATTATTCTTACATAACTTCTGTGAAATAAATACTGCTCTTTGCAGCTCGTCTTCAGTTTTACTTATAATTATTTGGTCATCCGCAAATCGCATCGTCTTAAGAATAAAATTTGGTGCAAGATGAATGCCTCCGTCAATCTTAAACATCCACTCTCTAATCAGATCATCTATATAAATTATGAATAAAATAGGAGAAAAACTGCAACCCTGTCTTACACCTTGATTTGTATGTATCCATTTACTATACGTTCAATTTCCAATATGTCTGCTGATTGTTATATCCTTATATATAGATTTTAAAACTTCAATGAGATGATTTGGGTAGCCTCTTCGAGTCATGATTTCCCATAATTTTTTCCTTTTTACATGATCAATAGCTTTTTCATAATCAATAAAAGCTATATGTGTTTCCAGATTAAAATTTCTTTTTTCCATTATCTGCTTAACTGTAAAGGTAGCTTAACTGTAGAGGATCGTCCTTTTCTAAAACCATTTTGTTCTTCTAAAAGTAGAACATCTGTAATGGTTTGTAACCTTTTACTCAAGATTCTTGCATATAATTTATATCCTGTGTTTAAGATACTTATTTCCCTATAATTCTCACATCTGTTTCGAGCACCTTTCTTAAAAATAGATATAATTCGAGCATGTGTCCAGGATCTTGGGATTTGGCATCCATTGCAACAACTATTAATTAAATTCAAAATTCTTTGATTTTGTATCGGTCCACCATATTTCAATAATTCTGCATTTATTGCGTCTTCTCCTGTGGCCTTCCTATTCAGTTCTTTTAATGCCGTTTCTAATTCTTCTAAAGTAATTGGATCTACATTTCCGCATTTAAGGTCTATTTCACTAGTTCTACACATAAACAAATGCAGCTTCTTAGCTTCACCTCTAGTCATGTCTCTAAATTTACATCCTCCGGCGTTATCATACCAGATGATGAATGAAATGGGTGATATGCTCAAATGAGTCCAGGGTCCATAGTCTTATTTACCAGGAATTTGTCTTTCAGAATAAGGGGAAACCCTGGAAATAACCTTATCCAGATAACTCGCCATGATTCGGAACCTCTTGAAAGTGAGGCAGACACGGTACCATCTATGCTTCCGAGGAGGACATGCCTTTCTCTAACACCTAAGTAGTCAGATTACACTGGGTAACAATGAAAATGTTTCAGACTTAAAAATAGTGAACTTACATGTACTTCCATCTGAATTAAAAATCACCATAAAAATGACAGATTAGTTCTTGTTTTGAAGATAAAGTGACATTTCACTTTTTTAGAGTAATGATTTTAAATTTAGGGGAACTTTCTGGAAGTTGGCACACCTGTCATACCGTACATGACAACTACAAGCATTTGGTGACAGTGCTCCTGCAAAAATACCGTATCCTTCGATGCAACATGTCCCTTAAGATCCATTTTCTCCACTCCCAGCTAGACTTTTTCCCTCCTAGTTGTGGAGCTGTTAGTGATGAACATGGGGAGAGATTCCGTCAGGACATTTCTGTTATGGAACAAAGATATCAGGGCCGTTGGAATGAAGTAATGCTTGCGGATTACTGTTGGTCTTTGTATAGGGATTCTGCGTAACTCCATCACAAGAGGCAAACTAAAAGACGACGAAGTCAATAGGCCACCACATGATTCTCTTCAGACACGACTATCTGCGAAGTATTTCTCCAGAAACTTAGAACTCTTAGCATGTAATTACCAGTTAAAAAGCAAATGCAGTTTCATTGTTAGCATGTATGTAATTAAAATGTGTCCTTTTCTCTCAATCCGTTAATATGTAATACTTCCACCTTGTTTATATGATAGAAACTAGACTAATACACATTTCTCATTGTCATATTTGTTTTTCTCAACCCAAAACTACTAGGAATTGCCTCATGAAGTGATCCAAACATTAAAAAATTGTTTCCCAGTGCTATTAATAGTAAACAACTGTCCATTTTATTTAGAAGATGAGGCAGTCCTTGTCAGCCAGGAACAGATAATTGATATTAAGGATATAATCATCGTTAGGTGTGTAAGTAGTATGTACGTTTTGAGTACATATATACATAAATACATACATACATACATACGAAAGTGGTCTGAAAAGTTTCCGATCTCAACATGAAGATGACAGCATTCGTTCAACTGTTTAGTTACTCACCAAAGTTTGTCATTTTGGACGCTCAGTTATGCAAGAGTCGTTTGAGTGAGTTCATGTGAGTGTTTTTATGAAAATGGATAAAATCTAGTATCGAGCTGTTATTAAATATTTGTTTTTGAATGGCAATATATCTATGCAAATCAAAGATGAGTTGCATTCTGTGTATGGGAACTCTACACCATCATTTACTAATATAAAAGGACAGCTGAATTTAAACGGGGCCGTAAGAGCTTGGGAGACGATGAACGTTCGGGACGTCCAAAACTGCAACTACCGACGAAAACATCGCCAAAGTTCACCAAATGGTGCTAGACGACCGCCGAATTAAAGTGAGAGACAGCAGAGGCTATGAATATGTCAAAAGAACGTCGCTCACATATTAAATCAACATTTAGACATGAGAAAGCTGTCCGCGCATTGGGTGCCGTGTTTGCTCACGTTAGACCAAAAACGTGTTCGAATGAACATTTCCAACGCTCTGTGGGCGCAGTTTAGGCGCTGAAAGTTAGTTGTGGCACCGATTAATTACTGTAGATGAAACGTGGATACACCATTATACGCCCGAAACAAAAATAGTCCAAACAGTGGACTGCAAAGGGGGAACCATCTCCAAAAAAGCAGACTGTTTTTTTTTTTCAGCTGGGAAAGTGATGGAGACTGTTTTTTGGGATAGTCGATATTTTAATCGATTATCTTCAAAAAGGAAACGCCATTAAATGAACTTGACAAGCTAAGGCAGAACTTGCGGAAAAACGGACACATTTACAGAAAAAGACACCTCAACACCTATTTCACAAAGACACCTCAACGGTTTCATAACTTCTGTTTCACACCTCAGCGGTTGCAATGACGCAAATCCGCGAATTGCAGTTTAAACTGCTTGACCATCCGTCTTACCAGATCTAGCCCCAAGTGACGTCTTTTTGTTCCCTCATCTGAAAATTGCGCTTGGAGGACAGATTTTCGTCAAATGAAGAGGCAGTCACCTTCGTGAACAATTTTGTAAAACGCCAAGTACTATTTGGACGAGTTACAGAGATGGGAGCATCGCTGGAAAAGTGTGTAGTTACAAGGAGACTATGTTGAAAAATAATTCTGAAAAAAATTCTTGTATCTTAAATAGGTCGGAAACTTTTCAGACCACCCTCGTACTTAGGTACATAATAACCCACAGGGACAGTGGGATTGTAATTAAAAATCAATATGAAATACATCAATGCTATATAATTAAGTGTTCATAAGCTAGTATTTCTTAACTTATTTCTTAACTTTCATGGGCAGACAAGATCAAATGGAAAATATCACTGGACCACCTGTAACTGCTGGGAAACCTCAGTCTCTAGCCATTGTTAAAATAGCTGTGCGGCGGACTCTGGCGCCTGTATGTCAATACCAATTCCTTTCACAGAATTTGAAGCGTGAGTTAGACAACGGGATACAGGATTTTGCTGAAAGCGTAGCCCTCGTGGCCGCGCATAATTTATCTAGAATCGTGCGAATTAGAAATCGGCGCGAATAACATGCGTGCTTTGCTAAATTTGTAAAATGATCGAAAGCGGCGGTAAGTAATAACCTATTGGAGATGGATAACATATCACATGGTGTTTTCAACTCCTCAAAAGTTAGTCCGAGTTATATTAAAACAAGTTAAAATTTATATTTTTGTTTATAAAAGCCAATACGTAGCAGGCTGCACTTTTGACCTCTACCGACATATTTGAGGTTGGCATTTCAACACTGAGAGGGCACGTCGATATAATCGACGTTGGCAGCAAGAGGGTTTATTTGGTGAAATGGCGGCGCTTGTAATTTAGCTTTGTTACTGTTTTTTAGTTTTATAAAAATGTATACACATTTCAGCTTTAAAACTTATTTTCTGCTAACGACTGTATCATTGTTGAAAGGATGCTCCTTCCTGAATACTTAAACAGACTCGTTTGGTTCGTTTTCTTTTGTTTCATTAGTAATTATGTGCGCGCCATCATATTTGAGTTAAAAGAACTCGACCATAGGCTGATGTTCCAAAAGCCGGCTTTTCTCATTTGATGTGTAATTGAGTTATCGTTGATCAAGCGTTTGAGTTAGTGAGAGGCAGTAATTATTTCTGTTAGCGTAAGAAACGCTCCAGCAACGCCGTTGTTTCTCGAGAGACTGTAGAAGTAAGCGTATCACCGCCATGCAAAATTCATACTTCGTGACGTGATCTAAACAGCGAAGATGAAATCTTCCTTCCTTCTACTCCGCTCTCGCCGCTTTTCATCATTCCCCTCCCCTACTCCTGAAGGCGAGTAACTGGGGAGGCTTCCCGAAAATTCCCAGTTGCAGAATCCCAGCATGCTGCAGTAGATCTGGTCCTCTATGTTGCGGTTACACTCAGGGTTTTCAAATGACTACTATCAACTTGTTTACAACTCTGGTTAGACTTAATGGGTAGCAAAGAGCTTGTTTTGGAGGAATGTCTTCCAAACTAAACATCGCTGATGCATAGGGTATATTACAAGTTGAAACTTTGTTTTTATGCTCTTATGGGCACCCTTAGCTGAAATTTGGTCTTGACTTTTCAAAAGATTAAAGCATACTTTGAACATTTAGCTCCAAACAATGGCTTCTGCACATTGATCTGTATTTAATTCTAATGTCCTTTGCTAAACTTAGATTTTTCTTAAACTTTTACTATGTATAAAGATTTCATACGTTGTAGTTTGTAACCATTATTCAACTTTCCGGCAGAAACTCTGAGAAAATAAAATTATAAATGTTGCACACAGATTTTCTATACTTAAATTTCTAAATATGACATAATTCATACGCCAAAGAAAAATTCTAAAAGAAAATGGAGGATTAATACTTTCTGAGAACACCTTTTTAGCACATAAAATTCTCTGCTTCTTTTGCACATTAGTATTCTATTTTATTATATAAATTTTTGCATTACGCGGAAAAAAGTCTAGAAACCTTTCAGTATGGAGTTGCTAATACATAATATGAGGAGACAAAATTGAAGACAGCCAAAAAGTTACAAATATATTGCTGTGGAAATGCACTATACACCACGTCCTGCAATTTACCAATCGCTATAGAGCTGGCAGGAAGCCACCACCTAAAATATTTCCAAAGCAGCAGCGTAAAAGCATTGTTTAAATAAATTTGAGAATGCCAAGGGGAAAGCGTGGACAGCTACTATAAAACCTGTACATATTAGCACTTTTATATAGACAGGAATAGCGTGTTAGAGAACTCTGGGGAAGGTTCACTTGAAGCATTTTGATGATGAAACAGACAAGGTATTTGATTTACGAAACATGAGGAATGGATCTCTTGGCCTTCTTGCTCTGTTGAAGGCAGTTCCGCGCACTGCAATCACCTAAGAATGACAGAGGGAAGGGGATTGTTCTCTTTGCCCTTTTCACCAAACGAATTAATGTACCTTAAAATAAACATGCCCTTTTCAGTTTTATTGCCATAACGCCCCTATTGCAAATTACCTGAATCAAACCAACAGTGGTATGAAAAGGAATGTTTCATTGCTGAATAAAAGCTAATGAAACAGTGTAAGGAAAATAGGCACTTTTAGACAAAAACTTAATTTCAAAATAGTCACTTTAGACGCCACAGAATAGCTACTATACTCCTATAGTTGAAAATTTGATAATTTTTTTATATTATTCCTGTACATAAAGGCATTTTCCATATAATCCAAGGTTGAATAATGAAACAAACCTACAACAGCTACTTAGTAAATGCTCATAAATTTTAAGAGATAGAAAACTTTTTACAAAAAACTTGTAGATATCGTTAATTCATGTGCAATATTTTTTTTCTTGGCTTTAACTATTTCCCAGAAATAACTATTGGAGTTTGATTGCTCTTTTCGCGAGTTATAAGCTGTTATCACTTCCTTCCTTCGCTCAAAGATTAAAATTTTAAAATTATCACATAACGAACCATTTTAAAATATATTAACTATCGTTTCAGCTTTTTATAGCTGTAATAAAATGTGTAATGAAGATATTAAAGGAAATTGTTTCACTCTAGTCGTGTGTAGGACGCACTATGAAAGCGTAGAGCCAGACTGAAAAATTCAATGCCATGGCCGGAATTTGAACCACGAATTTTCTGGTCTCCGTCCAGCCCCTCTAAACCATTGAGCTACTATGGCCAACATGCCAACATGACATTAAATTCTCCAAATGACTCGTGTTTTTTCCGATAAACCAGTGGGAGTTCTCAAAAACACATAAGACAACTACCTTAATGGCGACTTCGTATGCACGTTGGCCATAGCAGCTCAATGGTTTAGAGCGACTGGACGGAGACCAGAAGATCCGTGTATCAAATCCCGGCTATGGCATTGAATTTTTCAATCTGGCTCTACCCTTTCGAAGGTATAAAAGTTCAGTATGTAGACGAATAAACTTCTGTAATCCGATGCGGAACAGTGGGTAAAGAAATTGTGTAAATGCAAAACATCAGGGTGTTCTAAATTTTTGTTTGTAATTTACAGCAATACAGAAAGTTCTGAATTCCATGACGATGCAAGAAGCAGATAAAAGAAATTTAAGTAACTTTTTATTTTTCACTTTTTTGCCCTTTGTATAGTAGTTAGGTGTGAGTGTACTCCGTCGTAAATCTTGAACGTAAGACTTGGCCAAATCTCTCTCTCTCTCTCTCTCTCTCTCTCTCTCTCTCTCTCTCTCTCTCTCTCTCTCTCTCCCTCTCTCCCTCTCCTTTCTGGCCATGACTCTGATTTGAGCACACATTTCTGAAGCTGTTCATAAAATACACCTGGGCGATGGAATCAGAAGATAGCTTCATATAGCCGTTTTGGTGTGGCATCAATCTTTATACCAATTCTAAGAATGAATGTATTAAGTTTTCTGGTGCGTGTGCTTGAAAATAAAGTTAAGGAGTATTAAATTAACATTTAAATCCAAGATACAACACTGAGTTTCACCAACCCATTCTGCTCCTTGCTTGGGGACATTTTTATCTTTTACTATCGTGAAAATCATGCAGATTAAAGTTTCACCTATTTGATAAAGGCAGTGGCACCGTGGCCGTAGATTACGACTTCCCCCTTTAATAAACGCGGCATTGATTCCATCGACTGCAGCTTTACTTTCATCCATTTTACATCAATGATTTAGATTAATCACCTATCTTTGGATATTTCTCTCTCTCTCTCTCTCTCTCTCTCTCTCTCTCTCTCTCTCTCTCTCTCTCTCTCTCTCTCTCTCTCTCTCTCCCTCATATATGTACACTCCTATGTGTGCATGTGTAATAGAGATGCAGAATTGATAAAATATGCAATAACATTTGTGACGTTGACTTTTCAGGTGTTTCTGGTTTTATTTAAATGTAAGTTTTTTAAGCGATGTAACATTTGGTTTTCTTTTGAGGTCATACATGGGATATGCAGTGCAGCACCATCTAGCAAGGTATATTTCAAACTTTGTATTGTCTTAGCTGCACTGTATACGAGGGCTGTTCTCTAAAGAATGATCATAATTTTTTACGGTCATAATTTTTCGCACTAAAATTCAATCTTATTGTTAGCTTAATGTGAAACAAGCGTGCCTTAGTAGTTTCATTGTTGGTACTCCTGGTTCCCACTTGTGAGAACCAGACAAGTTCAGAAACGTTCAGTGTCGCCTGCAATGGAGGTAACACGCAGGTAAAGTTGATGTTAGAGGAAGATTCGGAGTTTCTTTCAAACGTAATCACTGCTGATCAAACTTGGCTACATCATTTTGATCCTGAGAGCAAATAGCAAAGCTCTCCTACATCACCAACCCCCCCAAAAGCAAAAGTGGTTGCTTCTGCTGGGAAAGTTATGGTCATCTCATTCTTTGATATTCGGGGAATGGTTTATCAGCATGTTGTACCTGCACACACATCAGTAAATGGACAATACTACAGGGATGTCGTGATAACATTGCAAGTCCGTATCAGGCGCAAAAGACCACATTTCCAAGAAGCAGGTTGGATGCTGCACCACGATAATGCGTGGTTGAATATTACCAATGTTGTTGCTGAATATCTTGCAAAAATCAAGGTGAAGTGCATCCCTAACCCTCCCTATAGTCCAGATTTACCCCCATGTGACTATTTTCTATTCTCTAACTTGAAGAAACGCCTTCGTGGGAGGCATTATCCATCATCAGAAGCAGTGGTGAAAGCTGCGGAGGCGATTTTAAAGGATGTCACAAAATTGTCTCCAGCATGTCTCTGAAGACTGGCAGAAACGCTGGGACGAGTGCATTGCATTCTGGGGAGACTATTTTGAGAAGATCATCAAAATTATGAGCATGAGTAAAGGTACGTTGTCCAGCAAAATTGTGATCATTCTTTATTGAACAGCCCTCGTATTTAAGTCATTTCAGTAATAGTTGTATTTCAACGGAAGTTGTTATGAATCTTACATTCATGATAGAGGAATTTCTAGAAAATATTTTTCAGATTAAAATTTCCGGTATCTATGAATCGTCACGATTTTTAACTAATTTTAATAAATATATTTTAACAATTTGTAATTAATAGCTCAACGACTCACGTAGTAGCGGAAAAGGACGTGCATGTAAACCGCTTATGAATAGTTTTCCGCGTGTTCATAGAAGGCGCACGTGTGGACGAGGCGATGTCCTCGTGTTTGCAGAAGAAGCAAAGTTAAAGCACTGCATTCGTAAAGTAATTCATTCTTAATATAAATTAAAACCTAAAGATGGGTGGAATAAAGGAGTATTCTTGTGTGGGGAACCGGTGATTATTTAAACATGCTATGCACCAAGTAAAGTTTAAGTTACGGTTACCTCTGGGACTGCGACCCCCAGTGCTACTATGCAATTGTTCTAATTGTTCTAAATAACCAGTGGAGCGTTACAATATTGGTACTGACCAAATTCTCCACTTTTAAAATTACGTGGCCTAATATGGACTTCTGGAGATTAAAATAATTGTGGAGATTAGAATAATAATTGTGGAGATTCAAGAAAGAAATAATTGTGGAGATTCAAGAAAGAAATAATTGTGGAGATTCAAGAAAGAAATAATTGTGGAGATTCAAGAAAGAAATAATTGTGGAGATTCAAGAAAGAAATAATTGTGGAGATTCAAGAAAGAAATAATTGTGGAGATTCAAGAAAGAAATAATTGTGGAGATTCAAGAAAGAAATAATTGTGGAGATTCAAGAAAGAAATAATTGTGGAGATTCAAGAAAGAAATAATTGTGGAGATTCAAGAAAGAAATAATTGTGGAGATTCAAGAAAGAAATAATTGTGGAGATTCAAGAAAGAAATAATTGTGGAGTTTCAAGAGAGAGGGAAATTTGAAGTAATATTACTATATTTTTACAGCCATTTATACAGAATATTTAAAGCAAAAGGAGCCTAATATTTTAAGACATGACAGGAGTATATATCACAAAGATGAACACTTGATGTTCATATTTATAGTCAAATTGGACTTAATGTTAGAAAGCTTTAAATCCTTTTCAGTATCCCGAAATATTTTGTAACAGAACATTTCACTGTTACATAAATTTAAATGATCTCCAGAGTTCTAGTATTTGTACCAATCACTCAAATAATGCTTGGAATGTTCATATAGTTAACATAGTTTTGTTGTACCCAAATACAAATGAGAATTAAGTGATTGAGCTAAATTGAGTTAATAATCATGCACATTATTCCTAAGGAGTAGTCGGAAATTCCATAACTAAGTGGAAATAAGCTCTTAAATTGTTTGTGGCCTTGATGAGTAGTGAAAAACCGGACTATAGTATAACATATTTCAAAAGTACTGTCAGTTGTGCTTTAAACATGCAGAACTTTGGTGTGTTGTTGGAAAGCTTGTATAAGTGAATTCTGGGAGTTAAGGAATGGAACTTGGGGTTTGTAACAGCATCATCACCTGAAATATCAACATGGATGCTGGTTATGCAAACAATAACAGCAACAGAAGGCCCCAGGTGCCTGCAATATGGCAGACTTCGATGAGCTTCACACACGTTTGACATAAACATTGGCTAATAGAATACAAATACCTACTACAACCTGACAGTGATGGATACGCATTGATAAGTACTATGATTGTCAGGGATGTGGCTTTAACACAACGTCGATAACACGTGTACTATTTGATGTTATCACTCACCTGAAACTGGCATCCTGTTCATGTTAGTTTACTCGATTAGAGAATCTTTAATTCAATGTTTCCATTAAACACAAATGTAAATTAATATGGGAGGCTAAATGACATAGATTTTTTTAGTCTTATAATTTGTAATTTATTTAATATGATACGTAATTTCAGTAAAGATACTGGTAATCTGGCAATTTGTTGTCTAAACTATGCATCATTGCACAGAAAAAAATATACTCTTTCGACACTTGAGATAGTTTTAGGTCTCTCTTAGGGAAAGAGTTGCCCTGTAATTTGACACCACATCTAAATTGGATGATGTTCATATTTCCAAGAGGCTTCTGCAACTATTATACCAGCTCTGCGTACCACTGACAATCTTGTTACGGAGGTCACAGCTAAATATGAAGTTCTTGCAGACCACTTTGAAGGCACGTTCACACCAAACGCACCTCATGCCACCACCCCAAGTATAGAACAGCGGCTTGACGCTTTTCGACACCAACCAACCCTTCCCTGCAGAATCTCCTTCACTAGTTCTGCTGAACTTAGGCATTTAATTCGCTCTCTTCCTCTTAAGAAATCACCAGGACATAACTTGATTCCCAATATTGTGTTGGAAAACCTGACAAACAAGGCCCTAGCACATTGTGTTCAATCCTGAACGCTTGTCTTCGACTTGGCTTTTTTCCTCACACCTGGAAATTGGCTCAAATCATTGTTCCACAAACCTAATAAACCTAAAAATCTCCCCGGCAGCTATCGTCCGATAAGTTTGCTGCCTACCTTGTCCAAACACTTTGAAAAGATTCTTTTTCGCCGTCTCCTTAAATATACCTCTGAAAACCGTATCATTCCACCCTTCCAATTTGGATCTCGTTCTAGACATTCTACCTCACACCAACTACTACGTTTAACACAAACAGTATCTGCTCACTACCATTTTTGTAGTTTTCTATCAGATCACACATTTACTGTTCGCATTAGTGGTATGGAGTTCTCTCAGCGCCATATTACAGCAGGAGTTCCTCAGGGATCCATATTGGCCTCAATCTTATTTAGTATCTATACCTATGATCTTCCTGACTTGGCCCCTACCTCCATAGCCTTATACGCTGATGATACTGTTTTATATAATTCCGGCACAGATCTCCCTACAACTATCCATACGCTACAAACCTCTCTTGACTGCCTCATTGAATGGTTCGATACTTGTCGCATACGTCTTAACACTCAAAGACCGCAGCTAAGATTTTTAGCTTACGTCGCATCTCCAACTCTCTCGAATTGCACATTAAACATGAATCAATTCCCTGGCTACCTCCTACCACCTCCGTCAAATACCTTGGAGTAATGCTGGACACTAAACTTACTTGGCGAGCCCATATTGATCGACTTATCTCGTTGGCATCAGGATGACTTTCAAAACTTGGTCCGCTACTTCACAGACACACTCCTCTTGGGGTTGAATGCTCTCTGCTTCTCTACAAATCTCTTGTCCGGCCACTTATCACATATGCTTCCCAGGTATGGGGTACGGCTAGAAACACTCATCTCCGTAGGCTACAGGTCCTGCAAAATCGATTTCTGCGCATCGCCACGGACGTATGAAATCAACAACTGCATAAAGAACTTGGTCTCCTTCCTCTTCACCAGTACATACGTCAGTTCGCCCCTCGCTTCTTTTCAAACCTGACAGATGTTCCAGGAGCTGTTATGTACGACATCGGCGTGCGATCCCGCCAGCCCACACGCCTGAAGAGACGACTCCCACAGGGTCTTCTCCTTAGTGACTCTGAATGAAAACTATGAATATTTTTTCACAACTACATTCTGCTAAACACATTTTAGTTACCAGTTCGGTGTATAACTTAGCGCAAACGCTGCATTTAACACACTATTGCACACACCCAGAAAAAATATTCGAATAAAGTCGCAACTGAACTCTTGAATCAATTCAATTGCACTGCAGACAACACTGAGCTGCACTCAACTGAATTCCTCTGTCAGCTATCCGCTAAGCACTAGCCAACTCCCTATAATGTGAATCTGGAGGAGGTGACATACTTAAGGTTTTAGGGATCAAACGTTGAGTTTGAGAGTTCAGGTTCAGCACCTAAACTGACTTTCACTGAGGAGCCTTCTCTACATATGTGCAAGCTCGTGTTACGTTATTTTTAATTCAGTGTGTTTTGATTCTTTATTCAGAAGTGTAGTTTGGGCATTTCACTGCGAACATTGGGGTGAGATGGCAATCATATCGAAAAAAATGGAGTACTATTTTTGTGCACTTCTGATACAAATACATAATTTAGAAAGCATATTTATTAGTATTATAAATAATAAAATACTAAAGAAAGGCAATAATGGATGTAACAATAAACAAATGATATGATTGCATGCAAATGAAAACAAAGTTCTTCTGCAGAGTTGTTGCACAAGTTTTCTTCTCTACAGGCTTCATGCAACCATCTACTGCAAAGGACACACTGTAATAATTGAGAGCACACTCAACATAAGATTCTGTGTAATCGGCAAGTGTACCAAATGTATTTCTCCGGAAATAGAGAACGTTTTGAATTTAGGTAATTGTCTTTTGATTCTACGAACCCACAAAGTCACAATGTAAATCAGCAATTAAAGAGAAAACAGTTTAAAATATTCGAGGTGTTCCTACTCATTATTCAAATACTAATTTTATGGAAGCATGTTCTTCTATTAGTTTATTAATGGAAATACACATTTGTAGAACTTGTTTCTTTATGTTCTTGTAGGGAGTATGTAGGCTTAAACGGGAGTCAAAGGTGGGACTTCTGGAATTTGGAAGTTGGTTTACTAAGCACCGGTTCACAGTGACAGTCCTGCAACCGCTTAGTTGTGAGATTGTCAACTTATGATGCATGACAACATTGGTAAGTACGAAATGTTTCCTTGTCCAAAACGTGTGGTACACTAGAAACTACTTCTGACAATTCATTCTGACGGTTTTACTGCTCCTCTACTTAAACTAATTCTTCAGTAGTTTAAACTCAACCCTGAATTTTGCAAGGGAATCCTCTCGGAAGACGTATCCCGTTTTCTCACTAGGATCATAACGAAAATACTGGCTACTAAAACCCTGAGAAGATAGCGTTTCCAAGGAAGAAACGATCCGAAAAACATGTTCAGAGAGCTGTTGTGAACGTAATTGGCATATGGTTGAGAGGTTCTCATTTTATAAATTGGAGTAAGGGCTTTCCATTTTATTTCGAGAACATAACGAGGATTACGAACAAATAAAGGATGTACTTGTACCTTCCCAGCGGGACTGGCGTAACTATCTGCCATATAGACACACACCTGAGACCTTTCATAAAAAGAATTGTTTTCCTTCCTCTACAATCCTTGTATTTAGACTTATTTCTGAAGAAGTCTTCATCTCTTAAATCTTCAGTGAGTTAAGATAAATACTTTTAAAATGATACACAACATGTACTTAGCTCACGGTGATTAAACTTATAATTGCTATTAGTTTGTTATGGTTTGAATATTGCTTAGGACGATGCATTTGAGAATTACTGCATAATCTACATTTAAGCTACCTTAATGTTTTATCACAGTATGATGATTTAGTATAATCATAAGTACGTTTTCAGCTGTTTTTATTCTACATTTAAATAATTTATACTGTTGACTAAAATGCCTCATGTATCAAATTTTATTTTAGTTCTTCTAAGAATATGGTTTTCCTTTAAGGGCACTGGGAGGTTATTTTTACCAATATTAAAATTTGAATACATAGAAAACTAAACATTATCAGAAATTGAAATTCCATATGATTACTTTATAAGGATGTGTGCATTTAACTACTGTATAATATTTAAATTACGTTCACATAGGGCCATGCAAAAGGGGCATACATCACACCGTGAGTCCTGAAAAAAATATTGCACCCTATATTTCAGGTGCACTTAACTTGTAGGGATTTAAAGCTACATGCACCAAGTTTTATCCTGAATAACCTAAGATACAGTTTTATAATATAGAATAAATGAAAATTACATATAGTTTATACTATGCACATGGAAAATTAATTAGTTTTTAGTTAAAAGATATTTTCAAGGACTGAATATTTGTTTTCATCCATTTTATAAATCACATGAATATAACTGTTAGCCGAATGTGTTCAAGGAACATTGACAAATAACCACTACAAATTTTGTGTCAATACCTTTTTATATTTTTTGAGAAACATGCACCTAAAGTATGCAAAATCAAGGTTTTGGGAAATCACGATCAAAGATTAAGCACCATTCTCAGGAAGTGGGTGTATCATTACGCCGCCATTTTTAAATTGACGAATTAAAGGACTTCAATACCTGCTGACAACCTAAAATGAAATGTGTAGTGTTTAACGCCCGCTTTTACTACATACGGCACCGCAGGCGATGACACTGATGATGCATGAGATGAAGATGGAGCACCGGTGGAATGAGATGGCGGGGGAAACCGGATATCCCGGAGAAAACCCGCCCCAACGCCGTGTTGTCCACCACAAATCTCAACTTGCGGTCGCCTGGGATCGAACCCGGGCCGCCTTGGTGAGAGCCAAGCGGTCTAACCACTGAGCCACGGCGTGGCCTCTGCTGACAACCTATGTTATATCATTTTAAAGCTGAAGAATTATATAATTTTTTAACATTAAAAACAAAAAGTGGATTCTTTGAAACCTATCAACCTCCCAGTGCCCTTAAAGCAAACCATTACAAAATGACTCCACATTGGAGGTTATTTTTAATTCAGATGAAGCTATGCTAAAGAGAATTGTCTTCTGAATTTTGGGATACATATAGTATTTCTTATACCATATTGTCACCCAATTAGCGGAAGGCAGGACCGGCGGCCGCTGGAAAGGACCCTAGGCAGCTGGGCCACACCCACTCATCAGTCTCTGTCACTGAGGGGGAAGAATAGAGGAAATGTCACTTGTGCGGGCGGCCCCTTCCCCCTCTCCCGCGGCCATCTGGAACCTTCGGGTGGAAACTAGAGAAGTCGGGAAGAGACGGCGATATTCCTATAAAAAGGGGCTGCAGTGAGCGAGTCAGTCAGTGCTTGACGTGCTAGTGGGGTAGCGCCGTGTTAGTGGAAGAGAAGACTGTGCGACGGAAGAATTTACGTAATTGTGTACGTGCATCGGAACGGTAACGTACGAACTGGTGAATCGTAATTGTGTGCATTACGTAATTTTGTGTAATTGGCAAGTGTTTAACTGTAAGTTGGTGGAAATAAAGAACATTTTTGAGTGGTGAAATTGGACTTTTCATTTCACGAACTCACAAAGTCACAATATTAAAGTTGATATAGGATTAAAGTTTCCGAATCTTATCATGAGAATACGTACTTATTGAAATGTATGTGCTATGTTCTAATTTATCAATAGCTTTAGGTCTTAAAGTAACTTATTTATTTAATAACAATGAGAAGTGTAAGTTGCTATGAGTCACTGAAATGTTAAACGCAAAGTTCTTTTACTTTAAAATATGTGTGAATATATTTTAAAATAGTTTATGCTTGCTTTTTACGTTGCAGTGTTATAAAAAGGTAAAAAAAAGAAAGACATCTGTAGCCTAGGTAATAGCGTCTGTGCCTCACGTCCAAGAAGTCCCGAGTTCGGCGAGATATCTGGAAAAGATTTTCTTCCTTAATTTTATATTTTGCACAAACCTGAAAAAGAATTCAGAAAAAAAACTCTGAAATCCTATGGACTATGAGCTCATTTGACCATTTCAAATAACCATTTGACCATGTAACGGGAATTTGTGTCCGTAGTTAATTTATCTTCGTCTTCATCAGCCGCTCGGATGCAATTTGGGACAGGATTTCTATGTTGGGCGCACAATTCTTTCTCTTCTCGTGTGAGTTTTGGCGACTATCTATTTCCTCTGGTCACCAATTGTATCATCTTATTCTTAATAAGTCATGAGACTCATCTGCGTTTTAAGGCGTGGTTCGGAATAAAGAAGTCAAATTCTGTAATTGGTTATATTTATACAGATTCAAATTATACCTTAAAATGTTCCTGATCTAGTACCAGTATTCATCACACTCCACCATTACAACAAAAATCTCTCTTTAAAACGAGATTATTGACTTATCGTATTTATCGTTACTTCTCTTAATTTTGTGATTGGCCGATCCAATGGCACGTCACCACATTACGTCATATTACGTCATACCATTATTATTTCGCCAATCACACAATTACACACATTTTTACATATTTAAATTATTAAATATATTTAAATAATCAGTTTTTATAAATTTATAAACCTCTCATACTTCAAACATAACCCAAAAGTACTGTTACAACCATTTTACTAATTTCATTAACTGTCGTATATGATGTAACGGGTTAAAGGTTAATAAAATAGATGTGAAATGAATTATGAATTTTGGATTAGATAAGATAAAAATATTAGCCGGTATAAAACTGCTTTAATATATTCTATTTCTTCAGTGATTCCAAATCTAGAACAAAGAGGGACGAGCAATACAGCTCCTCATTTGAGAGGTCTATTGACCACTTATTTTGACATTAAGTTTTACGATTTCATCTGCGATGATTCCTTTTCTTCATCATTCCTGCTCTTTGTCCCAGTTAAGGACAGATGGTGTGGATCTCTGCTCGAAGGAAAAGATTGTATGAGGGGGGTGGTGACCCAAAAGAAATCGAATTATTGTCCTAAAATCCTTATTGATGAATCTTTTTACAAAATTACTTGTCACCTTCAGGCCGCGCCGTGGCTCAGTGGTTAGACCGCTTGGCTCTCACCAAGGCGGCCCGGGTTCGATCCCAGGCGACCGCAAAGTGAGATTTGTGGTGGACAACACGGCGCTGGGGCGGGTTTTCTCCGGGATCTCCGGTTTCCCCCGCCATCTCATTCCACCGGTGCTCCATCTTCATCACATGTATCATCAGTGTCACCGCCTGCGGTGCCGTATGTAGTAAACGCGGGCGTTAAACACTACACATTTCACACTTGTCACCTTCAAAATACTCTCCACTGCATGCAATGCACTTGTCAAGTCTCTTTTCCCACTGTTGGAAGCCTGTTTGGAACGCTTCAAGTTTGATATTGTCCAGTGTCCTATGTGAAGCTGTTTTTACCGCCTCCATATCGTTATAATGCTCCCCTTTTAGCGTTCATTCGTGGAAATAGGAAAAAGGCACACGGGGGTAGGTCCGGCGAATACGGAGCGTGGGAACGACAGACCACCTCTGAGATGCCAAAGAGTGGGCCACCCGTAAGGCTGTGTGTGCTGGAGCGTTGTCGTGATGAAGAAACCAGTCACCTGATCACCAAAGTTCCGGGCGTGTCCTCACATCCTCTCGCAGACGCCTTAAAACATCCAAGTAAAAGTGCTGGTTAACAGTCTGACCAGGGGGTACAAATCCCCGATGCACAACTCCATAAACATAAAGTACAATGATCATAGTCTTCATATTTGACCTCATTTGCTTTGCTTTTTTTGGTCCTAGAGTTGGGAGTCCTCCACTGGCTTGACGCTTGCTTGGTTTATGGATCATACCCGTAACACCAACGCTCATCCCGTGTAATGACTTTGTTCAAGTAGTTTGGAACACGTGTAATCTGTTTTCAAGTCCTGACATACATTCATGCGGATGGTTTTGTGCTCCTGTGTCCAGGGGCCTACTTCGGTAGGTACGGGTTTGGCGCACCCGGGGTCCCGAGCCAACAGTCTCCCTCGTGTGGGCTCATCTTCGTGGTTGAGGGAGACGGTCAACAGGCCCACCCACGTGTAGGCCGTGCGTGGAGACCCGTGGAGAAGGTTTTTAGATACTTGTCTAGTTTAGAGTTTAGGATTTAGTGAACGAAATTTTTAGTAGCTTTTGATTGATGTTTTTTATGTACGTGTATTTTTAAGATGTTTTGGTACACTTGTATAGTTTTTAGAAAGTTTTATATCTGGCTTTTACCATGACTAGTTTTTAAAGGGCGCTGATGACCGCCGTAGTTGAGCGCCCTTATATATATCATCATGAGAAGGCGCGAAAGAAATTTAGCAACACGTGCCATGTGCAAATCCTCCCTCAAAATCCGCTGTCACAAGCTCTAACTGATTCCTGTCGCTGCTGAAATTTGGTCGATCGCTTAGCGACGATCCTCGTTGATCTTTTGGCGGACCTTTTCAATGTTCTCATTTCGCGATGTTGAAGGGCGCCCAGAACGAGTTTGGTCTTCAAAACACATCTCACCACGTTTAAAGCGCCCTAGCCGCTCGAAAACCTGTGTGCGGATCATAGCGTCCTCCTGGAAACTTCCTGAAGCATTTGGTGTGTGTCAGTTGCAGTTTTTTTAAGCAGGAAGCATTTCACACACACTCTTTGTTCTTTTAAAGTTGCCATAACGACTTCGCAGAGGTAACCCGCCAACAGCCAGCGAAACACAATACCACGCGTGCACGTTCAGCTCTACAGCGACGCCGTCTGCACAGCTGTTTCTTGAAGGTCTCTACTAACACTATCTAGCGTGAGAACGCTGCACTACGTCTACGTGTGGCAGCGCCCTCGGAGTCCCCCTCGTATTGTCTTCCTCTAGTCTGTACCTCATTCTGTAATATCTTAACTATATTCCTTCTTCCTGATGCTGGTAGCCACAATTGATCTATGTGTTAATGTAAGAGATGTATAACCTCTCTCGGCTGTATAACCAGTATAGAAAAGGACATATTGATCGATGTTATGAATCGCATCTGTATACTGAAACAGGACTATCTAAAGCGTGAAGGTGCAATACTTGCTGTGCAAAATTTCACATTTATCTCCTTGAATATTCATCATACAGAATTTTAATAAAACCTTGGCTTTAATTGTTCTTGAATTTTTCATAAAACTAAATAATATAGGACGTATGAGTCTTTGACCCCTTTCTTTTTTTATAATCCTTATACATTTGTAGGAAATAACTGCATGTCCTATAGTCTCTTCTTTAGCTGAACATAAGGGATAGGGGATATAGAAGTTTCGCTGTGATCTCTGAATTAACTGAAATCTTATCTTTCCTACCGCGCGTGCTCGTGTGTGTTAGTGTGCGTTTAACTACATCGCCGTCAAATGCCATGATCGTATCAGTCCCTACAATACACAGGAAGCGGTCTTGCTAGTTATTTTAAATATCAGTAAAATTACTTACGTGGGGCTATCGCTTTTTAATCACGCTTGAAAACCATTAGTTTTGGCTGGATTTGAACCCGAGTCATTAGAACACACGAGAGCAGATAGGATATTTTCTCTTTGTATTCCTGATAATACAAAGAGAATGAAATTTCAAATTTATCACATAGCCAACTCTTAACATTTGACTATCGCGTTCTATTTCTTTTGTACCTACAAGAAAATATGTAAATGAATCTTTATGCATGTTTTATCTACATTAATACCAAGTAGAAGAATGAGAATAGTTTGTGCGAGAGTCTGCATATATACAGGGTGTATATAAATGAATATCAGGGTTATAAATCTTTATATTTATTACATTGAACTTAGTTATAAATGTCAAATGAAAAAGCAACTCTTAACACCAGTGCACATGTGCGTGCAATGTTTCTGCCGCAATCCGCTATAGACAGTGGTAGTAACAAAGATGGCAACTAGTAAACAGAAAGCGTTTTTTGTATTGCGGTTTGCAAAGACCGAATCTGTAGTTGCTGTGCAACGTGCGTTCCGTATTAAGTTCAGTTGTGATCCTCCTAGTGATAACTTTCGCAGATGATATCATCAGTTTGAAGACACCGGCTGCCTTTGTAAAGGGAAGAGCACGGGACGACCAAGAGTAAGTGAAGAGACAGTTGAGCGAGTGAGTCGTTCACTCGTAGCCCAAGGAAATCAGTACGGAAGGCTAGTCGTGAATTACAAGTTCCTGTGTCGACTGTTTGGAAAATTGTATGGCTACGTCCTTACCGTTTACAGTTATTACAGGCTCTAAAGTCGACAGACCACGGATTACGTGCCAACTTCTCAAACGACATGTTGTTTCATGACGATGACGATTTTATGGATCGTGTTGTCTTCAGTGATGGATCGACCTTTCACCTTAGTGGACATATTAACACGCATAATGTGTGCATCTGGGGATCAGAAAATCCTCACGAGATGGTATAAATGCAACGAGATTCCCCTAAAGTGAATGTTTTTTTTGTGTGCCGTATCACAGCGAAAAGTTTGAGCCTTTATTTTGGCGAACCTAATGTAACTGGTACTTCTTACCTTGATACACTGGAGCAATGGGTCTTCTCTCAGTTGAAAAAAAAAAATGAGCCAGAGAATTTCATTTTACCACAAGATGGTGCGCTACCTCACTGGCATAACGAAGTACGTGATCGGTTAAACGTCACTGTACCCGAGCGCTGGCTAGGCCGCAATGGCCCCAATGACAGGGATTGCTATGCATGACCTCCACGTTCTCTTGGCCGCACCGTGGCTCAGTGGTTAGACCGCTTGGCTCTCACCAAGGCGGCCCGGGTTCGATCCCAGGTGACCGCAAAGTGAGATTTGTGGTGGACAACACGGCGCTGGGGCGGGTTTTCTCCGGGATCTCCGGTTTCCCCCACCATCTCATTCCACCGGTGCTCCATCTTCATCTCATATATCATCAGTGTCATCGTCTGCGGTGCCGTATGCAGTAAAAGCGGGCGTTAAACACTACACATTTCATTTTTTTCCACGTTCTCTTGAACTAACGGCATGCGATTTTTACCTTTGGTGCTTCATCAAGGATCGTGTGTGTACGTGCCTCCGCTACCAGCTGACCTCCCTGAATTAAGAAAGTGGATTGAAGCAGCTGTTGCTACAATTACTGAATACACACTTAACATTTGAGTAGAACTCGGCTATAGACTTGATGTGTGCCGTGTGACAAAGGGTAGTCACATTGAACATTTATAAGATTCTTGGTAAAACTGTTTGAGTTGCTTTTTCATTTGATATGTCATTTATAATTTTGTTGAATGTAATAAATATTATATAGAATTAAAACCACGGTATTCATTTATATACATCCTGTATATTTAATTCTTTTACGGTCATAATTTTTAACACTAAAATTCAGTGTTATTATATTCTGTTAGCTTAATGTGAAACAAATACGCCGTAGTATAATCATTGTTGGTACTCCTGGTTGCCCGCGTGTGAGAACCAGGCAATTTCAGACATGTTTAATATCGCCTACCGCTGCAATGGAGGTAACATGCAGTTAATGTTAGAGAAGGATCCAGAGTTTCTTTCAAACGTAATCACTGCTGATGAAACTTGTCTACATCATTTTGATCCTGAGAGCAAACAGCAAAGCTCAGTGTGGGAATCTTCATCACCAACCCCCAAAAAGCAAAAGTGGTTGCTTCTTCTGGGAGAAGTGTTATGGTCATGTCATTCTTTGATATTCATGGAATGGTTTATCAGCATGTTGTAGCTGCACACACATCAGTAACTGGACAATACTACAGGGATGTCCTGAAAACATTGCAAGTCTATATCAGGCGCAAAAGACCACATTTCAGTGAGGCAGGCTGGATGCTACACCGCGATAATGCGCGACCGTATATTGGCAATGTTGTTGCTGAACCTCTTGCAAAAATCAACGAAGTGCATACCTGACCCTCCCTATAGTCCGGATTTAGCCCCATGTGAACCTTTTCTATTTCCTAACTTGAAGAAACGCCTTCGTGGGAGACATTATCTAACATCAGATGCAGTGGTGAAGGCTGCGGAGGCGATTTTGAAGGATTTCTCAAAAAATGGTTTCCAGCATGTCTTTGAAGACTGACAGAAACACTGAGACAAGTGCATCGCATTGAGGGGAGACTATTTTGAGAAGAACCATCAAAATTATGAGAACGAGTAAAGGTGCGTTGACAAACAATCCTTCATTGAAACCGGAACATGGTAGCAATTACAAAAACTAGACGCAGGTATATTTTTTCTATATAGTCTATCATGCTTCTTATCCAAAATAAAATTAACAGATTATAATGTTTTATGTGTGTTTAGTCGAGGAAGTTCCAGTAGTGTTCATACCGAACAAGTTGCCTTTAATGGCACAGTTCTCTCCCTCAACACACTGTAGGTGTCTCTGCAGATATTTCTGCTACAATTACAAACTGTATGGAAGGAGGTAGGAATAGTCGGGTTTTTATCGCCACGCTTAACAGTTCCATTAAACTGTGAACCAGGAATTACTCTCCTGTTGCGCTAGAGAATCTCGTTTGTTCCCGATTTGAGTTAGTCACGTATCGCATCGTGAACAGACGTGCTCGTTTCCAAGCACTTGTGGCTATCCAAGTAAAACGGGTAGTGGTTTAACGCAGGTCACATGCATTTCGCTACCGTTCGGTCATCGCAAACCTCATTTTCCATTTTCTTCCAGTATTCGCGTTTTTGAAGCCACTTCTTTCTCTGCCGCTTGGCTATTATAGACCGAGAATTATACCTTATGAGTTAAAACAATTCCTCAGCGAATTTATTAAAACTGGTTGTATATACTAAATTGAGTTGAAATAAGACTCTAACTGCTGTTTCTCGGTGTCCTATTGTTTACTGTGAAAGTGCTTAGTTTTGTTAGAGAGCACTGTTTGGGTTTGAGGTAAACATTTGATGTAAATCTACGGCATTAGACCACCCACTTTGCTTCCCTTCCAAGGGAAGAAATCCTACGGATTTTACGTCCGAAAAACTTAATTCGCCTTCCATCGTAATTGAGCACGTGACCTCGAAAACCAGAGTTTACTGTTCCTAAACCAAGGACAATCGTTGGACCTTAGACTCTTTGTTTACACTGTAAATTTTGGAAGTTTTACCTCTAGCACTCTCCCGTTGCTGGAACTGTTTGGTGATGTTTTAGTAGTACAGTTTTAGCCCACTACCCGCTTTTTAGCGTCTTTGCCTCGCATTCAAGAGGTCTTAAGTTCGAACCTATCTGGGTAAGTCACCTTGATAGCTTTCTCCAAGGTTTTCACTTATCCTGAATGAGGAATGTCGAGCTCTATGGACCCTGGGCTAACGAGCACTATCTAATTCTACGTCCGATATATTTTAAGTTGGAGAACGTTAAAAAGTTACGTCCAGGAGTTTCGTCCCTGTTTTCTTTTTTAGTATTGTTGGCACCTATGATCTCGATAGTTGTGCCCTAAACCACCACCACCACCACCACCACCACCACCACCACCACCACCACCACCACCACCACCACCACCACCACCACCAGTAGATTCACAGCTCAATACACGTATTTGAGAGGATTCTGATGAAATACAAATTTTTACTGGATTGAGTACATCCTTTATGCCCGATTTCACCAACAAATGTTACGACTTAACACGAGTTTAGCAATAGTTAAAACAAAAACTGCATTTCACCAACAAGTGTTAGCGTAACACTCGTGTTAAATCTCATGTTAAACTAACAAGCCGAATTTCTGATGTTAAGTCCTTAACAACTGTAAATAGTCAAGATGGCGAGCATGAACTCAGCTGTTGATGTCGATTTGCTATATTTAAGACCGTCTAAATGGCATTCATAATAGAGTATTGCCTATGAGGAGAAATGATTTTGAGGAACTATCCGAAGAAAATTGTTTTACGGAGGTATAGACTGTCAAAACATGTTGCTATGAAGGTTACTGCAAAAGTACAAGAGAGGATAAAACATGCATCGAAAGGAATATGGCGATCTCGCCTTTGCTTCAAGTATCAATAACCTTGCGATTTTATAATTCACTGAATTATGTGGATAATACATTGTCCACCTGCCGTCTTGAAACTTTTAAGACACTTGTTCTTCTCACCTCGTTTTAATTTTACGTAATACTTAGAAGTTGCTTGGTGCTTGTAGTAGTGACACATGCATTTGAATTAAATTCGTTTCAAATATTTTCCCCGCGACATTTCTCTTTTACATTTACTGCATCTGGCCTCTTATTTTCCACGATATCCTTACACTTCGTCACCATTTCAATTAACAATTCTTTCTCCGTCGATGAGAAATTTGTCTCACGGCTTTATTTATGATTTTGTTCATCCGCCATTTGTGCAGACGAAAATGAAAACAAAAGCACATCGCAGCTCATCCATAACCTTCTATAGTTGTGATATTTACAAGTTTTTTGGCGTTAACAAAGGTTTAACATTTTCAGAAAACAGGTTGGTGAAATGCACGAAATTTAACATTAGTTTTAGCGCTGTGACAATTGTTACGTTACATTTGTTAACGTCGATTTTAACATATGTTGGTGAAATCGGGCGTTAGTATAGGAAAGCAGCAGAAAAATGTATGGGCTCTGTTACAGTTCTACTTCTAAATAGTTCATACTGTAGCCTTTAGAGGCACTTTGTACCTATTCGTACGGAAGAGACGCCAATATTTGGGCAGACAAAATGAATCGGGCCGAGGCACGAGGCTATAGCGACTCATATTAAATAAACTTGGTTTCGAGATTTCCTGAGGTCGCCTTAAGCTTAGTGATTGTGTGTGAATGTAAAAATTAATTTCAGATATCCGTATTGTCACGGTGACTGCGAATGTGTGCTATAGAGGAATTGGGTAAAACCATTCCAATACCTAAGTTTGGTGGCGAGAGGAGAGAAGCAACGAAAAAACTCGACAGCCATTATGTGACGTTATGAGATTGTTGTGCACGCAGAATTTTTCATACCGCTCAAATACCAGAATTCTAGAAGATTGGACTTCCGGGGGCTTCTAGTCATAACCAGCAGAGCAAAAGGAGGCGCATAGGTCACTTCCGTGTAGCGGAGAGACAGAACAAATGTCAGGCGTTCTGCTAGGAGTGCAGTACACTACAGTAAAAGAAGGCAAGCATAGCCTGAAGAGGGAGATGAGCTTCAACTGTTTTTGCTCTGGTAGTACATCTGTTTATCATGAAATGATTGTGTAAGCGTATATATGAATAACTATGCTGCCAGATCCAATGCTCTCTTTAGTAACTGCAGTGATGTTTTTTTTTTAGTTAATTGATGGAAATTAATCATTTCTTCACACTAGCCGTATATAGGCTAAGGTTGTTGATAGTCAACATGAAAAATTCAATGCCATGGCCGGGATTTGAACCACGGATCTCCTGGTTTCCGTCCAGTCGCTCTAACCCATTGAGCTACCGTGGCCAACGTTCTGTCCTGACATTAAGTCCTCCATTTGACTCGTTGGACGGCAGTGATAGGTATTATTCATGAGTGAGTTACGTGACAACACTATTTTAGATCAACCTAGCATCCTTACTTCCGGAAGGCAGCAAAAGTGGTTGTTACACATTCATCTGCCTTGCCTCCTGTTGGGTGGACAGTGGTGCATATTTAGGAGCATTTGGATCGACGTGCTTACTCTGTGCAAACTGAAAGTAGCTAACAATTCTAGTAACCAAGTGAGCTTGGTGCAACTTAATTTTGTCACTGTATTTTCATGGACTGCGCCAGCATTTGTTTGGCACACACCTTTGTTGCCAAATATTTCTGTATAGCTTTGTTTGCAATATAGTATACCATAGTCTGTGTCATGTTCTCCACACATTGGCTGCGTTTTAACCAATAAAAAAGTAAATATGTGAGAGTTTAGATAGGTTCAGATGTGCATTTACCTTATTGTTTCGAAATGTCGCTGTCATTTTATATACATTTTCCATAGATTGAAGAGTGAAAATTTGTATTTATGCAGTCTTATTTTCGAGTTCTTCAGAGGAGTAGACTGACCGACATTATAGACATCGGTTTTCTGCAGTTTTGGGGTTACTCCACACTGCAGCAGAAAATCAGGCGCAACATGGGGCCTGAAAATAGCAACATGATTCCTTTTACCTTGCCACATATTGCTAATTGCTTAAGGGGAGATTTTAATTATTCATGAGCCTCATAAAAATATACCGGACGGATTTCAACATCGTTTTATACATATAAAAATTGTTTGCGGCAACGGTTTGCCACAGAAACATAGATATAGCGCTTAATCTGTGCTTAAACAAAATATTCTTCTAAATTTTAGCAAGGCTTCAGATTTTATTTATACAGACAGCATGTTACAGATTCAGCCGGGAAAGGTTCAGATGTTTTTGAGGGGTGTTACTGAGCACTTTGATATAGTATACCAGCGGACTTCGTTTGCAATAGGTAGATCAAAATCAATAACGAGCTAGCACTTCACTAATAACACTTCCCTGTGTTGCAGATACTCGTGGCCGTGCTATGTTGAAGCTCTCCGTGTAACATTTCTAAACACTTGGAAGCACACACACACACACACGCACACGCACACGCACACACACACACACACACACAGCCTTAGATAAAAATGAATAGCTACAAGTAACAAAGTTCGATTTTGAAAACATTGGAAGCATTCGATGACGCTGCGTTCACAATATAAGCTTTGGAAAGGTAGAGTTAGTCTAAAAAATTCAATGTCATAGCCGGCTCTACCTTTCAATACTTTGGCCTACACAAGGCTAGTGTAAAAGAGGAGTTAAGTGCAGAGGTTTTACTCCCATTGGTCCTGGACCCGCAGGACAAGGACACGGGCCTGCTTCAACCCGGGAACGATGGATACTCCGAGGGTGTTTCCATAGGGCAACACCTAGAGTCTAAAAAGACGGGATGGAAGCGGATACGCCACTTACGCGCGTCAACCCCGCAGGGAAGACTACCGAAAACCTCGGTGGGACCGCTTGGTGATCTAGCACACCTACTAGCTCTGCAGGCTAGTACCCGGGACTTATGAGGCAACCCTCTATCCCCTCCGGGCGGCCGCAGCCTGGCCGAAGGTACCAAATTCCCCGTGGGTGTCGGGATCACACTGCCTTCTCGAGTCCAACCCAATCCGAACAACTCCCCAACGGGAGGGGCTTGACAGTAGTGTAAAAGAACAATTAATATTGAAAAATATTATGCTATTTATATTCACAAAAGTTTGATGCCGTATTTATCAGCCGTATGATTGAATACGATTTTAACAATGAATAAAATAATTAAATTATAATGAGGAAGTAAGGTGAAATAATTTAAGATAATGAATATTACAGATGGATAAGTTCATGAAACGAAGCAACAGCATTTAAATTCAATTACTAGAATGCGAATAAGTATTTTAACCCAGAGCTATATAATAAAGTTGCTGGTCTATATGGATGAAAATGTTCCGTCGAAAGGCTGTGGTCACGGGAGGATCGCTACCTGGGTCATTAGTAGACCGGTCCAAACCTGGCCCAAACCAGTATTTCGGGGAAATGTCCGCGTGGTTGTAGCTCGCTAACTAGAGTTTTTCAGAGAAATCCAGCTGGAGGCGAGGCTATATCTGTTTTGGTAAGGAATATTAGGTTTTAGCGTCGGTCTTCTAGTCTGAGACGTGATACCGTGTAGACGTGTTTTGCCTGCCGGGGACACAAACGTCGGATTGCGCCGAGAAGTACAATCAGTAATGAGAATCTTATTAAGTGAACAAGATCTCCCAGCAGTGAATTAAGCGGCGAAGTATACTTTCAAAACAGTGTTAGTAATTTATTCCATCGCGATAGATTTCAGCAATTCAGTATAGTTTTAACGTGATAGTGGAAATCTAGAGTAATTCGATCTGAACGCGGCCTCAACTCCTGGTGAACTGTAAGCACGAAACGAACTGAATAGTAAAGCTGATACTATGAACTGTGTTGTTTTTATTTCGTCAACCTATCTCACGCATACCCTGTAGATAGCGTGGTCTCAGCTCTAATGACTAGCCAGGGCAAAGAATAGTCAACCCATAGAGCAATCTACTAGGCGACCAGATCACCGGGATCCAGGCTGCTAAGGTCACATCCAGAGTGGCTGATACCCGAGACAGAGTATCAGCAGACCCAGCTGGAGGAAAAGGCTACAAATTCGTATGAAATTTAGTGTTGTATTTCTTATGTTCTTGAGATATGCATTTTCAAAGTTTCCTGCTCGGTTGTGAAAATATTTTATACCTTGAAATATACATAGCGACGAAAAAGATATCCAAATTGTATTGTTTATTTTCGAAATCACAGTAGGTAAACCTTTTAACTTCACCTTGTACCTATTAAACTTGAGCCGGCAACATTTTGATACAATGCATTAATCCTGTCATCAATGCTCAACAAAATATGGTCAAAAGTGATGAATATGAAAATTATCGACCCCTAAGACTCCAAATTAATTAGATTTTTAATTGCCTAGAAAAATACTTTCTCAGTTATTGAGACTAATTTCGGTGTTACGCTGGTCAAAACTTTCTCTCGTTATATAAATCCAGAGCACAAATCTGAAATGAAATTAGCTACATCATATACGTGAGGTAGAACAAAGCTTCCATGAATATGAGAAATAAAACCTTTAAGTATGTACAGTTGCCTAAGAATACACTTTAATCCTGTGTCTCGTTGCTAGTTGTCACGCGTATGTGAAGTTTTGAACAAGACATACATAATAGAAATCAGTGGCGGCTCATGTCTGTACCTTGGGGGGGGGGGGGAGCAGCATTGATTACTGGAATTTTAGCTTTGTTTAATTATTTGAAGACGAACGACAATCTTTCTGGTTAGCAAACTTATTGACCACTCCCTCGTTGAACTTCGGGATGTTTTGTATGTTTTGTATCAGTTTTGGATTTTCTTTTCATTAAATAGGGAATCAATTTCTCGTGTATATTTAGTCAACACCCCTTGATTTTGTGAGCCTTCAAACTCTTCATGCCCTCTTAGGGGTAGCTCGTGATAACCACAACATTTCACATAGTTTATTATCTTTGTAAGAGTGCCCTATTTTTTGGACTTGTGACAATCTATTGATTCTTTATAGGCTTGGCTTAAACATGTCAGTACATTTACTGACGCAAGTGTAGCAAACTTAAGCATGTTATTAACATGATTTTTGGACATTTCATGTTTAACATTTTTCATATAGTCTCTTCAAGTCTGAAGCTCCCTTTTGAACCCATGCAATGTTGGATGCATTGTCTTTAATTCCAAATAAAAGGCAAGTAAAAGAGAAAAGTGAATTGCTGATTTCACAGCCACATATCCACTCATATTTCGTGTAAATTTCAGGACAAACACCTGTTGTATTGTTTCTGGTGGCTTGCTGCACTTTGAATATTGTTTAACACAGCAATCGGTATTCCTTGTACATAAATGTCACATTTTTCTTGCAGTGTTAAAGCGCCAAAACGAAGAGACTTTAAATATTCGACCGAATTACTCATTGTTACAATCACACCATTGATAGCAGTATAAAATGTCACATTTCATTATACTTTACTGTCAGGAAACAAAAATATATTTCAATCACCGTGAATATGTTCAAAAACCGCCGACTTCACGAAAATCTGCATGAACTATCACTTACACCGCTCTTGGGACTGCAAGCAGTGCAGTCCAATGAGTTCACTAACCTATAGGGCTCGCGGTAGGTCTAAACGTGAAGCGGTGTTAGCGGAGGGGGAAATGGAAGCTTACATGCACGTTAGTGAGTTGTCCTGGCAGTCTAAGAGGGCGAAGCGGCTTCACATATGAACTTGCCACACCGTCTATCAACTTGTAAATTGAATAGGTTACATATATATATATATATATATATATATATATTAAGGCAACAGTAAAATTAAAATTTGTTTCTGGGAGGGGGCTGCGGACTCGCAGTCCTTTATCAGCCGCCACTGATAGCAACCAAATATCCCACCGTTATGAACCGATTGTCTTCTGCTCAGTCTTTTTGCTAAATTGTGACTCCTTTTGCTAAATTGACCCTTTGTCGACACCTTTTGTCTAATTTTAAATTTTATACGTATTTGCTGTGCAGAAATTATTTTCCACTCTACAGCATTGTAAACGAAAAGTAAAAGTATGTGCCTTTATGAATCGGAGAATTTTTTTGTTCTAAGACTTGAAATCGTTTTGGTCCTTGAATCATCTGAATCGTTGAATTGAAAATAGCACCTTATGGGCTTTACATCGGGAAGCAGTACTTTTCAATGCAGATAGATATCCGAAGTTAATAGCTTCCAGATTTCATCTCCGCTGTCATCCATTATATTCTTGCACGTACATTTTTCTAAAGCCTTTTTTTGGTCCAAGATCCTTTAAGATGTGTTATTCCGAAGTCTCATTTCGAATGCTTTTGGGTAGAATCCAGTAATTACTACTACAGTAAAATCTCTTTAACCTGGACGTCTGGATAACCCTGACCAGTTTTGTAATTGAGGCGTGTCCGTAAAATAATGTCTCCAATTTTATTTAATCCAGAAAACATGTTTTGTCAATGAATGTTACACTGATGAAAAGGCGGAACTTACAGATATTTTTCAACGTAAGGACCAGTACGATCGACGCATTTTTGCATTCGCTGTGGCAGTTTTTGTACACCCTTGTCATAGCACTCTCCCGCCAAGTTGCGCAGGTAGCGCTCAATCTCGTTTTTCATATCATCGTCGGTCTGGAAATGTGTTCCACCCAGGTGTGACTTCAAATCAGGAAACGGATGATAATCACTAGGTGCTATGTCTGGACTGTATGGGGGATGGATGAGGATGTCCCATCCAAACTGGGTTAGGAGATCAGCCGTTTATGGTCTTCGGTGAGCATTTTGGGGACCCACCTCGCACACACCTTGCGATAATAGAAATTTTCGGTCAAAATCTTGTCAATCGTAGTCTTACTGACTTCAGGGATAAGTGCGCACAGCTCGCGAACTATCACACGCCGATCTTTAAGCATTTCTTGCTCCACTTTTACAATTGTTTCGGCTGAAACTGAAGGCCGACCAGAACGCTGTTCGTCATGGACGTCTGTACGTCCGTCTTTGAACTCTCTCTTACTTTCGCGCGTTTTTGACGTCCATACATTGTTGCGCATAGACTTCGCATAACTGACGATGAATATCAGTGGGGGGTAGTGCCCTTGGCACTCAAAAAAACGTATCACCGTAGGCAACTAGCACTTGGCGGCGGAAGTGATAGGAAGCTACACCGCAAACGGCTGCCCAGCCAAGACTAATGGGATCGTTGTGGTGGGGATATGAAGGGTTGAAAGCAAGCTACACGCCAGTGTTACCGGATCTCGTGTAATGGCTTTCTTCACGGCTCCAGTGCCTTGGAGACCGAATTTTACGGACACCTACGCCTCGTAGAAAGGTTTGTTTAGCGTATTAAATTAAAATTTGTTTTACAAATGATAAATTGCTATTCTCACTAGGTACATTACTTGAATGTTCTTGCCAGCGGGCGAATTTATTGCACTGATTCTACCTGCTTAGGACCAGTTTGTAGGAGAAACTTTGATAAAGTCGTGGAAAAAAAAAACTGTGGCCAGTGTGCAACTTGCCAGAAAACAAGACTGAATAAGAAAAAATAAGCGAGGAAGATGATTTTATAGACATTTTTGAAAATATCTACTGTTCCGATATTAAGACATCCATAATGGGTTGCAAATTGACTATGACGGTGGTTAAAAAGCGATTAGAACTAGACATTCCATCATACAGTGTTACTGAAAATGTAAATGGAGTATTCAGACAGTGTTTATGATCCAGCTGTAATATAACCCTCGCACAAGGGATAGCAAAGATAAAGAAATTGGTTCTTTATTTGGAGAGTCAAGCCGAAACATTGCCAACTGAACTTCTAATGTTAACAGTTGAGATCGTGCTGCTTATAGGCGATACACTAAATTGAGACAGAAGTTCACTGCCTTCTTTTACTACCTGCTACTTTTAGCTATGTTGTGTACCATGAAAATACTTAGGCTATTATAGAACATACAGTGTAAGTGTTTTAGGTGAAAATATGTCCAAATTAATTTACAAACTCGATTAAAATATTTCGGTGATGTGCATATTTTTATCATTTTTGCGTCATTCTGTGAATAACTACGATTTTTGTTTAACTCGGATCGGTCCTGTCCCATTTGATCCATGTAAACGAGGTTCTATATTTCTATAGGTTGTGTACTTATATATAAATTCTTAATAAATGAGATGGAAAAATTATAGCAAAATAATGCTGTTGTACTCTGTCCCCTATTTTATTTTCTCTCCCTCTGCATGCTAGGCAGAGAAGATGCTACATTTCATCCCAAAATTCGATGCCAATAATTCACTGGAAATGTTTTGAGGTTTTCTGAAAAGACCCAAATGACCTTGTGGGATCTGACGGGACCTTAAACCCTACATGCTCATATACTCTTTTGAATAAAAGAATAGGACGTTCTGAAGAAGCACTCCGCTGTATGCTTGCGCCTTTGAACAACAAAACTGGAAAACTGAGAGTCGGTTAAACACCCAATTTCATATTCAAATTCAGCAGCTTCCAGGGATATGACGCGAAGATTTTCAAGAAAACCTCCTCCCCTACACCAGACTACACCTCGCACGGAATCTTTGCCAAAACGGCTCAATGATTTCGATTAAAATACAGTAGAGTTGAGATACTTTAGTGATAACTGAAATGTACTGGGAAATGCTCTTCATTATAGATGACTTTTGCATAGTTAGTAAATGGTAAAAGACTGAATACTTGAAAGAAATTAGAAATGCAGATCTCGTTAAAATACAATTTATATGAAATAAGTTTACTCGTATGAAGTGAACCTTTCCAGATATTCCTTATTTCTCTGAATTTTGTAGTACTTGTTTCTCAAATGGAAAGCCGTTATTAATTTACTTCTCGCCCATGCCTAAAGAAAGGTTTGACTGTTTCCTTGCAGCGAGTAATAAGGTAATTATTATCTCGACAGAAATGAAGGGCCGGCCCTCGTAGCCATGGTAGCTGGAGCATACCTATGCCTCTAGCGTTCCGCCGCGTAGAGGGTCGCGGGTTCTAGTCCGCCTTGGGCATGGGTGTTTATGTGCATAGTGTATATGTGTGAAACTAAAGAAGAGATAATAAAGTTAACGGAAACAATAAAAAATACGGTTAAATAAGCAAAATAAAAATATATCTATATACATAGATATATTTTTTAATTATATAAAATAAAAAAGTGAATATAGCCATAAATGTTTTGTAAGAATAGTTGTACAAGAGAAAAGAAAGACTGGCCCCGTAGCTCAGTTGGTAGAGCATCTTCCTGCAGTGCTAGGGGTCCGCCATTCGATTCCCGGCGGTGGGGTGGGGATTTTTCTCCGACCAAAATAATTCATCTTCCCCCGAGTCTGGAAGTATGAATGAGAGTGCGAATGTGTGTGTGATCTAATGACTAAAACTCACGAATTGGAGTTAACACCTTCAATATGGTCCAAAATAGAACGGCTGCCGATAATACCATTGGAATTAAAGGCAGGGTATAATTGGAGAGGAGAAAAAAAAAAACCTCTACAAAGAAAGTCATAATGCAACACATTAGATTTTAGTTCTCATATAGCTTGTATAAATCTTTCTTACAGCTACTGTGTTAGAAATAAGTTTTTCATAGCGTAATTACCTTTTTTTGTAAGTTTACGTCCTTCGACGTAGTCATATCAGACGATGAATGAAATGAGTGAAATGATGCTCAAAGGAGCCCAGGGCACATAGTTAACCGACATTCGTCTTTCAGGATAAGGGGAAGCCTCGGTAAAACGTTATCCAGATAACTTGCCCTGATCAAGATTTGCACTCAGGACCTCTTGAACGTGAGGCAGACAGGTTACCATCTACACTACCGAGGCGGGCAATTACATTTTTTGTAAATACAGGCGAGATAAAGGAAACTGAAGCGATAGTCAAATGTTTAAAAAATGAGTAGCTATTTTCTAGCCTTGAACTTGCATAGCTTTCCATTATCTTACAAGAAACAACTGACTAGCATTAAGTATCAAGAAAATTACAGAAGTATTCAATTTCAAACGAGTAATAACGATAAGTTCGGAATAAATTATATGTGCACTTTAAATACGAGACAAGTTTATGATAAACGCATCGATTACACATTACACAACTTTCTAGTGAATTAGGAGAACCTTAGAGGCCATTCTTATAAAATTGAGGTACATATTTTGTGATTTAAATATCTAAAATGTGTGTAAAATTCCTTGAAGCGTTTTGGAAAAAAATAAATTCTGAAGAGCTCGTAACTTGGAATGAGGTATTTTCTTGAATCTTCTTCCTTTGCAATTTTGCAATCTTGGTATTAAAGCTTCCAATTTGAGTTGTATTGTTCATAGAGCTAATGCAGAGCTATTTTAAAAAAATTCCATATTTAATTTTCAGGAGCTAAAGATATTTCTTTATGGTAAAATAGTGACGTCAAATATTTGCAAGGAATTTTCTACTATGCGGCAAACAAAGTAACAAACAGTTTTGGTATATTTGCTAGGATATTCAAAAACCGTTTATACCAAATTTATAGGTATAGAAATTTTCGTTTTCTTCCTCTTTTCTGTGATTAATAATTCTGGTTATTAATAGTATAAGATAACACTTGAAATAAGTTTTTATGAATACCACAGACATTCGCTTCATATACATGATGAAAATCTGCATGATATTTACATTAGTTTCATAATGGTTGCATACAACTGCTGATTACGTAAGGCATAAATATGCATTAAGTTCAACAGCTAACACTAACAGTTAATATATGATATTACGTAGTGCTCGAGGCTTTATTCGACAACTTCATTTTTTAGTTTTGTAGCGGGAAAACAATTTAATTCCATGTTGTAATGCGCCTTTGCAACGTATAAAATATTTATGATTTTAATGGAGTAAATAAAAGCGTTGTCTACATGCGGTTGTTATAGCTGCACATTACGCGGGATGAGTAATGTCATCTTTCTAATTGGGTGTTAACAAAATATTTTGTTGGGAAAGTGGTTTTACACCACGTTATATATGCGCTTTGCAATTATATTCCCGCCTTTAGAATGGGAAATAAACTAGTTTTCATCCTGTTTTTGTAGCACAACTTTGTAATATCGGCTTTTAATTGCCACTTAAAGAAAGAAAGTGTTTTATTGTTGCAGACATTTTACGGAAACCGCGATTCGTGAACAATGTACGAAGAATAATTTGACGTTTTTTGTTTTAATGAATATACCATTTATTAATTTCTCGTGAGGCGAGCAAAAGTTCGAATTTTTAGAATTTTAAGTACATATGCAATTCAAGATAACTATGATAATCGAAATCCTCTGTGGAATGTTTTAAGGCGATGTTAAAATCTCTATAGAGGCAATAGGTAAATAAATTTTGAAGTTCATGATCTATCTGAAACTATTTAAAATAAACAAACTGAAATTTTTACACACAAAATACACAACTAAATATTCAAATCTATTTTTTATATTTTTATTCAACATGTGTTTTAAGGAAGATATGTTGCTTATTATATCATTTTTGCTTAAAATTATGAACTTCTTATATAATCAATGTATTATTGATATCGAAGTAGATTCTTTTTACGAACGTGTACTTGTTTCGATAATGAAGTATAACCTAATTTATCTGGGAAGACCAGACAATCGAATATTATTTAATTGTTTACTTCATCAGTAAACTATGATTTAAATACTACGTCGCAAAGATGTGAAAATTTTAAACTCTACGTAAAATAACTTAAAAATAACCATTACGAAAAGTGCAGTTATTCAGTATTGCCAATTGAAGAAAACAAAACGCAAGAATTACATGCCTTATAATTAAATCTTGTTATAAAAGAAAATCATTTGATATCACATAAATCTCGCTTTGTTTTTAACATTACAAATAATTCCTTTTAAGAAAATATATAAAGTACCAATGCTAAAGGCATAGTTGTCGAATTTAAATGTAGTGTTTTTTCCTTTTGAAAGAATGGACATCTAATTTGAAGATATACGAGAGCTGTTCAATAAAGAATGATCATAACATTTCGCACTAGAGTTCAATCTTATTATATTCTGTTAGCTTAATGTGAAACAAACACGCCTTAGTAGTTTCATTGTTGGTACTCCTGATTTCCGCCTGTGAGAACCAGGTAAGTTCAGACATTTGCAGTATCGCCTACCACTGCAATGGAGGTAACATGCAGTTTAAGTTGATCTTGCAGGAAAATCCGGAGTTTCTTTCAAACGTAATCACTGATGATGAAACTTGGCTACATCATTTTGATCCTGAGAGCAAACAGCAAAGCTCAGTGTCGAAATCTCCATCACGAACCCCTAAAAAGCAAAAGTGGTTTCTTCTGCTGGGAAAGTTATGGTCATCTCATTCTTTGATATTCATGGAATGGTTTATCAGCATGTTGTACCTGCACACACATCAGTAACTTGACAATACTACAGGGATGTCCTGAAAACATTCCAAGTCCATATCAGGCGCAAAAGACCACATTTCTGTGAAGCAGGCTGGATGCTGCAGCACGATAATGCGCGGCCGCTTATTGTCAATGTTGCTGAATATCTTACAAAAGTCAACGTGAAGTGCATCCCTCACCCTCCTTATACTCCGGATTTAGCCCCATGCGACATGTTTCTATTCCCTAGCTTGAAGAAACGCCTTAGTCGGAGGCATTATCCATCATGAGAAGCAGTGGTGAAGGCTGCGGAGGCGATTTTGAAGGATCTTTCATGAAATGGCTTCTAGCATATCTTTGAAGACTGGTAGAAACGCTGGGACAGGTGCGTCGCATTAAGGGGAGACTATTTTGAGAAGGACCATCACAATTATGAGGATGAGTAAAGGTATGTTGTCAAAAAAAAGTGTTCATTCACTATTGAACAGCCCTCCTATATGCGAAAGTATTGTATTACCTATATGGAATTTTGAGTTACTGTTTCAATTTCAGCATTTGATGCGTCAAAACGGTTTTGAATTGCTGTCCATTTTGTACTTTAATTTTTAATCTATTGTAATGCAATAGATTTTCATCGACTTACGAGAATACGCCAACTAAACAAAAGAATTACCTAGTAGTAATGATGGGAAAACAAAATATGGTGCGGTAAATTGTATGTTAAATTAATGACTGTAAGAAATGCTACCCTAAAACTTAACTTAGTTAATTCCCAAATATAAGTAACGTTTTCCACTCTAATCCATTTTAATATCACCTTAAATCTCTCACATCCTTTGAATTATATAAAGATTATGAAGCATTAAAGTTTTATTTGAACACAACTTAATTGAAAATATTATTCTTTTGTGAACTGTAGAATCCAAAGCACAATAGCATTCTTCAAATACATTTAAAATATATGCATGCTGCATATAAGAATAAAATACTGCCTTCATTTTAAGGAATTTCATTTACTGAGATAATATCATCAATATAAGTTATTATTGATGGCACGAACATAGTGTGTAACATGTGTAAGATAGATAACATGGTATGTTAAACTACTGTATTTCGTAGCATACTTCTAATTTTTCCTCGATTATGTTACAGATCACATACCGATATATTGCAGCATGCTATTTTGAAATAAGGTATATTGCCCATTTTGGAACAAAAGAGGAACGGTTAGAATAGTTTTCAGTTGGTTTGAAATTCTTAGGCCTTATAGCACATTGAAGCCGATATTAGCCTGAGACGAAAGGTGTGATTGTCATGAACACCGGTACCTGCAGCTGTCAATTGGGACTGTCGCTGTACCATGGGCTTATTCCTGATCCCTGCGGTGGACCCCCTTCCTAAGCGATTGACGCAGCGGTATTCTGCAGTAAGTGCGGCTACGTTTGGTTCTAACAAGCCGACTAAAACGGGAATTAAATCTATCCACCGCTTCTGTACATGCGTTCCGAGCTTTCAGTCAAAGGGAGCGAATGCGTTGGAACAACACCGGCGCAAATGCTGGCAGATAATCTCCTGTAATCCATCTTCATGCAATCCCTGGAGAGTTTGAATTCCCGATGGACTCTGGATTATGCACGCGATGATATACATCAGGGAAGATGCGCCTCTCCAAAACCAGGTACTATAACAGCTGGCCCAGATCCATTTTCGACCTCTTGGCTACTCCGTTAACCTGTAATTTCATCTCATTATATATTAGTACTATATAATTTAATCAAATAATTAATGGAAACAAATTACTCATTTTAAAATTTATATTTGCTAAATAATACGTAAAATAACATTTATGTGAACATAAGTCAAATGCAAAGGCCAACCTTCCTATGGCGCCAGGTAGTCAAGGTACACTTGTATTTTAGTTTTTCCTCTGCAATATAATAAGACCACAGACTAAGTTGGGTTGAAATTCAAATTCTCTCAAACACCACCACCAGTGAGAAATTAGTCTGTGGATATGTAACAAAATAGAAACTACGCAATCAGAACGAATCCACACGTTTTGGGAAACGAAGAATATTCAAAGGAAAATGTAGGAAGGTAAATTTGTCGTTGTCGAAATGATCTTTTTCTTGGACAAATCACTCTTTAAATACACTTTCGTTATACGACGAATGAAAGGACAGAATCAGCACTTTTTAGAATTTCTGAAGTTAAAGCTGTAGCACCTTCAGGCGACTAGGTTTAATATTAAGAATTCATTACACAGCTATGTCTAGGGTTACCACTGCTAGGTAGATAGCTTTAAATTCATTAAATTTTTAGTATGGGTGGGTACAAATTATTGTCACCCGAGCGTTGGAACACCCTGTAGACTGGGCAAGCAGCAGACGGGTCGGTGTTCGCCCCGCCCCCTCGTTTGTCTTATAGCGTTAAGAAGGGATGGCTGGGACAAAAAACATCACTGCGCCGTCTCTTTCTGTTCCACCTGTGTTCTCGAACTTACGAGATATTTCATCTAATGGAGAACCTTCCAGATCGGCAAGCGGACCCTATATAAGCTACACGTCGTGCAAGAGTAGTTAGTGAGTCAGTCAGTCAGTCAGTCAGTTCTTGGTGTAAGAACGCAGTGCTAGTGTACGACGAGAAGACTGTGTGAGAGCATCGGAAGATTGTACGTAATTACGAGTGCAAGTGAAATTGTAACGGACGAACTGGTGAATCGTAATTGTGTGCATTACGTAATTCTGTGTAATTGGCAAGAGTTTAACTGTAAGTCGGTGGAAATAAAGAACATTTTTGAGTGGTGTAATTGGACTTTTCATTTCACGAACCCACAAAGTCACATTATTATAACGGGTAAGCATTTCTCGACTATAGACAGTGGGATCATTTTGCCATATGCAAACAGTGGCAAGTGCAACTATGAGCATTGGTAGTTTGGTTGTTAGGTAGTATAAGAACTAGTGATTAACGTCCAGTGACTAGCTGGACCGTTAAAGTAGGTTATCACTTTTCTGAAGTAATGTCGCCATTCATTTGCTTTCCGCAACGTAATTGAAATACTATAACATTTTAAGGGGACATTAGCGTGTCAATTTAAATAGCCAACTACTTAGCCAGTTTTCTTATTTCCTTTGTACCCACAATGTGTAATGAAGCAGTCCCTGCAAAGTTAACGTGAAATATAAAAATAAATTAGAGCAAGAATGGTCAATAGAAAATATATAAAATAACAGGGCATAGGTAATATGAATCTAACAGAGCATATTTATCAGCTACCTCTAAAGTAAGGGTCCTTGATATTCAATGAGAGACATTTGTCCTATATGCATGTCAAGTTATAGCTAATGTTTAAAACCTGGTGATAGCTGTCTTACGGTGTTTCGTTAACTACTCCGTGAGCATTTATAACTTTGAGATTGAACTAAACATGAATGCCTATTTTCTCTTGCATCTCTAAGTCTTCATTTATTTGCTCTGTGCTCTTGAGTACAAGAACCTTTACATTTTGGTTTTCTCCAAGCGCTTATTGTGTGCAGAGCCTGAGAGCCACAAATCTGTGCGTACTTGAGCAGTAAGGAGATTTGCACTGCTGTTGGTTAGGCCTATTAGCGTCTGTTAAGGTTTCAAATTCCTCGCATACGCTTGCTCTCAAACACTTGCATCTGAACAGTCCTGATATTCAGGACTTATTGTAAAATAAACTGTTTTATGCAAATAATTGATATTTGACGGAAGTAACCTCTGCTCTTGATTACACTTCAAAGTAAATTCCTTGTTCTTTGATACACTGCTGTGTAATCTTCGTCATTCTTACTATTAAGTCTATCAAAGTTTCCGGACCATTACACACGGGTGTCTTTCTGACCTCCGCCGGTCTATTGACGATTTTGGTAGTCTTCCCAATTGGGGTTGACGCACATGAAGTATTGCGTGCACTTCCACCCCTGCATATCGCTGGACATTTTAGTCCCGAGCTACTCCCTAACTGAAAGCACGAAAGAGAGGTGAGCCAATCAGTTGGAACCTTTCTCTAAGAGGGAAGATCAAATACAAACATGAATTTTAATATAACACTGGTCTTGGTAATAATTTCGAGAGATTTTGTCAGTATGTTGGTGGGGATATCTAGAACGGTTACTGCGTGCGGTCACACCGCGGAGAAAAGGGCTGTGTCAATACGCCATGAGCAAGGGGTGCACGCGTCTGTTGCGCAACGCATCATCAGATTTCTTGCAAAATAGGGCTCCAAACCTTCTGAAAATTTGAGAAAGCTCCGTGCACAGTTTGGGGAAGACACTTTCCAAGAATGCAGTGTATGAGCGGACTAAAACTTTTGTGGCGGGAAGAGAAGCTGTAGAAAATGAACCTCATAGGAGGAGACCGTGGACAAGGATTACTGCAGACGACATTGTTGCCATTAGTGATAATGAATATCGGCGCAGGTGTCTCTAGTATCTGACAAACATTTTAGCGTAATGTTTGTCAGACACCTGCATCGCTACCAGGAGGGAGAAGATTTCTTGTATTCATTTGTGATTGTTTTATAAAACATTAGTGCATAATTACACCCCAGAGTCAAAGCTTAACATGGAGTAGCAGCGAGGAGACGAAGCAGGTCCGGTGAAGGTCAAAACACACGCATCTGCTGGAAAGATGCGTGCAACCATTTTTGGGTCTCCGGATGCGTTTGGATGGTGGATTTTCTTCACGAACGAAGAAGAATCAACGAAGCATTTTGGGTTCAGTAAAAGCTGCATATCGCGACAAACGACGCGGACAGCCGATCCGAAACGCCATTGTTCTCCATGACAATGTGAGGGCACATACTACCACTTTAACGTGGGAATACTTGAGAAATGAATTAGATACCACTGGAACACCATCCTTACAGTCCATATTTATCGCCCTGGGACTACCATTTGTTTGAACCACTCAAAAAGACCTAGAATAGCGGTTTGATGACCTTCGTCTCCAGTAGAAATACACCAACTTTTCCCAAATGTTTAACGTTTATTATACTCGATTGCACTACGTAGTTTTTAAACCTGATCATACATAACCTGATCAACATTGGTTAGTTTTAAGTGCAGAATCTTTAGTGATAAGCAGGAGCGTTGGTTTTGGATGCAGGACCTATGCAAGTTCTTGTAGCTGATGCGGAGGAGAGGAAGAAGCGCCAGAAGTCCTATATAGACATGGAGACTGGTGTTGCGAACGTAACACGATTCAGAGAATTCATCATGATTAGGAGTGTGATACAGCACAACTATATTTGATGTCTAATCAGGGATGTATTGAAAAACAGCTCACCAGCTTGTACAGCTGAGGAAATGGGATTCTCCAGATAATGTATTTCTTTAATGATCCTATGGAAAGACTTCGTTGCTAAGCTCAATCCTAAGGTTTCAGTTGAGCTTTTAATTTAAAACCAAAAATTTTGATATGCGCTATTTTATCAGTCTCTGTCCAAGGATGGTGAATAACTAAACCTACCTGGTCAGTAATCTCAAGATATCGTAGTACTAAACTTTCATTGTCAGTTACTAAATACTACATACATAGCGCATGAACATGGTGGCATTTCTCCAGTACTGGTCAGTGCATTAAGGCCGGGGAATAACTACCAGCAAACGTAGTCGTCCCTCCCTCTAGATCAGGAAGCGGAGGAACCTTGACTACCACATTGGAGGCTAAGAGTCCCTAAAGGTACATATGAGGAAATATATGCTGAAATTCTTCAAACAGTTCAAACAGATGGAGAACTTATCCGTGGGAAGAATCGGAAGAAGGTGTGGGAACCGGAAAGATGGTTGGAAGACTTTCGAGGCACATTCTTTAAAATGTGCATCTTCCAATGATGAGGATGATATATAAGGGCGTTCAACTACGGTGGTCATCAGCGACCTTTAAAAAACTAGTCATGGCAAAAGCCAGATATAAAACTTTCTAAAAACAATACAAGTGTAACAAAACCTATTAAAAATACACGTAAATAAACATCAATCAAAACCTACTAAAAATTTCGTTCACTAAATCCTAAACTCTAAACTAGACAAGAATCTAAAAACCTTCTCCACGGGTCTCCACGCACGGCCTACACGTTGGTGGGCCTGTTGACCGTCTCCCTCAACCACGAAGAGGAGCCCACACGAGGGAGACTGTTGGCTCGGGACCCCGGGTGCGCCAAACCCGGACCTACCGAAGTAGGCCCCTGGGGGGTGCATCCTCCAATGTTAATTCATATCGGACGATGAATTAAATTGATGAAATGAGCTCAAAAGAACCCAGGGTCCATAGAGTTTAGTTACACCATTCTTTTAGAATAAGGGAAAATCCACGAAAATAGAGCTTCCAGTTAACTCATCCTAACCGATATTTGAACTCAGGACCTCATACGTGAGGCAGACCGCTGCTTCCTTTGGCGGTACATTTACATGAAATTGGAACGATGTAGAGAAGATTAACATCCAAGCACTTGAGCGCATAACTGACGAAAAGTTATCTCGAGGCTTTAAAAAGCATCCTCTTCTCATATTTGTAATAAATTTTGTACAGTTTCGTAGTATTTTAACATTCCGAACAAAGCTTTGGAAACGTTCTGTTTAAGCACGAGTGAAAAATAGCTACTCATCAGATTTAAACTTCTTTATTTCTTTCAAACCTTTACAATTTTAGTGTACAAAGCTGCTACCTTTGCAACTAAGAATTAGACAAGCGTGACGTAGCACTGAAAAGTATATCATCATAGGGATGATGTTTTTGCTGCACTACAATAGTTACATTTCAAACAATCTGTTGATATAAAAGGTAACATGGATGCTTTACATCAATAGGGAAAAAAGAAAAACAATGATAGGGAACATCAGTCAGAGTAGAAAGTGCTGGCAAGCACAAAGGATAACATGTTAAAAACAAGTAACGCCAATGCATGAAACAAATCACAAAATATTCAACTGCAGAAACATTCAGAAGGAATCCTTTGGCCATTTGGATACAATTTTATTGCGATGTACAGTAGAGTGCATGGAATCGAGCTGATATAATCTAAAGTAGTTTTACGTGGCTAAGGAGATATTATTCCGCCTTTGTCTGCTTCCAGCACTTTAATATTTCTCTTGCTCTCAAATCTTTTTCAGGGTTCTTGAGTTGAAAGCAAAACAAGTTATTTTTGCATGCCAGAATTTTGACTTCAAAACAAGAGAAGACGCACTTAACCGTAGGTTTATTTGGGTCGTCCACGCTAGGCATACCTGCCAACCACACAGATGAAATGTTTTTGTATTTCTCCGCTTCGGTCAATTACCTAGGCTGATCTCATAAGTTAAAGTGTCAGTCTCGGATTTCGATTTAAACTAATAAGAGATTGACTCGCCCAATTATATGAAATATAGATAAGGATTTTCTGCCAACATTAAATAAAGAAAAGAATGTATCCGTATTGCGACTTTGTGGGTTCGTAGAATTAAAAGTCCAACTGCACAAACTCAAAACGTTCTTTATTTCCACCGATTACAGTTGGAACACTAGCCGATTACATAGAATTACGTAGCGCACACAATTATCAACCAGTTCGTCTGTCACAGGTCCACTCCACACTCGCAATTAAGTACAACTCCTCTGATACACGTACGCAGTCTTCCAGTCCATTCGCTAGCACGGCGCTCTTCACGGCTGCTTGCCAAGAACTGAACTGACTCGTCCACTGCAGCCCTTATATAGAAAGATCGCTGTTTCTGAAAGCTTCGTGGCTCGGAACATCATCCCGATGGTTCCAGACGTCAGGGGGAGCGGAAAGAGGCGGCTAGTGAGGCTTTTCCAACCATCCCCTCGGTTAGCGCCACAAGATAAATGGGTAGGCGTGGTCTGAATGCCTCCTGTCTCCCCACTCAGCTGTCAGTTGGTCGTGCCTTCCGAGAATTGGGTGACGGTATTTAAGCAAGAATCTGCAGAACGTGGAGCTTTTTCTTAACTATAAACTAAGCCAAAAAGTTAATACACTTGCAGCCTTTCAACCAATAGAGGAGGCACGTTACGAGTATAATTGGGCAGCAAGTTATGAACCTTTTAATCTTCAGTCACTTGTTACTTTCCAGCGTAATCTGCACATGGAAATGAATTGATCCTCCACACTTATGTGGAATATAAGGTTTTGAAAATTTAGAATTTTGCCATATCCAGGATTTGAAGCGTGGATCTACTGGTATCCATCCGATTGTTCTAACTCCTGAGCTACCACGGCAACATACTGGCATGACAAATTCTCAATGAGAGTTAGTTGCATGGAAACAGGAGATCCGTGGTTCATATACTGGCTATGGCATTGGATTTATCAGTCTGATTTTTACATTACCCATGGTGTAACAGCCCACCAGCAAGGCCAAAGTCTGCTAACCCGACTGCCGTCTTTACGCCTACATAGGCAAGGCAGAGGCGGACGAACATCCAAGCATTAAAGGAAGATGTGGTATGCACACATACCTTTTAACTGTTAAATGCAGAGGTTCTACTCCAATTAGTCCAGCACCCGTAGGTGAAAAGACCCTGGCTTCCTTAAAGTTACCTAGCTGTTCCAAAAGGTCCCCGGCGCCTCCGGGGGCTTTCACATAGGGCAAGACCTAGAGACTAACAAGCCCCCCAAATCTGGTCCTGTGGACTCAAGAGGGGATGCTAGTGGATACGCTACTGCCGTGCGCCAACTCCAAAATGGGAAGGCTACCGATATGACCTCGGTGAGGCCCCCTGGTGATCTAGCACACTTTCTACTAGCTATTCTAGCTAGTACGCGGGAGTATTAATGGCTTCCCTCAACCCCTTCCGGAGACGTACCCGATCACCCACGGGTATCAGGAACCACTGACCCCTCGAGTCCAGCCCAATCCGAACAACTCCCTATCAGGAAGGGGCTCGAATGTTGGGCCCGAGGTTCCTCTAGTAACGTCAGAGGTACGAGTGCTAGGGGTCCGCAGCGCCCGCAGCACGGCAGCTGAAGGGGACGGATCCCCTCCCCTACGGGAATGCACACATACCCCTAGCCACAAATGTGGCTTTCTAGAGCAGGGTTCGCTACCTAGCGTAGCTCCTCAATTTCCACACGATGATGAGCGGGTACTGGTCCTGTAGCTGGGATCGATCCCGGCCGCATTCTGAGGCAGAGAACCAAAGCGCAACGCTCTGGGTCACTGCGCATAATTCTGATTCTACCTTTCCATAATCTTCATTTCTTTGCACACATTTTCCCCATCGTTCGGCAAATTGGAACATGTCTGTGATAGTACAAGTGATGCCATTTCATACTCGCGTTTTGTTTCAGTGTAGTAGTGTTTAACGCCCGCTTTTACTACATACGGCACCGCAGGCGATGACATTGATGATACATGAGATGAAGATGGAGCACCGGTTGAATGAGATGGCGGGGGAAACCGGAGATCCCGGAGAAAACCCGCCCCAGCGCCGTGTTGTCCACCACAAATCTCACTTTGCGGTCGCTTGGGATCGAACCCGGGCCGCCTTTGTGAAAGCCAAGCGGTCTAACCACTGAGCCACGGCGCGGCCGTCGTTGTTTCAGGCTGGTAATGATTGAACCAGCTTTAAGAGCAACAATGTTAAAGCTTTTCAATAACCAAAGCTTGCGATAAATTCTTACATTGCACCATGTTCTAGTGGAAGTTTTGAGCGATTTTCACTTGTGTAATGCACTTGTCTTTTCTGATGGGCTCGTAAATTTTTCTAACATGGAAGATTTCGAGGGTGACCGTCAGCTTAGACACTCGTATTCCCTCCTCGAAATGCTTCACCTGTTTCTTCAACAACTGCCGTCCAAGCAGACAATTTTACGTTGAAGTCTGAAGTTAATCTAAGCAGTTGATATTCCCTCTTTAGGAATTCAGTGATAGCATGCTCTTAAATGAAATATTGTGTACGTCATTTTGGAAATACTGCATGTGATCACATAATGTATTAGCCAATTATCTCGCAAATTGGCAAGATATGGTTTAAAAGGGTGTAGATTATTATCTTGCAGTCGTTTTTGTTAGATTTTTGGAATTTGAATTTTAAGGATGTATTGTTCAGAACTTCAATATGATCTCGTGTGATAAATTGAAACTCTTCTAAAGCAAAATCAGAAAGTGAAGGATATCAAGAATGACAAACTCGTACAGTGTAACAAAGATTTAATGAATCTAATTTGGGAACATCCTTTTATGCTATTCACAAGTTGGACATAAAGGACTGCCGAGCTGACATGGCAGCTACGCTTGGAAGGCAGCTCAATATAAGTTCGCTTTATTGTTCTATTATTGGAGCTAAATGCATTTTGAGAAAGCTTTTTAAATCCTACAGTGTTTTCTCATTTTACTGCTGCTTCTTTTATTCCATTTCAAATAATTATTTTAGGGTTCTTCAATGCTTTCTAGAACGTTTATTCATACACCGGATTTTTGTCTGGATTCCAGCGTTGGTAGAAAGTACAGCATATGGGAAGCTACACTACTGTTGAAATATTTGACTGTTAGATTTGGATGGATAATTATTCTACAGTTCCTTTTGTTTCGTACTGAAAAATCATGTGAATAAATAATACCTACTAATACGGACTTCAGTATACTAGGAACTTAAGATGTTACTTTGTCTACCACTCGCCCGTAGTATGCAGAAAAAGGGTTTAGTGTCTGGATATTGACATTTCTCCAGAATTAAGAAACGGGTGTTATAATTAAAACATCGCTTGCGTGGGAAATTAAATAGATATGTAATCTTTGTCTTTTGTTTTTCTTGTCTTAGTGATTAGTCTTTGACGTCGGTTTCATACTGAAATGTACTATTATAACCAGTAAACCGTAATAAACGTACAAAATATCACTCTGCATCTCTTATTCAGTAAACAATTTCCGAATGAACTTTATGGTTTTGATCTTAAAATAGTCTATTTGCTAATATGTTGCTATGTGACTTCTCGTCACACAGAGTATAGAATGCATAGTAAAGTAGCTAAACAGTATAAGGAAAAGAAAAACCGAGGCCAGAAAATGACATAACTTACATAACTACTTGAAAAGAATAGAGCCCGACTGAAAAATGCAATGCCATAGCCGGGATATGAACCACGAATCTTCTGGTTTCCGTCCAGCCGCTCTAAATCATTGATCTACTATGGCCAACGTGCCGACATGACATTAAATTCTCCAACTGACTCGTGTTTTTCCCGATAAACCGCTTAGGAGTTCTCAAACACATGAAACAGTTATCTTAATGGCGACTTACTGTGCTGTAAGTACTTTAAGGCCCGGGCTTTATAGTTCGGACCACTATTAGGTACTATTTTTTCAGTCTGAGTCTACCCTTCCATAGTGCGTCCTACACACGGCTAGTGTGAAAGAACAATTTCCATTAATTGTACCTAATATTGGTCCGAACTATAAAGCCCGGGCCTTAAAGTACTTACAGCATAGTAAGTCGCCATTATGGTAGTTGTCTCATGTGTTTGAGAACTCCTAGTGGTTTACCGGAAAAAATACGAGTCAGTTGGAGAATTTAATGTCATGTCGGCACGTTGGCTATCGTAGCTCAATGGTTTCCAGCGGCTGAATGGAAACCAGAAGATCCGTGGTTCAAATCCCGGCTATGGCATCGAATTTTTCAGTCTGGCTTTACCCCTTCATAGTGCGTCGTACACACGGCTAGTGTGAAAGAACAATTAATTTATACTTGAAAAGAACTTGTTATATAGTAAGATTTTGTTTCTTAGGTTTACTAGGGACTATTTACAGAAATTGTAAGAGACTGAAATATCTTAATTGTATTTAAATGAAAATATTTAAATCACGTTTGAAAAAATCAAGTTTTTAAAAATTTTCTAGTTAAAGGACACTTAGCATGCGATATTTTCTTAAATCGTCTGGTTCCATACTCGGAAGATGGTTTTTGGATTTCAAAAACACACTGACCTTCTAAAACTGCTATTTTTGGATATAGAGTTTCTCGAAACATGTTTCCAATAAAATGTGATGTAGAAGTTTGCAGTGGAATGTGTTTACCTTATCTAATTACTATGTAGAGAAGATAAAGTGCCAAATAGTTTACTCGTAAAGTATTCGATCCATTTGAACATTAGTTTATTTTAGACTAAATGTGTAATTTTCGATCCACACGCATATTTACGCCTGATTATTACATGCAATGGAACTACCACTGTACTCACACGCCGCGCACCTTATAATTTGATGGCCTAATGCCTTCTCATATAAAGCATATGCAGCAAAAGTATGATGTGAAATAGAACCACTGCGTCCAAAACTAAAGCCTGTAAATGTAGTAAATGCTCTTCCGGGCTTATTGACCGTGGTCTAAGGGTGCGATTTTGCCTGACGTTTCGCTCAAGACTGCGTTGAACATTCTCAAAGGACTCGAAGAGTGCCTAAGTACTTATGTATAAGAAAGCCTAAGTACATACATAAAGCCTGCAAAGTTCCTCATGCAAGTAGTTGCTGGACATCCCTCATCAGCTCTTCTGCGGGTGCGCGGGACGGCGCTCCTTACGTGTATACGTGTAGGCCGCGCCCCATGAGGGGTAAACAATGCTTCCCGTACATTGCTGTGTTATGCTTGTATGTTCCAAAGTATCCTGGATTAATTTTCGCGTGATTCCAGCTATCCTCCGCAACCGATTTCTGGCATACAGGCCCCACATAGTGTAGATAATGGCATTAAACTCTTAAGCGCGTATAGGTGTGGGCGTAGTGCTAGTTCCCTTGTTAGGTGATCCTGTGGCACAGTGTTAATACAGTCCGTACCTCCTAGTTTCTGTGGTCAAGAACTTGCCATAGAACATTTGACCCGGAGCGTTGTCCAAAGGAGTGAGTGATGATGAGTATAAGGGCGCTCAACTACAGAGGTCATCAGCGCCCTTTTTAAATGAAACTGGTCATGGCAAAAGCCAGATATAAATTATTCTAAAAACAGTATATGTTAAAAAAGACAAAAAATACATACGCCTTGAAAAAAAATATAAATAAATAAAATAAAAATGTCATCCAAAAACCATAAATTCTATTTGCTAAATCCTAAAATCTAATCTCGAAAAGAATCTAAAAACCTTCTCCACTACTGCGTGATCGTCCGCTAGAATTTCTGCAAAGCTGACCGGCAGCTGCAGAGACGTCCTAAGGTCTGCTAGGTGAAAACACTCTAGCAGCACGTGTCGTACAGACAACGCTTCATTACAAAACGGACATAGTGGAGAAGGCTCCTTTTTAAAAAGAAAACTATGAGTAAAAATGCAGTGCCCAATTCGTAACCGAGCCAAACTCACCTCCTCGCGACGAGATGACCGACAGGAGGTAACCCAGGGAATCGGAAGTTCTTTGACAGATCTAAGTTTATTATTGCGGAGAGCATACCACTCTTCCTGCCAGCAGGTTTGCACAGCTCTCCGCAATTCGGCCCTAAAGTCTTCCGATGTCACAGATGGTATTTTAACCCTGGGCTTCATGATAGCCGTCTTGGCTGCTGAATCCGCCATTTCATTCCCCCGCAAGCCCACGTGACCAGGGATCCATGCACACACCACGTTAACGCCAGAAGCGTGTAAAACGTGGAGGGCATCCTGTATACGCTGCACAATAGGGTGGTAGTTGTAGAGCTGCCGTAGGCTTTGAAGTGCACTGAGGGAATCACTCAGGATTAAGCAGTCCCCCAACTTTCGTCGGCGTACGTGTAAAATGGCCCGGTATATTGCATAAAGCTCTGCAGTAAAAATGGAAGTGCTAGTGTGGAATCCGAATGTATAGGGTTCGGTTCCACACACGTAAGCACAACCAACGCCATTTGAGTTCTTGGAGCCATCAGTATAAATTACAAAATGGTCCTCATATCGCGATAAAAATTCTAAAAAACATGTGCGGATACTAGACATAGACATGGTAGATTTATCATATTTAGTCATGCCCAGATCAACCGGGGACGCTCTGCACAACCAAGGAGGGTATGTCCTCTCCCCCCTAGGATACATCTTGGGCATGTCAGTATCAAGATGTCTAAGGAGCTCCCGGAAACGAAAACCAGGTGGCTTTGGTTTAATAGTAGTGTTCCTATAACGCACGTCCATGAAGGTATTAAAGAACGGCGTAAACGATGGATGTGTGGGCATGCAATTAAGTCCACAGCCATAATTGGCTAATAACATGTTGCGCCTGTACTGCAGAGGAGGTTCTGCAGACTCAGCATACAGGCTTATAACTCGGCTCGTTGGAAATGCCCCAACAGCTATACGTATGCCACAGTTATGGACTGTGTCTAATCTCTTCAGCACAGATGGTCGTGCTGAGCCATAAACGATACTACCATAGTCTAATTTGGAACGGATGAGTGCCCGATAAAGTCGCAATAACACTGCACGATCCGCTCCCCACGATTTTCCACTTAGTACCCGCAAGATATTCAAAGATCGGTCACAACGTGCTTTCAGTTGTGCTATATGCGACGACCAACTAAGTTTTCTATCAAATATTAATCCAAGGAACCTCGCCTCATCTGCAAAAGGTAGTAGATCAGCGCCTAGCCGGAGCCTTGGAGGTAGTCGACTCTGCTGACGCCAGAAGTTTACACAGATGGTTTTCTCAGCGGAAAATCGGAAGCCGTTTTTTAAACTCCAACTCTTGAGGTTGTCCAAGGTGGTCTGAAGACGGCGCTCTAAAAACGGAGTGCGCTGAGATGTACAGTAGACTGCAAAGTCGTCTACAAATAGGCATGACGAGACACCTGGAGGTACACATTTCGAGATAGAATTAATCGCAATAGCAAACAACGTAACACTTAGTACCGATCCCTGTGGTACACCGTTCTCTTGAACAAAAAGGTTCGAAAAAACCGAGCCAACCCTTACTCGGAATACGCGGTCTTTCAGGAATTCCTGAAGGAAGAGTGGTAGGCGTCCACGTATATTCCAGGTGTGCAGAGTACGTAGCAACCCTGCCCGCCAACACGTATCATAAGCCTTTTCGAGGTCAAAAAATATTCCGACTGTTTGACAGTTCTTAAGAAATCCGTTCATAATCTGTGTCGACATGGACACAAGATGATCCACTGTTGAACGGCGTCGTCGGAAACCGCACTGGATGTTATTCAGTAGGTTGTGCGTTTCCAGCCACCATACCAACCGCCCATTTATCATGCGTTCCATCACCTTGCATACGCAACTGGTGAGGGAAATAGGGCGGTAGCTAGAAGGGAGGTGACGGTCCTTGCCAGCTTTCAAGATAGGTATAATGGTAGCTTCTCGCCACTTTTCAGGAAACGTGGCATCAACCCAAACACGGTTATAGACCTCGAGCAGGAATGCCTTACCTTCAGGTGAGAGATGTTGTAACATTTGAACGTGGATTCCGTCCGGTCCTGGTGCTGTCAGTCGCGATGACGAAAGAGCGTGTTCTAGCTCTGCCAAGATGAAGAGGCGGTTATAGTCTTCAAGGTTTCTGGAACTAAACACGAAACCTTGAGATTCTACCTGAGTCTTAATTGAGATAAACTCAGGAGCATAATTGCATGAGCTAGACACCTGAGCGAAAGCACTGCCGAAGGTGTTAGCCACAACAAACGGATCAACAACAACTCCTGCAGTTGTTTTCAGACCAGCGATTGGCAGGTGGGTTGATTTTCCGGCCACGCGCCTTAATTTATCCCATACAACAGATGAGGGTGTACATCTGTTAAAAGATGATACAAATTTGTTCCATGAGGTCTTTTTGCTATCCTTAATTATTTGTCTAGATTTTGCACGCGCTTTCTTATACTCAATTAGATTACTTAGCGTAGGGTGTCGTTGGAATACCCTTAGAGCACGTCTACGAGCACGAATAGCATTCCGGCAGTCGTTGGTCCACCATGGGACAGGAAATCGACCGGGTTGGGTAGCCGAACGTGGAATAGACTGTTCTGCAGCGGAAAGAATTTTCTCTGTGAGATGATCGACTAAATCATTCACAGAATCGTGCTCGTTGTATTCAAAGACAGCCAACTGGGTGTAAAGATTCCAGTTGGCACGATCAAAGCGCCATCTAGGGATACGTGAGGGAGACACATCTTGTGCTAAGAGACTAAGAAGACATGGAAAGTGGTCGCTGGAATGTAAATCAGAGATGACATTCCACTGTAATGAAACAGCTAACTGGGATGAACACACTGCCAAATCGATGTGCGAATAGGTGTTATACGCGTCTGAGAGGAATGTGGGCTCTCCGGTGTTCAGGAGAACCAAGTTATTGCTCTCCAGGAATTTTGCAATGAGGTTGCCTCTCGAACATGCCCGATTTGAGCCCCAAAGTGGGTGATGGGCATTAAAGTCTCCAACTATTAGAAATGGTGTTGAAAGTTGGGAAACCAGATCTTCAAGGTCAACTAACGAGAGGTCATCTGATGGCGGGAGATATACAGTGCAAATGCAAAATTCTATTGATGGCAGCTTAATCCTTACAGCTACAGATTGTAAATCAGACTGTAGCTGTAACGGATCTACAAATATGTCATCCCTGAGGAGCATCATAGTACCCCCGTGTGCAGGAATGCCCTCTTCTGTTTCAACATCACACCTCAGTGGTGTGTAGCGTCTGATTTTAAAGTTGTCTTGTGGTCGTAGCTTAGTCTCTTGTAAGCATACCACTAAGGGGTGATGCTTACTGAGCAAAAGTTCCAATTCTGGTCGATGCGCTCTTAATCCTCGTATGTTCCATTGTAGGATAGCCATTGGAACTATGGGATATAAGATGTAAAGGTAGTCTACATTAAGACGACTTCATGGGTGGCCGAATCAATTTGCCCTTTTTCTTTGGTGTAGGGCTAGTTTCGGCAGGTTTATCCTGCCTCTTCTTTGCTGCAGATGTAGCAGCGTGGTCAGCTGTTTCCTGCTCCATATACTCTATGGAAGAGGACGGTTTTCCTTCTACAACTTTCGATTCGAGGGGCTCGAAGCGATTGGAAATTCCGACCGACGTAGATGACGGTCGCCGGTCGTGGTCCTCCCCAGATGATGACTCCGACGATGATCTCGGAGACGCTCTAGGGCTACGGTTCTTGGACTTTTCTGGAGCAGACTTTGTGCTTTCTTTCAGGAAGGCAGTTCTATCATACTGCGTCTTGAACTTGATCTCTGGTGCTTGGTATACAATGGGCAATTTCGTCCTGTTGTTAGAAGTGGATGCTTTCTCAGGCGACTTCACTGACTTGATATTTTCAGTAGTCTGTGTTCTCGGAGTTTTAGATGGTGTTACTGATGCTCTTGGTTGCGATCTAGGCACTAGAACTTTCTCGGATATTGTTGCCCCATTTAAATCAGATGTTTGGGTACCAGCCTCCCGTTTCGGTGACGGAGTAGCCGCCACAGAGCTATAGGTACGGGAGGTGGTTGAAGAGGGCTTGAGGATACATAGAAGTTTCCGGGCTTCCGAAAAGGAAACCTTTTCCTTAACCCGGATCTCCTGAATAGCTCGCTCTTCAATATAACGGGGACATTCTCGTGAACTTGATGGATGTTCACCGCTACAATTTACGCATGCTAAAGGTGATGTACATGCATTTTCATGCATGCCGGCTCCGCAGCTGACACATGTAGGTGCGCCTTTACAGAATGCACTAGTGTGACCGAACCGCTGACATTGGTAGCATCTCAGAGGGTTAGGTATGTATGGTCTAACCTCAATCACTTCATATCCTGCCCTGATTCTTTGAGGGAGATCTACCCGATCAAAGGTCAGGAACAGGGTACGAGTGGGAACCATATCCCCTCGTTCTCTCCTTTGGACACGATATACTGCAGTTACGCCTTGTTCCTGGAGGTTCTCCTGAATATCCTCGTTGGACATTCCATCCAACGCGCTAGTGTTTACAACACCGCGCGAGGAATTCAGGGTCCTATGCATCTCCACTTTGACTGGATAACTGCCCAGCATGTTGGCTTTCAGTATTTTTGCTGCCTGGGATGCTGTAGTTGCTTCCACCAGCAGCGTGCCATTTCTAGATTTTGTACATGATTTAACAGCACCAGCTATTTTGTCAAGACCTTTCTGTATAATAAACGGATTAACCGTAGAAAACGTTCTACCTTCCTCCGTTCGTTTAATAACTAAGTAGCGAGGACCACACTCAACTACTTGCTTAACACTGTTTTCAACTAAATCCTTTCCACGTTTATTGTTTTTTGGGGGGTGTATGTTAACCATAAATGTTGGTCTAAATTTCATCCCCCAGTGCTCCCCACCCACCACGGAGTCCAACAAGGGGTCACCCCACTGGGATGACAGGGCTACACAGGGGATATAGCGAGCTCGCCGTCCCACTCACCCTGGAGGTCGGTACAATACCTAGTCCTGGCCGATTGATTAGGGGTGGGTTAGTCCCTAACCTCCCGTTTAGGCGAAGCAGAAGCCAAAGTAGTGTATTAGAAATGCGCACCTTCCCCGAATTCAGAAAAATACTGTTACGAGCTCAGATACGCATCCCTCAACCACCAGGACAAACCTTTCCACCGACACGGGTCTCCACGCACGGCCTACACGTGGGTGGGCCTGTTGACCGTCTCCCTCAACCACGAAGAGGAGCCCACTCGAGGGAGACTGTTGGCTCGGGACCCCGGGTTCGCCAAACCCGTACCTACCGAGGTAGGCCCCTGGGGGGGCGTTGTCCAAACATACACTGGAAGGTCCAATAAAAAGAATGCTTGCTTTGGAGATCCACTACAAGTAAATAAATCGCACACATTCCTATTACACTTTGAACAGAACTTGATAGATAGATACTTTATTTCACTGCTTAGAGCATGGCCCGGTGGCAGCGCTGTCAATATAATATACGATTCTTTACAGTATGATATACAATTCTTTACAGTATAATATACAACTCCTTACAATATAATATACAATTCCTTACAACATATATACAATTCCTTTCATGCACTATGGTAACTATACAGGATTTCTTTTTAACCTCTCTTTGAAATTATTTATATTTGGAGGCAAAGTCTCCAGTAATTCTGCAGTCAAATTGTTCCAGTCATTAATTGTTCTATTGGTAAAGGAAAATTTACCTATATCAGTTTTCTGTTCCCTATTTCTTATTTTTAGAGTGATCATTCCTTCCCCTATATGATGGTGTCAACAACCGCTTTGTTATATCTTTCCATGCAGGTTCCCCCTTATATGCTCTAAAAATTGTACATAGCCTTGCCCGTTTTCTACGTTTCTCCAATGATTCCCAGGAGGTAGCAGTGCCTGTAGGGTTTTCAAATCGCATTCCTCTATCAACAAATTTAGCTGCTCGTTTTTGGACTCTCTCGAGTGCTTGTTTTTGACCAACCCGATATGGATCCCAGCATGCCGCGCTATATTCTAATATTGGTCGGACTAAGGATGTGTAAGCTAAATTTCGCGATTTCCCATTGCTGCGTTTTAATATTCTCATTACAAAGTGTAATGCTTTGCAGGCTTTTCCAGTGACCGAGTTTACATGTTCCCCCCATTCCAATCTTTCATTTATTATTACACCTAGATATCTAGTGCTACTTACCCTGGTTATTCTCTTGTTATCTAATTTATACATCACATTTTCTTCTGTTCTTGTCCTTGAAAATATAATTGTTTTACATTTACTTGGATTTATCTCCATTTGATTGGATTGCGCCCAGAGTTGAATTTTGTTTAATAAATCTTCTTGTAAATTGTTAACGTCACCTTCGGTCTTGATATTTCTATAGATTATACAATCATCCGCAAAAAGCCGAATTTGTAATGTTATCCCTTTCCATAAGTCATTTACATATGCTAAGAAAAGCAACGGCCCGATCACGCTACCCTGGGGGCAAGCCTTTATTTTGTGCAAATACTTTCTGTAAGCATTAGAATACTGTAATAGAAAGTATATTCTATAGTTCTTAAATGTTTACACTTTTACATTGTTAAAATTTTAAAATGTCCGACATTTTGTTCCTGGGTTTCATACAGTGTGCAGCTTTCGACTGTTTCATATTGTCACTATTGTTTATAACTTGCTTGAATATAAATGTTTCGATGTCTTTAATTTTGATACTTCTACAGGTTTTCTTTTATTTTTTACATACTTTCATTGGATTTCATCAGAATGTTTAGGAATTATTTGTGGGAAGAGACCAAATCATAGATCAACTTCTTTGAAAGTGCACGTTATTAAATCTAAGTGCAGAGTCCTCAAGGCAATTGTAAAACGCAGAAAAAATAGTGAATGTAGACAAAACACCTTGGAACTGGATTTGTGTCGTATCGTATAGAAGGATGGCGAATTATGCCCCTCGTTGAGGTGATCATTTGTAACAGGGTTGGAATTGATGATTCTTGAAGTCCCAGCTTACCTCGGCGTGGCTTCAGTCGGTTGAGCTAGATATCTTCTTTTTACAGGGGTGGTACGGCGGAAGGAAATTTTACGTAAAATGAGTAATCATTTTCCTCTGTATTAAATAATGTAGAAACTTTTATTTCCTTACTTCAATTAACACCAGTTCGAACAAGATGTATGATACAACATTTATAACACTATTCTTACACAAGATTCACTTGATGTGACGCGTTTATCTGGATGCGTGCAAGAATCAAAAGTTTTATACGTTTGTTCACTACCGTGTATAATAATTAAATTGTGTCTTCTAGCGATGATATTTCATGTAAAGATTATCTAGTTATACTCGATGATTGTTACGAGAATAAACTTATACTCTTCCGCACACAACGGCGTTTAAGAAGAGAACCTTACATCCGTTCACGGCGACTGTTAGAAGAATGACCGGTTCCGCTTCTTCTACACATTAGCATTTCGCTAATAGTTCAATCCCTCTAGAGGAATATTGAATATCCTCCATGGCAACGTAAAATCTTCTATATCTGATTGGTCCACGTTTTACGATATACGCGTCACACCAATCACAAATAAGTTTGTTATTCCACACTTTTGTGACGTCATTTCCACTTACATAGCTTCTCTGTGCGTGACTCACTCTACATAACCTCACATAATACAATATTTGAAACTCTTTGGGGACAACATAAAATAACTGTTTCAGATGCCCCTCTTCAGAATATATGGAAAATTAACTTAAATCTCCCAATAATATTGTTCCATATATTCTGAAGAATGCCCCAATAATTAAACATTATTACAACAATGAACAATTAATACAATTTAAAATAACAATATAAAATCAGAAATTATTCGAACACAATAATAAAAAACAAAACATTTTTCAGTAATTCATAAACATATTTTTTTTTTTTAAATCATTTGTTCTTGTGAGTGTCAAGGCTTTTGAATGGTTTTAAAAGTGTTTTGTGATATTTTCCTATCATTTTATTATCATCGTCTCTTAATTCGTACGTATGATCCCCAAATTTTCTTACTATTTTATATGGACCTTTATATAACAAATTCATTCTCCAATAGGATTTGATTTTAGAACTGGAGATATTAAATGTCTTTACGAGAACTTTATCATTTATTTCAGGATTCCATTTCGCTCCTTTTCTTTGTATCTTTGATAATCTTTTCTCTGCTTTTTCTTTTATTCTTCGAAATGCTTCAGCACACTTTTCTTCTTCATTCAATTCCATTTCATCTACTTTTAAGGTTGTTGGTGCTTTTATTACTAGAGGTTCAGGTTGTAGTCCAGTCATTAATTCGATCGGTGAAAATTTGGTAGTAGAGTTTGGGGTATTGTTAATGATTTTCTCAATAATATGGCAGTATTTGTACCAGCCTCGGTGGTTAGAATGACACAGAATTCTGAAATACAAGCCTAAATCACGCATCACTCTCTCGCAAGGATTTCCTTGGGGAAAATATGCTGAAGAGTAATACATCTTAATATTATTGTTCTTCATCTCTGAAGTAAACAATTTACTCCGGTGAACCGTTGCGTTGTCTGATAATATTGCCTTTATTGGCCCATACTTTGGTACCCAATCTTTTAAAATTTTATTTCCATTTTCTAGCATATCGTTTATTACTTCAGATGCTTGTTGTCTGATAGTGATAGGCACAGATCTACTTTTATGAGTATAAGGAGCAATGTCGTTCACCTTAAATGTATGTATGTACTTATTACACAATCCAGGTTTCGTACTAAAAACGTTCCTGTTCTTTAGTATACATAACCTCAACTGTTCTCTTTGCGCGTGATTTAAATTGTATGTTTTCCCTAACTTTTCTTTCAAAGTTCTTTGGAATATCATTTCTTCCTCTTCTTGTTTTCGCTCGGTGTCGGTATTTAATGTGTTTATTTGGCAACAATGATCTCCAAGGTCAAACGTCTCATTTTCTTTATTATTTAAAAGTAAATTCTCTTTACCACTATCATCTTCTTCATTATTAATTATATCTTCTTCGTATAATATTATATTTTCTACAAAAAACCTATCATTATTTATACTATCCTTCTCATCCCCTTTTAATATAATTTCTTCTAACAAATTTATTTTTATTACTTCATTATCTCCTTTGACCTTCATTTCATGTTTTTCGAAATCTATCACACTTTGCCAACCATACAATACATCATTGCCAATAATAATATCACGAGCTAAGTTTGGTATTACCAATACGATAAAATTGAAATTCCAATCATCTATTCGCGCAGGAATTAACGCTTGATATTTAACTTTTTCTTTCTTTTTCCCAATAGCTGTGCTACAGTATACATTACACACGTTTAAATATTCAATCCTAAACTTGGATAGTAATTCCTTGAATAAGTTCTCACTTATTACTGATGAACTAGCTCCTGTGTCTATCAATACTTTATATTCGCTATCGCCTATACGAAGGTTAATCTGAGGTGGATTTACTAATTCCCGATCTTTACTTCTGGAGAGAGTGAGCTTATCTTCTGGTAAATTTTGAATTTTGATTTTGCCCTGTGTCATTTTTACCGAACCACTTTCCAAGGCACAAAATGATTTGGTACTCAGTTTTCCGCATTAGTGCGGTCTGTAGTTACACTAGCAGTTGGGTTGGTACTACCGTTATTTATTTCTCCTTCTATTCCCTGAGTCGGTGTCCTTTCTAGGTTATTGTCTGCCCTTTCAAACCTAGGACCCCTAAAATCTCTTAATGAAGAGTCTTCGATGCTAGTTCCTCTTCCTCTACTTTGATAACCCGTTCTTAAGTTATTTCCCCTGTAAAACCTCAGTTGATTCACCTGATTACTCCTCACATTTCCCACAGTTTGGTCATTATTATAATTCCTCCTAGGAGTATTTGGTATTCTCCTTCCTATACCTGGCACTACCGATTCATATGTCTTTCTGGGGTTGTACACTCTTCGTTCATAGTTGTCTCTTGAACGTGCCCCGCCCCAATTTTGGTTAAAACTATTTTGGTTTTGGTTAGTATGGTTGTGATTTTCCCTGAATGTTGGTCTTACTTCCTGTCTATTTACTTGCTTTTGTTCTATATGAGTCTTGTCAGAATCAACTTGACTATGAGTAGAATCAGAATTAAGGTTATGAGCCTCAAATTCTGATAATAACTCAATCATATCAGTAAAGTCGACGGGCTTAGCCACAATTAGGTGGTTTCTAATGTGCGGTGGATAATGTCGTATTAGCATATTCACGATCTCGGTTTCTGACATATCTGGATTCACAAGTTTACTTTTGTTAGCAAGTTTTAGGAAATATTCAGTCATGGACACACCCTTCTTGAACTCGAATTTACCAGTGGCCAGTTCGACTTTAATTCTTCTCTGTCTTTCTGGACCCCAGAACCTATTTATAAACACATTCCTAAACATACTATACGTTTCATGTGATGCTAGTGTTAACCTCAGCCATTCTAAAGCATTTTTCTTCAAACACCTTTTAACAATCATCATCCTAAATTCATTTGGAATCTTTTTAATTTTAAAATATTCTTCTAATTCCTTTAGAAATATTTTGGGATTGTCTCCCGATTCTTCTTCGAAAGTAGGTGGACTTATGTCATGCAACAAATAATTTGTACAATTTGTGTTACCTTGACTGTGTAACTGTGTATGTGTGTGCATGTTTTGTATTTGTCCATTACCATTTACTTCACAATCAGGTGACAAAGATTCTGTATCGTCACTCTCCAAATAATTCTCTAAGTTTTGTACAATATTACCTGAATTACCAGGTGAGTCAATACATGTAATATTCTTAGATTTTATTACCCTCTGGTTCTCAGAAATTTTGCTTGCCTGTAATGCAACCACAACTTGATTCAGCTTGCTAATGTTTTCTTTCTCTCTCTCAAAACTTTCCTGTGCCAAATCTATTCTTGTAATCATTTCACTATTCAACTTACTGACTTCATCATATTTAACTTTTAGTTCATCTTGTTGTGTTTGCACCTCAGTAGCAATTAGTTTAACATCATTTCTGATACTATTTACCTCTCTTACAAAATTATTCTGTATTTCAATATTTTCCTCATGGTATTTCCGTGAATTATCTAATAAGACTACATCTATTTCTTGTCTTATTCTATTCTCTAATTCCCCTATTTCTACTTTTTGTTTTTCTACAAATTCTACTTGTTGTTGCTTAAGGATTTCTGACTCCTTAGCCAATTCACTTCTTATATCTTTTACTACATTTTCCTGACTTATTTTCATTTCCTGAAACATCTCTTTTAACTTAGACATTTCTCCATCATGAGATTCTATTTTCTGTTTTAAAGATTTTATGCCTTCTCTACACTCTTCTCTTCCTTTCTCAATTTCATTTCTTAGGTTACCTAAACCTTGATCTATCCTAGCTTCTAACTTCTCTGAATTTTGATCTACCTTTTCTGAATTTTGATCTACCTTAGCATTTAAATTACTCATTTCCTGCCTTAAATTTTGATCTGCCTTTTCTGAATTCTGTTTTATTTCCTGTCTTATTTCCTGTCTAAAACTATTTAAATTTTCTGAATTTTGATTCATATCCTGTCTTAAATTATCCATTTTAGCATCAAAATTACTCATCATTTTCTCTAACCTGTCTATTATCATTTCATTAACTTTACTCTGCATAATTTCTGTTCTACTTGTTCCTGCATCATCACTAATCATTCCTTCCACTACTTCCCTGACTTCTTGTATTTCTGCTCTCTTATCACTAACTAGTCTTTCCACTCCTTCCCCAACATTTTTATTCTTATTGTCTGTTAATTTTTTACCTTCCATTTTAGGTAATATTTTTCCCTTTCTTAATAACATAAAAAAATGAAAATTATAATTTTGTCACTTTTTCTATTAATTATCTATTAAGATTTTCCGTACTCACTTTTCTTCTTTCTTCTTTCTTGATTCGAAGTTACCTGTCCATTACACTATTTATTCTCCTGTGGTGTAATCCTCCTTCTGCCTATTCGAGCCATACAGTTGGGCGCCATTTTGGAACTGGATTTGTGTCGTATCGTATAGAAGGATGGCGAATTATGCCCCTCGTTGAGGTGATCATTTGTAACAGGGTTGGAATTGATGATTCTTGAAGTCCCAGCTTACCTCGGCGTGGCTTCAGTCGGTTGAGCTAGATATCTTCTTTTTACAGGGGTGGTACGGCGGAAGGAAATTTTACGTAAAATGAGTAATCATTTTCCTCTGTATTAAATAATGTAGAAACTTTTATTTCCTTACTTCAATTAACACCAGTTCGAACAAGATGTATGATACAACATTTATAACACTATTCTTACACAAGATTCACTTGATGTGACGCGTTTATCTGGATGCGTGCAAGAATCAAAAGTTTTATACGTTTGTTCACTACCGTGTATAATAATTAAATTGTGTCTTCTAGCGATGATATTTCATGTAAAGATTATCTAGTTATACTCGATGATTGTTACGAGAATAAACTTATACTCTTCCGCACACAACGGCGTTTAAGAAGAGAACCTTACATCCGTTCACGGCGACTGTTAGGAGAAGAATGACCGGTTCCGCTTCTTCTACACATTAGCATTTCGCTAATAGTTCAATCCCTCTAGAGGAATATTGAATATCCTCCATGGCAACGTAAAATCTTCTATATCTGATTGGTCCACGTTTTACGATATACGCGTCACACCAATCACAAATAAGTTTGTTATTCCACACTTTTGTGACGTCATTTCCACTTACATAGCTTCTCTGTGCGTGACTCACTCTACATAACCTCACATAATACAATATTTGAAACTCTTTGGGGACAACATAAAATAACTGTTTCAACCTTGAGACCTTGAGGTCTTTTAGTTGCAAGTGGTACAGCAGCTCTAAAGCAAAGGTTATATAGAATGTTAATGTACACTGGAGTTTTTTCAGAAAAAATGGAGATATTTTAAACCAGTAATCTGAGATAGTAGATTTATGGTTGGTTGGTTCAAAAGCGGAAGTTATGGCTATAAGTTTCTGAAGCGCCAGTACGCCACTGATAACATTTGAGTGCACAAGACACGGAAATGAAGACCTCTGTCGGAGCATTTCCTCAGGCTAAATGGTTATGACATTAGCTTTCGAGCACAAGATTCGAGTTCGAGACTCCTTTATTTGTTTTTAATTGTTTTGTTTATTTGGCCCCCCTTTTTCAATATTTTGTCTAAGCTTTTTTTTCTTACATAAAAGTATGCATTTTATGGCGTAACCTCAGCTTGTCAGTGCAATTACAATACATTTTAACAAAGTTTGAATCCTGCTTAGGATTATTACATGTGGTCCGTATAATGGGAGGTGGTTTAAAGCGAACGAACTTAAAGGGGCTGTTCAATAAAGAATGATCACATTTTTTTTTTTGAAATAGTACCTTTACTCATCCTCAGTTTTGATGGTTCTTCTCAAGTCTTCCTTGAATGTGATGCACTTGTCCCAGCGTTTCTGCCAGTCTTCAAAGACATGCTGGAAACAATTTTTTCAAAGATTCTTCAAAATCGCCTCCGCAGCCTTCACCACTGCTTCTGATGATGGATAATGCCTCCCACGAAAGCGTTTCTTCAAGTTAGGGAATAGAAAAAAGTCGCATGGAGCTAAATCCGGACTATAGGGAGGGTGAGGTATGCACTTCACGCAACATTGGCAATATGCTGCCGCGCATTATCGTGGTGCAGCATCCTGACTGCTTCACGGAAATGTGGTCTTTTGCGTCTGATATGGACTTGCAATGTTTTTAGGACATTCCTGTAGTATTGTCCAGTTACTAATGTGTGTGCAGGTACAACATGCTGATAAACCATTCTATGAATATCAAAGAATGAGATGACAATAATTTTCCCAGCAGAAGCAACCACTTTTGCTGTTTTGTGGGTTGGTGATGGAGATTTCCACACTGACCTTTGCTGTTTGCTTTCAAGATCAAAATGATGTAGCCAAGTTTCATCAGCAGTGATTACGTTTGAAAGAAACTCCGCATCTTCCTCTAACATCAACTTTAGCTGCATGCAGACGTGCATGCGAATTTCCTTTTGTTCGGGAATCAACAGTCTTGGAACCCATCGTGCACAAACAGGTCTCATGTGTAATGTTTCTGTCACCAAGGTTTGGGTGGCACCCAATGAAATGTTCAGTATTTGAGAAAGTGATCTTAAGGTAATTCGTCTATCCTCTCTCACAATGACAGCAGCAGTGTTGATGTTTCTTCCGTAAGAACAATAACTGGACCACCGTGTCCTCCTTCCTTTGAAATTTAGCGTCTCCCCTCTTTAAACATGTTAAAGCACCTTCGAGCTGTGCTGTAGGGAAGAACAGACTCTCCATAGTCCTCCTGTAACATTTAATAGGCCTCCACTGAAGATTTGTTGAAAAGAAAGCAGTATTTCAAAGCCGCATATTGTTCCTCGCGTGTTATCTCCATTGCAGCGGTAGGCGGTACATGTCTGAACTTGCCTGGTTCTCACAGGCGGGAACCAGGAGTACCAACATGAAGCTACTACGGTGTGTTGGTTTCACATTAAGCTAACAGAATATACTAAGATTGAATTTTAGTGCAAGAGATTATGACCGTAAAAAATTATGACCATTCTTCATTGAAGAGCTCTCGTAAAATAAAAATAAATGCAACTCCTTACTTTAGATTTATAGGAACTGAAATCTGATGCAGTAGTAGCTTTTTTAACTTTACGTCCGCCAAAGTTAAGTCATATCGGACGAAGAATTAAATGGGTGAAATGCTCAAATTTGTCCGGGGTCCATGGAGCTTAGTTACCCAACATTCCGCTTTAAGGATGAGGTAAAACCCCGCAAAAACCTTATCCAGGTAACTCACCCTGACCGAGATTCGAAGTCGGGACCTCTTGAACGTGAGGCACACTCGCTACCATCGGCGGGCAACGGAATAGTAGGTGTAGGCAGTATAAATGGTTGAAATGTATAGCTTTCTAAACGTATCCTTGCTATTTTGTTACACACCTGTAAAAAGATCGAGAATCTATAGGTAAGTTTGAATTTAGAGGTTAGGTTGATAATTATTTGACTGCAGAAACGATGAACTTTTTACGCGAGTATGATGATTTGATATGATTTGGTATTATATTTCCGTTACATGTTATATTTTTGTTTCCAATCCTGTGCTCATTGTTATCTAATACAGCACTTTGATCTTTTAGCTGCATCCAATAAGTTTAATTTTTCAATTGAATGTTGTAATCGTATTGAGTTATCATAAATAACAAACAATACGATCTCTGGCAGTGTTCAGTTAACAGGTTAGAGTTTCCTGCGGTTGGAGTTAGTTTTTGTGTTATGCATATATTGCAATTCATGACATTTCAAATGAAATATGTTACTGGATACTAGGTATACGCGTTATTTGTATGCTGCTCTAAATTCCGGGGCAACAGATACCCGGATTTATATTTCGAAGTTCGCGGCGTCATATTTCCACTTTAAAATACCTATATTCAGAGGGCTTTGGGCACGAGCTGGTGTTACAGACGGGATTAAAAAATATTGTATACCGATGCCGGCGCTTTCTCTCTAACGCAGAGGACGGTCAAATGAGCCCGCAGATGGAAATTAATCCACTGAGTAAATATTCCAATGGAAGCTCTTTCTGCTTTTTTTATACACACGGACGCTGAAATAAGGGTTAAAACTAATCCGGCAGGCGCGAGGGTTAAGGGTGAAAACAACTTTCCAACAGTAGGACAATCAGGATCAGAACAGCTTTGCTTTTGCAACACCACTTCTTTAGCGTTTAAATATTTTGGTAATATTTTATTTACGGATTACTACGTAAACCGTGAAACATTACAGAACTATTTAACCATCTCTGAAGTTTAAAAAATCCTCAATTTAAGAGATTCGTTTGAAAATTAACATATCAGGGTAATACAGGTATATCAATATGCTTCCTTTAATTCTTGAACTAATTCATGACATACAGGGAAAACAAAAGATGGCATACAGAATGAAACACATGAACAAAGATGAAAATGATAAAGTAATCAAAATGTTAGATTTACATACGGCTTCAAATTATTTTAATTTATGGATTAATGATGAACATAATGTAACACGAACTACCTGAGAGTACATTTAAAACAAACAGGTAATTTCGAAAAAAAATTTAATTAGAACAAACTATAAATAATTCCTGAAATTACTGAAATAGATCCTAAAATACATGGAATAGGCACAGAATTATTTAAATACTTGCCTGAAGGAATGAAACAGACGATTAGGTATTTGAAATCAATGCTGGAAATAAAAGAAAATTCCGGAAGGATGGAAAACTTCCTAATTGTGTCAATATTTAAAAAGGCGATAAAACGTTGCCGGAAATTAGAAGAATTAGCTTTTTAAACAGTACGTACAAGTTATATGAAAAAAATTTAAATCAAAGGCTCCATAGGAGATGAAACAATTCTTTTAGAACAGGATTTCGGATAGGAAGGCCATACAGATATTTAGACAACGCAATCCGAGAATGGAAACAGCGGCTAAATATTTTAAATTCGTCTATCACTGGCCTCTGGGCGACTTTCAAAACTCTCACCTCTGTTGCATCGCCGGTCCAGCCTCGGCCTACAGTGTTCATTGTTACTCTACAAATCACTCGTTCGTACGCTTATTACATATGCCTGCCAAGTGTAGGGGGGGGGCGCACACAAATGTCATCTGCGTCGTCTTCAGGTCATACAGAATCGCTTCATGCGCATCGCTACCAACGCTCCATGGTTCATCCGCAATCAGCAGCTCCATCACGAACTAGGACTGTCACCTCTTCACGACTACATCCGCAGGATCGCTCGTCGTTTCTTTTCCACACTGCAAGAAGTTCCAGGAGCTGTGCATTATAACATCGGCGTCCGCACGCGCCAGCCCTCACGCTTGAAGAGGAGACTACCACAGGATCTGCTTCTAGTGACATCCGACTCGAATGATTCTAGTGCTTGATGTCTGTCTTACATCTTCAATATTGACATAATTTCTCAGAGAGTGTTATTGGAGTTCTAACTTAATGTAGTTAGGGGGCGGTCTGTTAGCCTACCCCTGTAAAGCATTGTACTGCTTATCGATCAATAAAAAGTTATAAAATATTTTAAATATAACTTCTGATATTAAAAATGACACTCCTCTATGTAGTGACCAAGAAATCATTTCTGACAATGAAGATACGCTACAAGTATCACAATTTGAGACACATAAAACAATTCTTAATTACAAGTTTGACATCTCAAAAAATAAAACTAAATCTATGGCATTTCAAGGAAATCGTCTCTTTTAACTTGTAAGCTTATCAGACAATAACATGAGAACAAATATATACATTTAAATATGTACACCACATACACCAAACTGGGCCCTTCTAAAAGGGTTTTCTTTCTGGTTCAATGAGACATCAAAGATGTATTTCCAATAACTGAATATGTAGGTTTTAAAAGCCCACTGACAACTAGGTCAGTCGAGCCCTGTGTTCTCATTGAAATATTAGTATGACATTTTTGGTGGAATGCAGTTCCCTGTCCAGCTGCTACATACATGACAGGGAAAGTAAAATTGCGATTGAGTTGAAACATTTATTGTGTACCGGCAAGTTGTGTGGTAGCTGGTCTGAGCAATGTTACAGTAGGTAAGTTTGCAGAGTGATGCAAATCTCGAATATGGCTGCGAGTTCGACCAGATTCTGTTTCTACAAGCTTAGTCTGTGTGATGCATGTGTGAAGGAACAATGAATAGCCTATTTGGAAAAGAAAATTTTTGAAGGAAGCATTTCAAATCTAATTTAAGGGTACCTCAAACATTTGCTAATTATAAACTCTGGACTAAGGTAAATTTGGTAAATAGATCAGTCAGGGAGGACTATGCTGCTGGGATTTGATCCGCGGACTATCCTATCAAGTTATTAAATAACGAAATCAACCACCGTTGTTTGTGCCTCCTTTACTGGCTTCTGGTAGGATGTTCCATTTTTAACCTTAGTTTTGCAAGAAATGTTTGAATCCCTTATTTTCGCAATCTTATTCAGAGAGGAAGGATTTCTACATATTTAGAACTAATTATCCTGAGGATGTTAAAATTGCAATGCTCTGTAGCTTTAATCCATACTACCTCAATTAAGGTAGTATTCTTTTCGTTGGTATTTAATCTGATTCAAGTTAAAGGATGGAAAATATATGGTAATAAAGTAACGTATACAACATAAAGGGTATACTCGTAACATATTTGGGCTAAGTTTGAAATTCTGGACATGAACAATGACTATATATATTAAATTAATTCAGAACTAGTGACAGGAACACAATGTTATGATTTTGTCTAGCAAGCATCTCGTGAACTAGGGAGGAAAACAGTCTGTCTTTGAAAAATACAGTATTTCCAAGTCAGTCTGGAAGAGATGAAATACGAGTACATCGTCTTCATTAAAATCATATCTAAAGATGCAGGGTGCTCCGTACAGCTACAAGTGCTCCATGGTTCGTCAGAAACCAACAGCTTCATCACGAGTTTGGTCTTCTACCCGTTCACCAGTACATTCGCCGGCTGGCACAACCTTTCTATTACCAACTCCAGGAGGTCCCTGGATCTGTGGTGTACATAAATCTCGGCGCTCGCACTCGCCTCAAGCGCAGACTGCCACAAGATCTTCTCCTGAGTGAACTCTCCAGTACAGACGACCCAGACGAGTGATAAATATCTAATTTAAAAGTCCTCAATTTGTGTTACAGTGATCCTGCCACATTTAGTTAGAGGAGTCGTTCACGGCTGCCTCAATTGTTAAGTGTACTGTTACTAAGTTTCTCAATAACAAACATCTGTAAAGCATACTTGCTGATCGAAGGATAAAAAAGAATCTGAAGATTGCCCTCATATGCAACTTACTTGATATAGATCCACTCCAATGAAGAGGGAATGTAAACTAGCGTTGTGCTTTATTGACTACATGATTTATATTTTATAAAATGTCAATGTTATGCAATTAATAGCATAGTCGTAAAGAATTACCACAATTTGAAGATTTAATGTTTACTGGATTCGAAGTAATAAGTCTGTATGGAAAGAATGTTAAACATTGAATCATTCTAAAAATTAAATTTCTAAGCTATTTATTTTAAGAGATTGTATTCAAAGATTAAATGAAGTAAACCAAAGTGAAATATACATGTTTGAGAACGGATAACCGAAAAATGTTTATTACGGAATAGTTCTCGCTATATGTGCTGAAAAATGCCAATTTTCCTAATTAGTGGTAACCTACTCGGTTAAATTATGATTGAAGTTTGTATAAAATAGTTTTTATTTGTCGATTATGCTTGCTTAAAGTTAAACAATTTTAGGACTTGTTTTAAAACAGTTATTGCAAAAAGCAATTATGAATGACATTTTTTCCTAAACAGGTTGATAATCCTGGACTTCTTGAGCTATAGACAGCCTTTCTCCTTGTCTCTTTTTTATATTGGAAGCCGTGATTCCTCTACTGCAAATTTTTGCTTACGCAAGTCATAGTTGGCCTCTTCATGCACTTTTTGTGGGGGTGGGGGGGGGGGAGGGGGAATCTCTGATTTCTTTGCAGATGTCCAATTTTTCAATAAGCATTGCAATGAAATTTCATTATAAATTTTTCGACGTTTTGCAAGTTTTAAACTGCAGAGTTTTTATAACTGAGAAATAATTCCAATTAACTTTGAACTTGAATTCATCAGTAGCAATGTAAACATTTCACGGACATTACTGAACATAGTAGGTTTCCCCCATTTATTACGTTTTTATGAACGTGAGATTAAAATTTCATAAACTGTAACCAGCAAACAATGAAAAAAATGGAGAAGAGTACTTTGATTATAAAATTGCTAATATAGGAAACTTCCCGTTCCTTTAAAACCACACTTTTTTAAGTGCTCAGGAATTTATCTTATATTTTGCACTAACCTGAGCTTCTCTACTTTTTGTCGAAGTATTCATATAAATGGATACTTTTCGGCCTACCACTTATTAATCAATATACTTGATTACACATTTAGAAATTTTTGTACGTGTAAGAATAATACGGTAGACCAAAACGATAATTGTTAGTGGCACCATAATATAATGATTTAATTTCATGTACCATGCATGACCATAACAAAAACTGAAGTGATTTAAGATGTTTGTAAATGCAAACCAATAACTGATTATTCAGGAAACAGTTTACGCCAAAAACTGTTTGAAATTTCTTACGTAGAACGTATTTATTTTATGATTCAACAATTTTAAAGAAGTCACAATGAAGAGAACTTCACAAAACATTCCCTGGAGATTCAAGATTTTTATTCTGTCATACAGGTAAATGTGTTAAATATGACACTTTAATCAAAACAACTGGCACCATTACTGAGAAACTACAATATAACGAAAAAGTTTGGATACAAAGGAGTTTGTGGTGGAAATTTCTTAGAAGTCTTTATTCTGCGTTCTTGTAACATGCTGACCTCGTACTAATGCTTTGCATTTCATGCTTATGATCTTTCTTTTCACCTACATAGGCTTCTTTTCTTTAAAAAAAAATACTTCATTCTGAAAGCCACAAAATGCGTATTTTCAGGCTACTTTTTCTGTTATATTTCCGGGTGAAACATAACACTTGCCAGTATTTATGAAAGCGAAAAGAAAATACAATGGAGTAACCAAAAACGAAATTGTGTTCATACTTTTGTTTTAAATTTTGAAGCTGCATTTATAAATCAAAATGCACATTATATCACAAATATCCAAAACCAAAATATCATTTTGGAAGTAAACTTGGACGACCCTCTTTCTTTGAGCAATCAGTACACACGCTAATTGAAAATATTTTTCAATTAATGAAATTGAACTTTGAGGTCTAACTGGTTTTTTCCCTTTAAAGTCTTTTATTACATGGCGGCCGGTGTTTTTAATTTTGGATGGTGTCCAGCTGACTGTCGTGATGTGTGTGACGGCCCCCGCTTGGAGCGCTGCTGTAGCAGATGCCCCTGTCCATTATGTAACGAGATGGATGGGGTGTTGTGGCACGCAGAGAGTTTTTCTGTGTTACCTCACGGAGTTAGCGAGGCGTTTGTTTCCCACAGCCTCTGTATAAAATTAAATTTAGAACCCCGCAACAAGTGTGCAGTAATTGTGCAAGATTGGAGGAAAGAACGCAGGAGTTAAAGTGCTTGATTTCCAGCAAGAAACTACTGAAATACGGCCGCGTTGCCAAATACAAAACGGTTTTTATTGAACTCGAATATCTATAGAACAAAGAATTAGGAATATCACTGCGTGCTTCTTACAGCTAGTAATGTAGTCTTTATTATACTAGTATTTCTACTTAAGGGGAAATTAAAGGAGAAACATTTCCAATGCAGACAATGCTTATTTTAAATGTTTAAAACTGCTATATCGTTGTTTTGTACTGGTATTCTGCACCTCTTGATTAAAATCATTGCTCATACCACCTCCGGAATGGAGAAGCAGATCTCAGCCGATTTATATGGGAGGTTTAGTTCAAAGAATTGGTACCACTGTTAATTATGTAAGCTTTTAAGTGCTTGGGAAATGTAGTTTCTTTCTTTGCAAATATTTGCCAATCCTTTCTCTTTGCGTTTGCTTAAAGTTTAATTGGCTGGCATTTTCTTTTGCAAAATGAACCGCCCTCAGAAATTACTGAATATAGCTAAGTCAAATTTTATTGACTATCCTACTCTTATATCACGCTACTTTGATCAATAAAACGCTACTAGGAGGTTTCAGTCAATCATAGTTTTTCTATCACACCCCTGGCAAATTTTAATTTGTTTTCCGTATAGGTAGTCACAGCTAGGTTCACCAAAACAATGGAATACGAAGCAACACGATTGACCATGTGCAGTATTCTTGATCAAATTTCTGTTCATCGAAGATTTAACTGAAACTTGATCTAAGTTTGACTATGTTAAATTTATAATTTAACTATTCCCTTGCCATTGTTTTTATTCTGAAATATATTATTGTTCTGGCGGCAAATTAAAATCGGAAAAGAAAAAGGAACTCAAATTATCTTAGCCTGACGCTCTGTTGGAACTAATGATACTCCAATATCTGGAATAATAAATGTTCGTAGGAAACCAAATCTCAATTCATTTGCCAGTTGCCGTACTTAATCCTTTGATCACTGGAGTAGTTCCTCAAAGTTCCTGTCCTATTACTATTCAAGAGGATCCGGTTTCGACGTTGACAACCATTTGTTTTGCATTCAACGGAATTGATCGTTCACCCACTGAAGTGTACCTGTTAATTTATCGCATCAGCTTGACTGTGTAAAAATAGTTTCCATAATGAGGCGCCTAAGTTTCCGGTAGTCACTAATATGCTTTGCGAAAGTTCCCTGAAGTATGCATGTGTGGACTCAAACACGGTATTTATGCACTATGGCTGCAGATAAATCGACAACAGTAAATAATTTCTGTAAGATTATAAAACACGAAGGAAAAGACAGGAATTCTGGAAATACTTTATCAGCTAGGCTCTGCTAAACTATATCTCTATCAAATTCCAGGTTACGCTGCTAAAGTATAAGATTCTCATTTTTATATTCACTTCCTAAACACTAAAATTCATTTTCCTTTTGTATTTTTAATTTTCACAACATTTCTCATTCATTTTATGCACGACTGATTAACATAACTGATTTCCAAGTATGCTTGAGCTAATTGATTTTATCAACGTGCTTTTACCAGAACACCAATTCCTTACAAATTGCTTTTCCTTAACACATAACTTTCCAACGAGTCATAATTTTAACGCAGGCTTATGCATTCCATTTATTTTAACAAGTGAAAATTATTTCTAATTATTTGTATATTTCATTGCTTTCTCTAACATAATTAATATAATTCGTACGTCATGTTTCAGTAGATTTGCGTTGCTGTTATTACTATGGTTTTGAAAAGACTAAAACGTTATTGCTAATATATTTTAATTATAGCTGGTATAATTAATCAAATTATCTTTCTTGGATAAAGGTTTGCATCTATTTTACATCTTGTGAACATTTCGGTTTGAAGTAATGTCATGAATTTAACACAGTTAACATTGTTGGAATAAAAGTTAATGTATCCTTCAGAGCCCCTGAAGATCTGCCAGTAGTGTTTCTATTCACCCTGTAAGGTTTTTCTTTTGACGTCTCTTACACCTGACTCTGCATGAGATGATATGCTCTTAGAAAGCAGTAACTGATGCAGAAGAACAAACGAAAGGCACAGTGCAGCTTTCCTCTTTGTGACAGGTTATGCTTAGATGTGCATTTGCATGTGACAACAAAGACCTTCCTAGTCCAGTGTATCACTGTCTGCTTAATTAATTGCGGTTGGCTGTAGATGAAGACATTCGCCTACACAACACATGCATGAATATACGGGAACGTGACGTTCGCCTGAAAGATCCACTTGACGTTATCTTCAATTCGGTTTCGTAATTGGTGCGTGCTGCAGCATCAATCAGTTTATTACCGGCTCCGTTGGCTAGGGTCCATTGTTTCGCTCGTGCAGATACTGCCTTCTGTGGATCCCCTGCATCAGATAGCTCTAAAGCTGACGTCATTTCCCAGGGTGCTGAAAGAAAACTTTGATTTTTATGCATTTTCAGCCTATTATAATTTATTAAATCATTTCAAAAATGAATCTGACGAAAGCCTTATTAGTTTCTCAAATGATTATCTGTGATAAGCATACAAAGTATTGCATCATATCCAAAAATTCACTACGGATTTACTGGATATTTATATTTTAATATTCCTAAAAATCTAACGAACTGTACAAAAGGGAGATTTGTATGGGTGTGACCAGTTCAATTAAGAATGAAGTCATTTAAATACAAAACATGGTATTTAAGATGCTCCACGAAGATTTGAAGAAAATCCCAAACTTACCTTTTAAGAGAAATATCTTATATTCTTAAAAATCACTAATTTTGATTAAAACAGCTCAAAACATGGTAACGAACCAAGGCTGTTTGTAAAGCAGCACTGGCATACGTGTTGGTATCAGCATGTGGTGCATTTATAAGGCGAAATATGAGGCGTAGCTGGGAGGGCTCGCCTAGAACGACTGTTCTATCACAGGCGTGCACTGTTGCCTAGTTCGGAACGCACAGCACAAGCTTGAGCAACATATTTCTCTTTATCATGCGCCCAAAATTACTACTAGAAATTCGACATTGTAATATGCCTTGGTGTATGCGGCAAGAATTTGAGGCGGCCTGTACAAAGACCATATTTCTACGGCGTATGATTCCTGACACACGTGTTTATGCTTCAACCTCCAATCTTGCCTGTGTGTTATTCCGTTCATATATTACAAGTGTCGTTATGAACTGCACATATTTAGATCATAAATTAACTAACACAGATCACTGCAGTCCAAGAGTGCACGCGCATGTTCTTTAAGTTCGGTTCAAGACCAGTGAGTAACGCAAATTGAGTGTAAGGTGCTTTGTGTAACTGTAACAATAAGCAGAAAATTCACATGTTCATTATACATTGTTTTCTGAACGTTTAACAGTTTTTCTTTCAATGTCTGGTACCAGTGGAGCAGGTACTAAGTGTAAAGTACTTCGCTTCCAGGCCAAAAATATTTTTAATGTGTAATTTCCTTAAGAAATTTTATCTGAGAAAGTGCCTGACCGGATGAATTTTTCACAAAGCCAGGAACTCAAGACAGTGAGTCCAGTGTATGTGTGCATACTCTGTCGCGTGTTGTAAAACATGTCGAAACTTCTAGTACCGAAATTGAAGTTTTATTACATTTCAGCTAGCAATTTATCTAAAATAAGTCTTTCGGAAATCCAGGTGCACTATTTTCAGTAAATCAGCATGTTAATATTGAATGTTACAGTGTACAATGTTACCGTAATTAAAGTTTGTAATTTTCCTTGTTCCCTCTCCCTATTGTTACCCTGGTGGTACGCTCGCGAAGCCGAAAAAAAAATGATGGCCGATCGTTACCGGAAATGAGAGACAGTTGAATGTAGAGTAGAAAAAATACAGTTTAAGGTTAGCTAGCAAACTGTAATGGTGACGAATGTATTCGCTAGGAAAATAAAGTGTAGTTTTTGTGTTTCGTAACCTCGTTTTATTATTTCACGAACCCAAAAAGTCACAACTGGTGTCAGGAAGCCGGACAACATCACCGAACATTGTGGCCATGGAATCGGCATTGGAAATGCTTTTGCAGAAGATGAACGAATTAACAGCGAAGTCGGAAGCGGCAAATAACAGCTTGGCCGTGAAGATGAACGAGTTAACAACTAAAACAGAAGCGGCAAATAACAACCTGGCCGCAGATTTGAAAGAAATAAAGACCGAATTGACCACAGAAATGAAGGCAGCAAACGACAGTCTGGCCACGGAAATGGAGGCGAACGAGCTCCTCGCCGCCAAATTTGAGGAACAGTTGGCCGGCGTGAGGGATGACGTGACGGAGCTGGGCAAGCGGATGGGCCAAGTGGACGAGCACGTCGAGGACCTGGCGAACCGCTTCAATGACCTAGAGGAAAAGGCCGACAATAACGCTAAATCCCTGAACGCCATGGTTGAAGACGTCGAAGACCTCGCGAACCGCGTAAACAACCTGGAGGGAAAAGCCGACAGCAGCGTCAAGTCCCTGAACGCCATGGTGGAGGACGTCGTCGGCAGGAGACTGAAGGATTTGAAGGCTGACGCACCGGGACGCGACACAACATCGGCGCGCGTCAAACCTCCGAAATATGACGGCGCGTCAACATTCGAGGTCTTCCGCCGCCAGTTCGACACAGTGGCCAAGCACAACAGATGGTCACCGGAGGAGGAGGCCACACAGTTAATAGCCAGCCTCCAGGGATGGGCCGCGGAAATCCTAAACGCGGTGCAGACGACGGCGGCGCCCAAGGACATCTGGGAGGCCCTGGAGAATCGCTTCGGGAACCACCGCTTAGCCGCAGCATACCGCAGCCAGCTAAAGGCAAGGTCGCAGCAGGGGGGAGACGCTGCAGGAGTTCGCCATAGCGATCGAGCAGCTTGCTAGCAAGGCCTTGGTTGACCTACCACTGGAGTTCGTATCCCGGGAAGCCGCCTACAACTTTGTCGACGGGGTACGGGACACGGAGATTCGTCAGCGCCTAATGATCGTTGATTATAAAAACATCCACGAGTCGCTGACAGCGGCATTAAGAATGGAGGCGGCCAAGGTAGCATCTATCCCGACGTCGAGAACGAGGAGTGTCCGCTACGCCGGAGACCGAAGACCAGCTGTGGGACGCCGGCGAACACCTAGTGGCCTGTGTTGGGTGTGTGGACAGCCCGGACACCTGCGGAGAGACTGCCCACACCAGGAAGAGCAGCCGGAAAACGAGTAAGGCCCGGCGTGGAGAGAGGTACGTCGGCGCCATTACCACCATCCCCTCGAGTGACAATCCGCGCAGTCAGCCGGCGGATGGATGGCAACCTCATCGCGGACGGCTGTGTAAGAGGAAAGCCGTGCCACGTGCTGGTGGACACCGGGGCGGCCGTGACCATCAGACCTGACGTGGCGAAGGGTTTGCCGACGAGGAAGCCGAGCCGACCATACGAGCTTGTGACGGCATCGGGCGACACCATGCCTGTGGAGAAGGAGGCCCTGCTGGAGCTGAACTTGGGACGGAGTGCCGTGCGTCTGTGGGTGTTCGTCGCTAAGGTGGCTGAGGAGGTGATTCTGGGACTGGATGCCCTCAGGAGCAACGACGTGACGGTCGACGTCGGTAGGAGGTCCTGAGGCTCAACGGAGAAGAGGTTATACTCCGTCAACCAGAAGGTGCCCCGAGGAAAGATGTTGGTGGTACACCTGGATCGCCTGGCCCGCTACAAAGGCGCTGTTCGGGACGACCAACCTTGAGGAGGGAGCAGTGTCACCCTGGTGGTAGGCTCGCGAAGCCGGAAAAAAAATGATGGCCGATCGTTACCGGAAATGAGAGACAGTTGAATGTAGAGTAGAAAAAATAAACAGTTTAAGGTTAGCTAGCAAACTGTAATGGTGACGAATGTATTTGCTAGGGAAATAAAGTGTAGTTTTTGTGTTTCGTAACCTCGTTTTATTATTTCACGAACCCACAAAGTCACACTATCTTCCGCTCTCTGGCGCAGCAGATGGCAACAAAGCAGCCACTGTATGCACTCATTGATTCAGCTCATAGGTCTTCTAAAACTGTACGCCGTGTAGTTTAACAGAACATTGGCGCCTCTCAGCGTAGGCTATTCAAGTTATAGATCTCAGATTACCACCTGGAAACACGATAGAGAACGTTACTACGTTACTCCCTACTGATATTTTTATTATATATGTATGAGATTATTTTATTATCGAGCAATGATGCAAAAGGCTGAAGTATTTACAGCCTACGGCATAGGCTCCTAACTTAAAAGGGCTCAGTGTATGGGCAGTTCGAAAATGCTTCATACACCGTGAGTATATACCATCTGTGCTGCCCCTGTAGGATTTTGCCTTTTTTGGGAGCTTTCGGTATTTTTGACAAATGGTCCTTATTACGAGGGCTGTTCAATAAAGAATGATCATAATTTTTTACGGTCATAATTTCACACAAAAATTCAATCTTATTATATTCTGTTAGCTTAATGTGAAACAAACACGCCGTAGTAGTTTCATTGTTGGTACTCCTGGTTCCCGCCTGTGAGAACCAGGCAAGTTCAGACATGTTCAGTATCGCCTACCGCTGCAATGAAGGTAACATGCAGTTAAAATTGATATTAGAGGAAGATCTGGAGTTTCTTTCAAACGTAATCACTGCTGATGAAACTTGGCTACATCATTTTGATCCTGACAGCAAACAGCAAAGCTCAGTGTGGAAATCTCCTTCATCACCAACCCCCCAAAAGCAAAAGTGTTTGCTTCTACTGGGAAAGTTATGGTCATCTCATTCTTTGATATTCATGGAATGGTTTATCAGCATGTTGTACCTGCACACACATCAGTAACTGGACAATACTACAAGGATGTCCTGAAAATATTGCAAGTCCATATCAGGCGCAGAAGACCACATTTCCGTGAAGCAGGCTGGATGCTGCACCACGATAATACGCGGCCGCATATTGCCAATGTTGTTGCTGAATATCTTGCAAAAATCAACGTAAAGTGCATCCCTCACCCTCCCTATAGTCCGGATTTAGCCCCATGTGACTTTTCTCTATTCCATAACTTGAAGAAACGCCTTCATGGGAGGTATGATCCATCATCAGCAGTGGTGAAGGCTGCGGAGGCGATTTTGAAGGATCTCTCAAAAATGTTTTCCAGCATGTCTTTGAAAACTGACAGAAACGCTAGGACAAGTGCATCGCATTCAGGGGATTCTATTTTGAGAAGGACCATTTAAATTACGAGGATGAGTAAAGATACGTTGTCAAAAAAAATTGATCTTTCTTTATTGAACAGCCCTCGTATGAGTTTTGTGTAAGAGTTAAGCTGTAAGAAATAAGACAGAATATTTCTATATAAAAATATATATTTTGTTAAATTATATAATTTGCGTCTATTAGAATTCTTTAGGTAGGTCTAGTTAATGAAGAGATTCTCTTTTATTAGTATGAGATCATTTGAATAACTTAATTTCAAAGACCTCCCATAACAACTCCACTTTTAAAAATCTGACTGTCACCTTAACTTACTGTGTCCTTATACCTTCACCGAAATGGATAATGTTTTTCTCCATTAACGGAATTAAAATAGAGAAATAGGATTTTTTAAATGCTGCAGAATGGTGAATGATGAAAGTAATATATATATATACAAAACATCACATAGCTTTTTCACCGAAATGGTCCAAACATATGCCCGCACTGGTAAATCATTTTAAACAAACATAAACAGCAAAGTTTAATGCAGAAATGCTATGTTCTTCAGACAAAGGCATTTTTTATTCTTTGACGTTGGTCTGTTTTCCTAAGCAAGAACAAACTTTGCCATTGTTTTCCTTGATAAAGGGCAGACAAATACAAGAGCTTCCTGATATATCGTATCTCTATTCGTTCCCGTAATCATCGCCCATCATGCCTCGAGAACTTTACCTATTGAAGGAAAAACGGTATGTCAACATCATTATTTTCTGATCACGGTTCAAACTCGTTCTTTGTGGAAAAAGCTAGGTAAATGTTCCATGTGGAATATAAAAGCCTTCTTTTGTTATCTTGCACTGACAGTATTACAGCTCACGGCATACATATCATGTAGAACACACAAGTTTACGTTGGGTATGGTTCGTTTCCCTCCTGCCTAGAGCAAACCTGCTTCAATAATGGGTTTTCTGAAAATTTCTGAAAATGAGGAATTCGCATATCCAAAGTTAACAAAGGAAGTGAAAGAAAAGTAAACTTAAAATAATAATTTCAGCATTTGTAATGTACGGTTCAGGAGATTAAACTAAATCTGTAATATCGAGTGTAACGCCTGAGGATTGGTGAGAAAGATTTTACTCGTAATTCGAATGTTTTAATCGCACGTGGCATATACAACGTATCGGCTGAAACGATGTTTTAGCAAGTTCATGAATTATGCGGCTTATTCTTGTTGGTTGGAAGTATGGTGCCCAATGTTGGTTGTTTTGGAGTTCATAGACCTAAATAAATTGAAATGGATGACAGGTAATGAGAAATGTGCACCATACCTCATGTTTGAGAATAACTTAGGGCAGTGAGCAGCATGTTGGAGTATATTAACTCGATTAACTCAAAAGTAATGTTCACTAAAGAAGTCTGAATTAGAGAAGTAGGTTACTACGTGAGTAATTTACTCTGAAAACAAAATTTATTATTTAACAACACTGGGCAACAATGAAAATGTTTCGGGCTTAAAAAGAGTGAATTTACAGGTAATTCCATCTGCTGAATTAAGTCACCATAAAACTGATAGATTAGCTCTCTTGAAGATAAAGTGACATTTCATTTTTTAAAGTGAACATTTTAAATTTGGGAGAATTTGTTTGGGAGTTAGCACACCTGTCAAATAACAAAACACAATCAAAGAAATTTTGTAAGTTAAGTGATGCAAAAGTTAAGGAAGGAATTTTTGTCGGACTACAAATAAGAGAACTTGTATAGGATCCTACATTTGACCAAGTTTTGGAGGGGAAAGGAAGCTTGGGAAGCCTTCAAGGGTGTTATTCATGGATTTTTAGGCAACAAGAGATGACAGCTAGAAGCATTTGGTGACAATGCTCCTGCAAAAATACCGTAATCTTGCATGCAACACGTCCCTTAAGATCCATTTTCTCCACTCCCACCTAGACTTTTTCCCTCCTAGTTGTAGAGCTGTTAGTGATGAACATGGGGAGAGATTCCATCAGGACATTTCTGTTGCGGAACAAAGATATCAGGACCGTTGGAATGAAGTAATGCCTGCGGATTACTGTTCTTTGTATAGGGATTCTGTGGAACTCCATCACAAGAGGCAAGGTAAAAGACGACGAAGTCAATAGGCCACCACATGATTCTCTTCAGACATGACTATCTGCGAAGTATTTTTCCAGCAATTTAGAACTCTTAGCATGTAATTACCAGTCCAAAAAATAAAATGCACTTTCATTATTGTTAGCATGCATGTAATTAAAATGTATCCTTTTCTCTCAATCCGTTAATGTGCAATACTTCCACCTTGTGTATATCATAGAAACTAGAGCTAATAAAATTGTTCACTGTCATATTTGCTTCTCAACCCAAAATTAGTAGGAATTGCATCATGAAGTGCTCGAAACATTCAAAAATTATTTTTGTTGCCCAGTATAATGTCTTTTAGTACAGTAATGAGACCCTTAGTCCCGGAGTACTGCGACTTACTGAAAATGATCAAGGTAGGGTTATGTGTGATATGGGGGAGAACCATCAGTGAAAGAGAGCAGCCTTTGTTAGAAAAAGATGAAGATAAAGCTAGAGTACAGAAACATGACGTCAAATTTTAGTAGAAAAGTGCCTGAAGTGGTGACGGACGAGCTGAATGCTTCAAGTGATGGGGGACATACTGAAGACAGTTTAAAATTATTTAGAAACAATCTTCATACAAGGGGCGTCCAGAAAGTAAGTTCTGTTGCAGTTTATCTCCGCTGCAGCGCTACGATCCCAGTTCTGCACTTGCGCGGTAGATACTCTGTATTGAGAAGAAACATGCACTTAAGTGAGATCGCTGTCAGTCACGTACGCTTTGTTGTGCTTGTTTTACAATGTCGGTGTTGATTGAAATTCCCACCGCTTGTGAAATCAGATCTGTGATTCGTTTTCTGAATGCTAGGAAAGTCAAACCAATTGAAATTTATCGGCAAATTTGCAATGTCAAAAGGTGGTGTTTCTTCACGACAATGCACGATCTCACATTGTAAATGCGGCGAAAAACATCCTACAGGGATTTGGCTGGGACGTGTTTGACCACTCCCCGTACAGCCCTGACCTCGCTCCTAGCGACTTTCATCTGTTTTTGCATCTCAAATCTTTCCTTGGCGGTCAACACTTCAACAATGACGAAGAGCTGAAAGAAAATATTTCCAACTGGTTGAAGACACAGGCGGAAAACTTCTATGAAGAAGGTATACAGAAACTTGTGCCTCGCTATGACAAATACCTGCAAAATTTCGGAAGTTATGTGGAAAAGTAGTTTAAGAGTTGTAGAATTTTGTGCAATAAATAATTTTTCTGTATCTGTATACAGTTTATTACCAAACAGAACATAATTTCTGGACATACCTCGTATTTGCTTTGCAGATGGCATCAAAAGGATGAAGAAAGGAAAAATCTGTACCGGATTGACTCAAACAGAAATTGAACTTCAGACGTGTAGTACCAGAACAATCAATTCCCTAGAGTAAATTCTTGTTGAATGTCTGTGCACTCAAGTGTGATAATATACTCCTGATATCTCTGCCCATTTACTGTTTCCTCAAATATAGGCCCAGTAATTCCGCAGGCATTCACAGCACACCGAATTCCAATTTTCTGGACATGCAATGACATTTCGTACCCAATATTGGGGTTTTAATTACTCCAATATCAGTTTGGTGAAGATACATGGTTATGTAACGGAAAACCATGCTTAGTCTGTGGAAAGAAAATTAACTTTGGGTCCATAGAGCCATCATTAGCGTTACCAGCCATCCAAGTGCAGAAATTTAGTCAACAGTATTACTTAGTTGCAGTCCTTGAACTACGGTTACCTTATATGGTTTTAATTCCAAAAGGTTAGTAGTTTTTCAAACCGAGAACTGCAATAATATACTCGGAGGTTTTGTTGTGCTAGGTTGTAATTTTTGCCCCATTCCTTCTGTAAGCCCGCGGCGAGATATTTTGGGTTTATTATGAACAACAGAGCTAGTTTCTTTGAATCTCTTTTCAGGTTTATGAATCGTCTTTTTGTGAGGCGCAGGAATTCCAGGAACTCGGTCTACAAGTAGCCGTGTCACTTCTCTACAGAACTCTGATCGCACATAGGAATCAGACATGAATATGCGGTGTGCTAAAGTGTACACACTTCTTGACTTATAACAGAGCTAATCACAATGAACACAATAAATGCTCGAACTGGCAACTTTTAATTTCTCCTATTTATTTACGACTAATAATTTGGTCGAGTCCCATAAACAAATTTTACCACGCAATACAGATGAGTTGCAATAATTTAAATTTACGATTATAGGTATAGTATAACTGAACATATTAATTTTAACTACAATTCATACTTTTATAATAATAAATAACCAACATAAAAATTTATATAACATTCAAATGCCTACAAAGATTAATAACATTTGTTAAAATTGGTGTTAAAAGTGCATGTAAAAAAGACATGCAACAAAAGTAAAATTAATTAAAAAGTATTCAATAAAAGTATTTAAAAAGCTAATTAAAACGTATGCTAAGGGATGAGAAAGTCACCTGTTACCCACCGCATAAAATTCTTTGTATTTAAATTTTGGGTACCTTTCTGTTAAAGTATTCATTTGTAAGTATAATTTCTTTTTTCTTATTATATCATTCTTTTATCCTGTAAGTGTCTTTGAAAATTATACCTAAGATCAGCAGTATTTCGTTATTCCCATAGTGAGTGCTCTCGGGTACCAATTTCACCGCATATACAACTGTCAGTTTGAATTTGGCCAAATCTAAATAAGTATTCTGAATAGGGACATGTCACGTTACGTAGTGTATTAAGCCCTGGGTTGGCTGTATATATTTTAGTTGCAATCTTTCACGAATATCTGGAAAGATAGAATAAGTCCTCCTACCAGTTAAACTTACGTCCGAGGTATCCTGCCAAATTGCTAATATTTTATCTAATTCATCTTCTATATTACAGCCTAAAATATTGGAAGCTTTGACAAGGTTTTCCCGACGTAGCCAGTAACGTGCAGCTCTTTTCCTAATTTCTAAGTCTAAAGGTAAAACTCCTAGAATGATTAATAGTGCAACTGTAGGAGTATTCGGAAATGCTCCCGACATACTTACTAAGACCATCCGCTGTAAGCTATTTATTTTCCTTTGGGTTGCTTCTAAAAGGGTACTCTCGCCCCAACAGCTAGCACCATATCTGCACCTCCCAGGTGCCTCTACTGCGGAGCTCCGGGCCTGACGTCACAGTGCACTAGCCATGACCTCCGTTATCGACGCCGGTACTGCGCCACCAGCGACGGCCTTGGCCACTTCACAGGCCAGGCGCAGTGCCCTCTCTACCCTCGCCAACTCACGACAGTGACGCCTTCAGCAACACAACAACCAACACCTGCACCACCAGCTGTCGCCGCCGCCGCACCCAGCGAGGACTTGAGGGCCATTCTACAGAGTCTTCAAGAAGAGGTACAGAACATCAGCAGACGCCTCGCCTCGCTCGAGACCTCGACCACTGCATCCGCCCTCATAGCCTGCAAAGCCTACACACCGAAATCCACAACATCGCACCAAGACTTACTTCGCTTCATGATTCCACCATGACTGCCATTGCTAAGAACCACCGAGACACACAGGACCATCTCGCTGCAATAGTTCCCAACCTCACCGCACTAGATGAATCCCTAAAGCAGGCAACAGTCGAATCACACCACACCATACAGGACGGAATCAACAACATTGCAACAAGACTAGACCGTCACCTTAAACTCACAGCCGCCTGCGACAACAGAATGCATCGTGTCGAAGAATACCACAAGATGCTGGACGAGTCTCTCGACCAGATCTTCATCGAGCTCAAATCCCGACCTTATGACTCAACAACGCTCCAACGCCAACGCACCGGTACCGGAATGCCCTCTAGGCCCGGACCCTCCAGAAAATTCCGCTAACCAACTCCGCCATTGAATTCCCAATTTGGCTTCCAGGGCGCCAGCCATGCCTGCCATCCTGGCCATGTACACTCTCGCCAGTCAGCATGATCCATGCTGCTGCGACAATTACCAGAGTGCTTAACGCGGTATCTGCATAAACCTACCCACACTTTCCCTCACCTAACTCCGCTTCCACATGAGAAGCGATGCTCCTTGTTTTTGTTTTCAATAAAGTTAAAAAAAATTACAAAAAAAGCACCATATCCAACTATAGCTGCTAAAATGGCATTATATATTTTAATTACCCTATATGGGATCTTTCCATTATTTGTCGTTAATCTAATTACCTTATTCATAATTTGGAAAGCTTTCGCGACTGTTTCATCTACGTGTGTCTTAAGTCATATTTTCGTTAAAGTGGACCTCCAAGAATTTAAAACTTTTCTCTCTCATGATAGACACATTAATTTTCACAGCGGGAGACCTTTGTAATTTACCCTGTAATAGTACATATCTAGTTTTTTGTTTTGATATGTTTAATTTACTATTCGTACATTGTATGCATGTTTCATTCATCACATTATTAGTATAGTACTGGCAACTGCCAAATATGCACTGACGCGGAGAAGAGTGAGTGCCAGGAACGGAGAGAAGCACTGTTCGCACGCAGTTATAGATGTAATATTTTATCTTGACAGGAATCCTGCGCAGTAGGGATGAGTAGCAACTGTGGTGGGCGTAGTGCACCTATCGCTACAATGCGTCCCACGCTTAAGACTACGAGAGGGGAGGGCGGTTCATAAGGTGTCTGAAAACAAATTTCATTCTCGAAGCCAGTTTTGCGGCTGTTATAAACTAAGTTGTAATTCTTACTATGGTAGTAATCTCCACGCTTTTGTTGGATCTTAAATAGTACATAGGCATTTGGAACAAAACGCTGTTCTCCTCTAGCAGGCATGATAAACAACTGTCGGCCTTTCAATATCGCTGCAGAGTCCCTATAACGTATTTCACTCCAGGCATATGGTCCAGTATGTTCTGTATTTATATAAGTTTCATGCATATAAACTATATAAACTTCACTTCGATATCTCCCAATATTTCGTAAATACTTAAGCCTTCTTGCACGTATGGTGCGATGTTCGATTAAAATTTGTCTGTCACGCTTAGTGTTTTTTCCCAAATAATCCTAGCTTCAAAAGAACTCCTCTTAATGTTCAGACACTGCCTTGGAAGTCAGCAGAATTTTTAGCTTCATAAGCACTTTCTTCAAAGTTGGTCTTTGTTTTTCTGTGCTTTAAAAATGATTCATATTTCACCTAACTACTTCTGAATTAAAACATCCCAATTAAATTTTGTGCATGTTGTTCATCTTTGTTTACTGGGCATAGAGAAGGACGTTGTTGCACTAGCACCAATGGCTTTTCTTTCCTTAATAACTCGCCTAAACTGTTTTCAGACACAACTGTTGCCTCAGATACCCTTCCCCAGATTTTTATAGCTGACCCAGACCATTTTTCCTTTTTTATAAATCTATAGATATTGGTTATTACTTCTCGTGTTTTTAAATGTAGCACTTTATTTCCTAATGTGCTGCTAGGAGGCGTCATTTATAAATGCGCTCTTGGAACCAGGAGACAAGCACATTTTGAAACAAGCTGTAGTATCACCGAGTAGCTCTGCACGTGTTCACTTGCTCGCAACTGGTACGCAACTGACCTGCCTCCCCTCCAGTTGCAACCGTTCTGAGGTGGACTCGTCTAGATACCACTGCGCATCGTTCTGCACTTTTCAAGATAAAAAAAAAATACATCTGTACGTAACTACGCCTGGCTGGTCACCAGCACTGTATTTACTTCTGTAATAAGGTACTATATGACAAAGGATAAAGAGCAGACATCTCGCGTAATGTGACCCTTTTCTACACTGGTTAACTTTCTCTAGGGTGAGGAGATGAAGTGAAAACACCGGAGAGGACAGACGGCAACCAGGATGGTCTCATAGACGCACCGAAGTCTATTTTCCAAAGATAATAAGCAGTCTCACTGTTGAACCTCAGATAATGGAAAGGAAATTGTTATTAGAATAAGTGACAAGCATTTGATGAAGATAGAATCCTCGACCACCCAAATACGAATACAGACGTTACCCGAGATCTACATAACGGAGCTCGCCGACATTTACTTCTGCGGTAATTTACTTCGAAAGTATTTAAAGGAGCAAAAATATTCTGAAATAGTTAATACTTTTGTAATGTTGGCGGCAATGGAAGTTTCATAAGTAGAGCTTAATCCAGCCTGGTGCAAGTTGCTTGTAGTTTAGTTTCCCCAGTTGTGCAAACATTTAAATTTCATAGCGGTTGAGGAACAAGAGTAGTTTTGTAGTATTTATCCATAGTGGCCCACTAACGTTAGCTAAAATTTATTTACCTTTGCACACAAATGAGCAGTTAAAGTTTCAGCCATATCATAAAAGAAAGTGATAAGGGAATCGCCCCTTGTTTCCGACGTTAACGTGATAACCTCGTTAATGCCATAATTTGCCACAATCCCTGCAGTACTGGGGTAACCAAGGTCCGTGAAATACAGAGAGGCTATTCGATAAGCCCCATGAAACTGGGGACGATATTGCTATCTCTCATCCGTTAGTCTCATCTTTATTGTTCCAACGCGGTCATTGTGAAGGCAGCGTCAAGTGCATGCTGCATACTCACGTGCACCGACGTGTGACTTCATCGCACCACCAACTTCCTGCTATCGGCCATGTAAACTGCAATTTTCTTGTTTTATGCTACTTTACAACAAAACGACCTACAGATGCATTTATGAGCATTGGAAGTGGCGTTTCTATGCGTCTACTCATAAAACCATTCTACCACAGATAAACGAGAGAACTGTAATTTTTCGACAGCACCTTGTAATGAGGAATGAGCCTTCAGTGTGTGTGTGTGTGTGTGTGTGTGTGTGTGTGTGTGTGTGTGTGTGTGTGTGTGTGTTTTTTTCACTGCAATTGGGTACTAACCGGTGGCAGAGTTAAGAATACAGATCAAATTACAAATACTAGATTTACAACAATAACACAAAGAATACAAACATGATATTTTAACTTTAGTCACTTAAAACATATCTAATTACTTCTCTATTTACATATTATATACCATTATAATTTAAAACTTAAACTATAAACCATCTAGATTTTTCCTAAATTTTTTCAGCAACAGGGGACAGCCCTGAAAGACTGCTACAGGCAATTCATTCCATTCTTTAATGGTTCTATTAACAAAAGAAAATGTTCCTACGTCGGTTCTGTATCTTCTACCCTTAATTTTATACCTATGATCGTTTCGTCCATAATAATCCGGATTATCTAACCTTACACTAACGTCCACCCATGCCTTTATACCAGCATTAGCTTTGAATAATGCTACCAACCTAGGTTTTTTTACGCCTAATTCTTAATTCCTCCCATTTAGTCTCATCTCCTTTTATAGGACCAAAATACTTGCCTCTTTTTATGATTTTTGTTGCCCTCTTCTGTATTGTTTCTAATGAATCGATTTGGTTAGCTCTATACGGGTCCCAGCATGCTACTCCAGATACCATAACCGGCCGCACTAAGGCCCTATAGGCAATTTCCCTGGACCTGGCGCTCTCTTTTTTTCAATATTCTCATTACGAAATGTAATGCCTTCCACGCATTCCTAGATGTGGAATTTACTTGTTCGTCCCATCCAGCATTACTTGCCAGGTACACTCCTAAGTATTTGCAGCTGTCCACCTGTGGAATTTGAACCCCTCCCATGTGATAGTTAACAATAATTTTGCCCTTAGTTCTACTAAAAACAATGGACTTACTTTTCTTGGCATTAATTGACATTTTGTTAACCGCAGCCCAATTACAGATTTCATTTAAATCATCCTGAAGAGCGGTTTCATGCACTATATTCCGAATTTTATTATAAATGATACAATCGTCTGCAAACAACAGCAATGTCATTAACAAAAATGAGAAACAGTAAAGGTCCTAGTACTGATCCTTGCGGCACACCCGAACTTACGGTTCCCCTATCGGACAGCTCTTTACCTACTTTAACTTTTTGCGTTCCCCCTTTCAAAAAATGTTTAACCCAAAATACTACGCGTTTGTCAATTCCTGTATTAGCTAGCTTACAAATGTGTAAACTATGCGGCACTACATCAAAAGCTTTAGAAAAGTCAATTACCACTGCATCAATTCTTCCCCCTGCATCTACCTCATCTGCCAAATCTTGAAATAATGAAGTAATTTGACTTTCGCACGAATAACAAGGTCTAAATCCATGTTGCGCTTCATTAAACCACTTTTTATTTTCTAACTCCTCTCGTATATATTCTGCAATTAAATGCTTCATTAATTTACATACTACTGAAGTTAGACTACCTGGCTGATAATTATTTATGTCTGTTTTATTACCCTCTTTATAAATCGGAACTTAATAGCTGTTTTCCAGTCTTCCGGTAAGGCACAGTTGTTAATTGGCATGTTGAACAAGAGCATAAGATAGGGAATCATGGCTTCACCCCCAAGCTTTAATATTTCCGTAGGTATATTGTCTGGTCCCCTTAATTTTCAGTTTTGCAGCATCTTAATCCTATTGCGTAATTTGGGCCCCATTGATATATGTACTGACATAGTACAGCTCAGACAATATTGTTTGTGGACTCCTGAACCAGTGTTTTTTTCGGGGTTTGCTAGGCGAACACTGCGGAGGATAATTATATCTTGAAATATCCTCTCCTTCCATTTCGACATCTCATCTTAGTTCACTATTCTGTTCTGATATTTGAGGATTCTACGCATCAATGGGTGTGTTAGCGCTGCAGTAACTTTGCGCTCTGTAAATTTTGCAAACACTTTTGTACGAGTTCCATAATGCACATTAGAAGTTAAATATAAAAATCTCCATAAACAAAACAAGTTTTTAGTAAAGAGTTGAGATGCAAATTAGAACTTAAAAGAAAAATGGTACAACAACTTATGTACAAGGGTTGTTCAATAAAGAATGACCATAAATTTATACGGTCAAAATTTCTTGCACTAAAATTCAGTCTTATATTATGTTAGCCTAATGTGAAACAAACATGTCGTAGTAGTTTCATTGTTGGTGCTCCTGTACCCGCTGTGAGAACCAGGTAAGTTCAGACATGTTCGGTATCGCCAACCGCTGCAATGGAGGTAGCACGCGAGGACAATATGCGGCTTTGAAATTCTCAACAAATCTTCAGTTGAGGCCTATACAATGTTACAGGAGGTCTATGGAGAGTCTGTTCTTCCATACAGCACAGCACAAAGTGGTTTAAAACGTTTAAAGAGGGGAGACAATCAGTTTAAAAGGAAGTGGACCCGGTGCTCTAGTTACTGCTCTTACGGAAGGAAACCTCAACATTGCTGCTGCTGTCATTGTGAGAGGATCGACGAATTACTTTAAGATCACTTTCTGAAATACTGAACATTTCATTGGATGCTACCCACACGTTGGTGACAGAAACATTACACATGAGACGTGTTTGTGCGCGATGGGTTCCAAGACTGTTGATTCCCGAACAAAAGGACATTCGCATACAGGTCTGCATGCCGTTAAAGTTGATGTTAGATGAAGATCCGGAGTTTCTCTTCAACGTAATCACTGCTGATGAAACTTGGCTACATAATTTTAATCCTGAGAGCAAACAGCAAAGCTCAGTGTGGAAATCTCCACCAACACCCCCCAAAAAGCAAAAGTGGTTGCTTCTGCTGTGAAAGTTATGGTCATCTCATTCTTTGATATTCATGGAATGGTTTATCAGCATGTTGTACCTGCACACACACCAGAAACTGTACAATACTACAGGGATGCCCTGAAAACATTGCAAGTCCATATCAGGTACAAAAGATCTCATTTCGATGAAACAGGCTGGATGCTGCACCACGATAATGGGCGGCCGCATATTGCCAATGTTGCTGAATATCTTGCAAAAATCAACGCGAAGTGCATCCCTCACCTTCCCTATAGTCCGGATATAGCCCCATTTGACATTTTTCTATTCCTTAACTTGATGAAACGCCTTCGTGGGAGGCATTATACATCATCTGAAGCAGTAGTGAAAGCTGCGGAGACGATTTGGAAGGATCTCTGAAAAATGGTTTCCAGCATGTCTTTGAAGTCTGGCAGAAACGCTGGGACAAATACATCGCATTCAGGGGAGACTATTTTGAGAAGGACTATCAAAATTATGAGGATGAGTAAAGGTACGTTGTCAAAAAATTTGATCATACTCTATTGAACAGCCCTCTTATTTAAATTATTTGGGCGTTATTACCAGTGAGCGAAATTAGGTCCCAGAAATGAATCAAGTTGTAAAAGGAAGAAAAATATCTGGATTTGTTAACGAATTAGTATGGAAAAATAGATATATGAGAAAAACAGTGATTACGTAACAAGAGCAGAGACCACAATAACACGAAGTATAACTGTAAAAGACTATATGACAGTAAGAAATGAAGAAATTAGGGAGATGGCGTAAGGTCTAACCTGTGACTGAATGGGTGAAAAGAACAAAGGATTGTACATGTATCCAGGATGTCTGACGAACAATGGTAAAAGTACAGGGTGTCTCTAAAGTCACTATCCATCTCAATTAAGGAAGACAGTTATTGAAAAATCAATATTATTTTGAAGTGTTACACATATTCTAGTGCCCTTCTGCATGACCTGCATCTAGCTCAAAATACATACACCATCTTTCTGTAGTGGAAGGAAATGTAGTCTGTAACATGTCAACCGTAATTCAACCTGCTGCTTCCCTGATACGATTCCGTGACTCAGCCAGACCATTCACTTTGCTAGTGTATACTTTAGATTTGATGTTCCCCCATGAAAAAAAAGTCCAAAGGAGTAAGGTCCGGTGAACGGGAAGTCCACACTCGAGGTGGACCTCTGCCTATCCATCTCCCTGGAAAGGTTCTGTTCAGGTAATCACGGACGATGTTTGCAAAATGTGGAGGCGGACCATCTTGCTATAACACAACCGTATCCAGTATGCCATCCTCTTGAAGCTGAGATTCAAGGAACATTTCTAACATGTTGAGATAAATGTGACTTGTTATTGACCTTTTGGCAAAGAAAAGTGGGTCATACAGTTTTGCGTTTGTCATACACAACCAAACATTGACTTTTGGTGTAGCACGTTGCTACCTCAAATGCCCATATTAGGCTGTTGTCTGTTCACTTTCCTACAAACATGGAAAGTGGCTTCATCGGAGAATAAAATGTTGTCTACACATTCCAGGCCATAACACATTGCCCGACGACAGGCGAAATCCTCGTCCTCAAGAGGTGTAGAACTTGAATGTGATACGGACGTTTCCGTAGAATGAAACGTAGAATTTTCCACACTTTGTTGCGAGTGACGTTCAATTCCCTACTGAGGCGTCGAATTGCTGTCTTCGGACTCCTATCACTGGCAATTTGAACCTACTGCACTGTTTCTGCCAAGACGTATGGTCGTCCAGGACGTGTCTCATCACACACACACTGCCGGTACGCTTAAATTTGTTCACAACCAGACGAATGTGTGCCCTTGATGGGGCTGGTATGTTGAATTTAAGGGTAAATTCCGCTCTGGCGTCTTTATGACAGTTCGCGTAACCGTGCACAAGCAATGGCAACTCGTTCTTTTGTGCTAAACCTCTTGCACCAAGATACCAGTATCTGTAAAAAAAAATAATAATAATAATGATGATGATGATGATGATGATGATGATGATGATGATGATGATGATGATGATGATGATGATGATGATAATGCGTTCTCATTGAAATGGATAGTCACTTTAGAGACTGCAGTGAGATGAAAGAAGTGCAGGACGACCGAGGAAAAGGAAAAAGGTTTGAGTCAATCATAGTACAGGCAATACCCATAGCATAAAGAGAAGCAAGAACAAAATTTTGCCTCTTCTGATTTGAGAGAAGATCTTTGGTTCCGAGCTCCTCAGGATTTGTGCAAGTCTGCAGGGAGGTGCCGGTTGTACCAGCCTCCCACCGGGGAGTTTTAAAGTATATCTACTGTCGTCCCTGATCCCTGCTATAAGCCTTGCTAAAAGTTTGAGTTACTGCTCTCAACTTTCTCTACTGGCTCCGGTACAATCTATTCTTAGAAAATCTTATTTTTCTATGTAGAAAAATTTTAGCGTATAAGGGAATATGGGTGTGTGTGTAGTGTTTAACGCCCGCTTTTACTACATACGACACCGTAGGCGATTACACTGGTGATTCATGAGATGAAGATGGACGGTCTAACCACTGAGCCACAGCGCGGCTAGGGAATATGGGAATACAGTACTCTTTAAGCCAGTCAAATATTAAAAGAACTAGTTCTTAACATTGTATGACCAAGCAGAGAGTTGGAAAATATTTCCCATAGTTGCTACACCAGTAAATATTACAGTAGTTAAAAGTGGCATTAAAATAAACATAGATGGAGGAGGAGAGCGATTTGAGAGGAGAGAAATGTATAAATGACTGCACTGATTGGATATGCAAAGCAATGAGGTGACGGGAAATGTTTAAATTATGAAGGTATACTATCCGTATTAGTAACATTATATTCAGTCCATTTGTCGTATCAAAACCCCTGTCAGCTGCAGGAACGTTTATTTTCTTGAAATGAAATTATCCTTATTACCTTCCCAGGAGAACTCCGCGCCATGGCGATTATCCAAATATGAGCTCTGGTGTTCTATTAGGATATCATTGTGATATTTTCCCTTTGTGGCTATGAGATACGAGAATTCGACAGTGCTGTAGCCTGCAGATGACTCCGCAAACAATGGAAGAATGAAAACATAAAACCATGTTTAAACCAGAAATTTATGAAATATTAGGGGAGTGCCAGTACTTTATATTCACTATCTGCGATCATCCTCATAGGAAATAAGAGAACCCGTGATTACTAATGAAAGAATGTTTCTAAAAGGGCAGTGCGTATGCAGCGTCACTCCAGAACCGGGTGTTCAATAAATATCTAACTTGATAAAAAGTCCAATATCTTCCAAGGATTCAACACAAAGGTGTTCAGAAAATACTCCCACTCACAACTCTTTATATGGACAATTTGTTTGTTACTTTTGCTTTTCTCATAACTGTGACTATGTTAAAATACAACATGATTAATGATTTTTGTGTAAGAAACAAAATGTGTATGCTCTATTTTCTGAGAATAAGTACAAAGTTTTCATTTTTAAGAAATCTATAAAATTTTTGTGAGTAGTGAACACCAAAAATTGCATGGAAACGCACTGTAAAACGTACTTCTTTTCAATGCAGTTTATTTTAATATGTTTTCAATATATGGTCTTTTATACTTTTCGTTTATGCTATCTTTGGTGGTAAATTGAAGCTCTTGCACCTTTACCACATAAATGTTGGTATTAATAGGTATATTTGTTGATGCAGCCAGGCAATATAATCATACGTGGAGTTGTTTTATCATTGAAATCATAATTTTATATCCCTTATTTTTAACATCTGCTTGGAATTTGATGTTTATAAATATATAGCTATAGAAAGAATTGAATAGAATAGGGAAAACTGGAGACCTGCATTAGGATAAAGGACACGATTCTCTAGAATAGTGACGGAGTACCTATATATACCTATCTTAAACTATGCACAAATTGTTTGTATTGCGTGGCAAACTCGCTCTATATGAAACCAAACCATAGTGGTACAAAAAGTAATGACTGCAAAATCAGATGTTTTAACCAGCTCTCTGCCCTGTTCGTTATTTACCAAACAGACAAGTAACACCAGGCGGTACGTTATTTTCAGTATATTGCTAGGGTACATGAATACATGCTCCAGGTGGGGTACGATCTCCGGAATTCCGGACATCGGTGACGCTCCTATAACAGCTGACCCTGCCACCAATCTCCCAGCACTTTCCCAGACACTAATTGCCTTCCAGCGGGCTTAACGGCAGTTGACCCGACGGCGTCGTTATGTGCATTGTAACGTTGTCCACGGAGACTAATCAGCATTAATTGCCTTGTATCATAATTACGTCGCATGTCCTGGAGCCGTAATCACACTGCATACATAACAAAAACAACAAACTGGGCGATAAAACAGCCGCCATGTCTCAACCACTTGATGCGCCCTCTCGATTTAAACTCGAAAAACAACTTCCAGTGGCGTACACATACAGAATGCTTCAATGGTAACCATTGTATTACCAGACTGTTAATATTCCATTTTCTGTCTCTGCTACTTGCTTACATAGGTAGAATTATTGTATCTAAAACTTCAGTACCCCAAGATTTAACCAGGGGCTCCATCCTCCAAATTTGTGTTTGCGTGTGCGTGAGAGAGAACAGCATATAACAAAGCATGAAAATATTGGTAAATACCAAATGTGGCGCCTTTCAATGATGAACACGAAGGTTTTACAAAGGTCACTCATTCTCAACTCCTATGCATACAAATGTTTCCAAAATGTTCTCGTTTTTTCTGTTAGACATACAAGGGGTGCGCAATATCAGTCACCACATATAAACTCATACTTAAAGGATTATCCGGTTTAAAGTCCACTAAATATCTTCCCTAATTCCAATAATTGTACTTATAGGAGACTCTGAAATCTTTTACAATTTTTCTATTGTATGTTTTCGTCTTGTTTATTATTTCATTCACACAACTCAGGATAAGCACTTTCTCATGTATTTTCAATATGTGATAGCTTAATAAAGATTGATTATCTTTGAGACAATGTTAGGGAATTTAGCTAATTAGAGAATTTTACTTTGCCGTACATTGCATGATATGATATTGCGCTGCAATATCTTTAACATATGGCAGCTGTCGTTATTGAGTTACAGCAGTCATTTTTTTTCCTGAGGTTACAGTTGTTATTGACAAATAGCCATGGAACGCTACACATTTCAGTAATGCGTAGAAATTGTGAAAATTTGTCAAAATGGATTATATGTTCACCAAACCTTCCATGAATCGCGTGACGTTTACCGTGACTATAATCGTCCCTACGAGAGAACGATTCGGCTTTTGATCCATATATTTAAAAGAAACTACTGTCAGCGATCAAAGAACACCTCTACGTAATCGACATAGGCACTGGAACGAAAATATGGGCGCCGTTCGTGAAAATGTACTCGATAATGGATGCAAATCAATTGCTGAGCAAGAATTGGGGCTTTCGTCGACCACAACTAGACGAATTCTGCATCTGGACTTGAATTTGCATGCTTATAAAATAGCGTTAACTTAAGAACTAAAGCCCAACGACCATAGGACGTCATGTATTCGATGACTGAACTATAAAGCAATTGGAAGCTGACCCATATTTTTGTCGGAAACTCCTCTTCAGCGACAATGTCCATTTTTGGATGGATGCTTTTCTTAAACGAAATTGTCACTTTTGGAGCAATCACAATCGAACGCAGATTCAAGAACGACCACTTTATCCCAGAAAACGTTACTGGGTGTTGTGGATTTTGGTTTGGTGGAATTATTTACCCATATTTCCAGGACGAAATGGAGGAGCTCTGTTAGTTGAGAACGATACCGGGCTCTTACAAGGAACAATTGTTGGCCTCAATTGGATAGTATGGATCTCGGAAACACGTGGTTCCAGCAAGTTGGTGTCATGTCATACTGCTTTCGAAACATCATTTGAAGGAAAAGTTCAGAGGTTCAACATTTGCCGTGGTGATGTTACCTGGCCCCCGAGATCATATGATTTAACGCCGTTGGATTACTTCTTGTGGGGTTATGTTAAATCACGAGTTTATGCCAAGCCAGAAACAGCAATGATCTTATGAATTCATTGAAAATTGGGCCAAGCATATGCACGTAGAAATCGCGGCGGTCATGAACAGATGTTCCCTTCAAAGATGACACTTGTTGAAATACCCGTTATATGTGATACCGCAAGGTTCAATATTGGATCCATTGTTTAAAATCATGATTACTGTTCTTGTTTATAATTTATCTGATATACCAATTCTTTATGCTGAAGACGCTACTTCTAGAATCAGAACTATAAATGATTAATTGAATAATTCAATTAATGCTTATTTGTAACTGCCAAGGACTAGTTCATTGTTCCCAAATAATGAAACTAGTACTAAAACATACAGGTGAGGAATTTAAAACTGTAAATTTGTTAGGATTTGAACTAGATTCTAAGCTGTCGTGGAAAGCTCATGTCCATAAAATATGCTGAAAGTTGTCATGAGTCGCTTAGTAAGAAAGTTAAAATCTTGTGTATCATTAGCAGCATTGAGAAACATACTTTGCATACTTTCAAAGTCATAATTTCGTATCTATTTAAGGGTAAGTCCCTATGTTAAAAATATTGCTGTGATAAAAAGTAATCAGAATAATTTTACAAAAGAAACCATATAAACATTTTAAGCCACTATTTCAGCAATTGAAAATTATTAGTGTTTTTAATTTGTTCATATTTTGTTTTGACTTACGTACATACTCACCTGAATAATTACATTTAAGACCAGACACTTAACGTTGATACTGGAAATAGTAGACTAACCTTCACTAAGGTGACATTATTTTAAAGGTGTGGAATTTTATAACATTAGACAGGAAATTCAGAACTATAGAGCATGAATGCTTTTAAAAGGATTTTTAATTTGTTAGTTGAAAGACCATTTTATTCAGTCAATTTTAAGTAATATTATAATTATTAATTAGGTTATATACATTTTATTATGAAAATTTCCTTCAAAAACGCATGTTATTTATATATAATATAAACTAATCTTGGATAAAAGTTGACTTCTTGGGTTGCATAACTGAAATTTATTATTACTACCATTTCTAATGTTTTAACAGCATAAATTAAATCCCATAAATTTTCCAAGAAAATGGTTTTATGCAGGGAATACATTTAAAACGCGTATTTAAATTGAAATGTAACATTTAATTTTGGCAGATACCCATTGGAGTGGTAAAGCCCTCAAATGGATCATGTCTTATTCTGCGTTTGACAGTTTTTCAAAGTTTTGTATTGCGTTTTATCTGGTTTTAATTCGTAGCACGTTTGTCACGTAATAAAGTGACTGAGACAACACTTGAATTTAATTTCATCGCAAATAGACTATTAACCTACAAATGGTTGCCGGACTCCACTTTTTGTTCTGTCTCACTTGCTCCAGTAGTACGTGTCCACTATGGCAATTGAGTATAGTGCAGCCCAGACGAGACGTGTAATGGTCTTGGCTGAAATTTGCTCCATTTACAGACAGTGCTGAGTGCAACTACGTACCTATTCCCTTAAACAAGCTGCAGGCGTACGTCGAAATGTGTCTGTGTATGTGTGTCTCTTTGCCGAAAATTGGATCACGGTACGCTATCCATGAGAGGCCGTTTAAGTTCCTTTGATACGTTACTCACATCCAACGCGTCGCGCCAACTGAATAATTCGAGCACAATATTCCTGTTTTATGTGACACTGCTAGCTACCGTGCTTCATTTGTATAACTATACAGATCGCACCACTGATGCATGAGTTATCCAGAAATGTGCTCCGAGGAGAGACAAAACGTGCCACAGTGATCAATTCTGTGACATTTGTCCTATTTGTACATAATGGTCAAATAGGGACTATAAAAATTAATTGGCAGTGCGCAAACATTCATATTTAAATTGAAAATACTATATTGCAATATGAACTACCAAATTAACAATCACAAATGTGTTTTACATTGACATAACCTTCTCATCCCTGCCATAAACGATTCTCAGAAAGTCTTGTTTCTAAGTACTTATGTTAACAGGATTATTTCCCTCAGGTCATTCTATATTCACAGTGTTAAAGTCCATCAATCAGATTAATGAAATCCTACACAACAGCGATAACTATTTTGTTATTGCACCCTCAGAGACAACACATTTTGCATGTTTACGAACAGGCAAATGATTATACATCTCACAGATCGTCGACTGTTAACGCGACTTTCAAATGTGAAAATGGCTGAAACGTTTGTATGCAGTGACTTGTGAGGTTAGGTGTCATTCCTGTGGTAATGTAGACTTATATGATTTAGGGAATCATTTGTTTTGTTGCCTCCAAACAATTTTTTTCCTGAATTAGTCTGTACAAATGTAGCTCGTGGTATTGAACTTCACTACATAAATTTCCTCGCAACTTCGTCGCTCGTGATGGTAACTTCAGAAGCATTCGTGACGTTACCTATGATAAACATTGTGGAATGATTTTATTTTTACTCCTATACAGAATGAGATACAGGGACTTAAGTGTAGTCAAACCTTTTGTGTGTTGTCCATTACGCGGTGTTTCTAAAATTATCTTTAGACTAACAGAGAAAGGGTGGGAAATCCGTTTCTATGCTATGGGAAATCTCTATAGATAAATTATTGCAAAGCTCAATCCAATTAAGAATACTGAAATAGTAGGTCAAAAATATTATTTAACAAATCTACATTTCTTGTGTAATAAACTTCTCTTGCAGTTTACAATTTATGTAAAGGTTGCTTGGACTGAGATAAATTTCATACTGAAGCAGTTGTTTTTGTTTGTTCTGGATCATAATTATCATTTGTAGATTTTTTATATTGTTTATATTTGATAGCGTCGTTAAAAATTTAAAATGTTCGAAAGTGTAAAACTGTATGTATGTGTAATCATTAAGTGAAAGATACACAAGATCTATGAATGTTGAATGTATGTAGAAACTAACCAACAATCAATCTTCGGAGAGACGGATAGGGAAAAGTTACCTAGACACGGCAATGAATGCATAGGATAGTTGATTGTAAAAGATTTTATATGTATCATAAGTGTTTTAAAAGAAATTGTATATGAAAAGATCTGTCATTTTAGCAAATTAATAAAAAAGAATATTTATCGGATACCACGATCTTGAGATAGGAATTTCACGCACTGGGTCTAAGCTGAGGCAAAGAAAATTGAACTTGTTATAAATTACATCTATAAAATTTTAAAATATAATTATCGCTGAATATTTCATCACAAATCCTCGTCGCAGCAAAATCCCAACGTAGATGAAATTAATCTTTTTTCAAAGTGGCCTCCTAAGGTGGAGCAAAACTGAAATACAATTAATCCTCTTTTAGCAGGCTATTCGCACAAAATTCAAGGTATATTTTTGCCATTTAAAAGACGTTGAAATATTGTATTTTAATAGAAATATTTATAGACTTTTATATATTTCAAAAGTTTCAAATATTTCGAAAGTTTTCCATTTAAATTATTTGGGATAAAGAGGTATTCTGGAAGATATTGCTATTCTTGAAAGACACTTCTTTATCCGAGTTGTACATCCATGTACGCAGACCGAAGGACTCCTGAACATTTTCCAAAAACACTTGTTTTTCAGTCAGGTTCTTTTTGTATGAGAATCAGAGAAAGTAAAAGTAAAATTTTCTGCGAACAATTCGTCTAGTACGCCATTTCTCCTCTAGTATTCTTTAATTTTCATTTAACAAGCAATAAGGTCTTATAGCTATAATTGCTGCTATTGGTGAAGATTAATAGTATGGTTAACCGAAATGAACTGAACGTTCCTATGTCAAAGTGATATCAATTCCAAAATTAATTATTTGAGGTGTAGAAACAACTTAGAAATATTGTGTAGTCGTATTCCTTGTACTAAAATGGTAATTTCTACCTAATTAAATTAAATCTTGCAGAAATGGCTTATAAAATGCAATTTGGGCTGGCCCCGTAACTCACTCGGTAGAGCACCTGCCTACCGTGCTAGGGGTCCCGGGTTCGATTCCCGGCGGTGGGGGTGGGGATTTTTCTCCGACCAGGATAATTCCCCATCTTCCCCAGAATCTGGAAGTATGAATGAAAGTGTGAATATGTGCGTGATCTAATGATTAAAAACCAAAGATAACGAGTTAACGCCTTCGGTATGTTCCAAAGGAGAACGGCCGCCGATATGATCATAGTACATGGAACAAAAAAATGCAAACTTCAGTATAATTTTACCACGACTAATTTCTACCATATAACGAAAAATTACATATTGTGACTTTGTGGGTTTGCAGAATTAAAAGTAAAATTTGCCGAAATTCTAAATGTTCTTTATTTCCGTAGAAATACTTATATATTACAGCAGCATTACGTTACGTACACAATCAGTCTACCAAGGTCGATGACAATAACAAACAGCTTCCTCAACGTCCACTGTTTACAACATCAACACTCTCAGCTGTTCTTTGCTTACTCGCTCTCGTCTCACACATCGTCACTTCCTTAAATACCTCATTTATAATTCGAGACTGTTCTGTACAATCACTAGATGTTTCTAGAATAAACAAGGCATCTAATGACGTAATCCGAATATTATATCACCTTCCAGAAGAGTGAAACCCTATCAGGGCTGGCAAGTCCTTTATCTCTGGTACACTAACCATCTGTTTATTTGCCGGCTCTTTGTGTAAACAAGCCTCGCGGTCGTAGACAGCGGCTTCGTGACAATATTGTGAATTCAAATTTAGTAGTCAATATCTAGAAGGACGTTATCAGTCTTAACATATAAACTTCCAGCTGTTATGTGGAAGATAATGTGTACAACTAGCACAATGAGTATCCTATTACAGTGATGTTTAATCGCGACAAGTTGATCGTTCTGTCACTATGTTCTACCTCCTTTCTAGAAATATGATGACAAAGATCAATATGCTTAGTTCACTTCCGGATATTTAGGCTGTTTCTCTTAATTGAGAAGCCAATGTCTGAATCGACATCAACAAAGAAGGGACTTCACCCACCACCAGGCCACCCACAGGTAAACATTCATATGGGTACAGAAGTTGGTACGGACTGCATAAGCATAAGCCCCTGCTGTTCAGGCAACTTCTCTGCATTCTCTGCGTGACTGGTTGGCCTACATGTAGCTTAGGAAATCTTTCGACAGACAGTCTGTGGATCACAACTTTTTGTACAAGAGGTAACAGATACGGTTTACGATCGATTCTTACTTTTTACTTGTAAAGACTTGAAGTTGTAAGTTGTGGATGAACAGATGAACAGTTTTGAACATCTAGTAGCTGGATTCTAGTAGTTCCACGGCTGCTCTGGTAATCGTATTAGCTCTCATTTTCAGAGGCGGTCTCAGATGGAAAGTGATAATTTGGTTATAAATTAAAATAAAACTGTAGTTCCTCCTTTCATCTATAAAATTGGTTATTTTAATTAAAATGAAACTTTTCTAATTATTAGTTACACTTTATAATGCTTTATATTAGGTTTATAGTATATTAGCTTGTACAATCTTTTATAACTTTCCACTTTCCAATGCAAGCACAAATTCTGTAGAATGCAGACATACACAAAATACACCATTACACTTTCCCGTCCATTTGGAGAAGAAAAAATGGCTTGAAGTGCCTCAGCTTTTATAGTCCTGCCGTTGCCATAACAACTAAACGTCTTTCAACTTTTCTACATGACATAGTCATTCTTTTTAAATAAATTTTTCTTAACGTAACATAAACATTTAAATAACTATTTTACTAATTTTAATTAAAAATATAAACTTAAATTAACTACTTAAACCGTTTTATACTTCCACTATCACTTAGTAGAGAATTCATTGTAGTTTATCGAAAAAAGTGATGTCGAGATATCGCCAGAATAAATTTTGCCCTCCCCCCGAAGAAAATTGAATAATTTTGTTTGATTTCATTACCCATAAAGTTCCACAATGCTTGAAAATATTGGTAATATTAAAAGTTTAAATTTTTCTCTTCATATAATATTTGCTAAAAATAGAAGATATGAAACGTTTTGGTTAGATTTTATATACACATACAAAAATAAAAACCATTGTCAGAATAATTTTATTCATATTCTGTAAAAGTTTATTCTGAATTCCCAAATAAGAATAAAAGAAATCTCTTTGGAGTCTCCAAGTTCCTGCAATACCTAACTTGGAATTGAAGTTCAGCATCTTTCAAAGATGCCAATATAACATATTTTCAGAAAATATCCTGCTCCAAAATTATCCTTTAAATGGGAATTTTTGGAATATTTTTTCTTTTTCAAAAAAGGTTCTGATCAAAATTCCGTGTACTAAATATTCACATTAAAAAATCTGGATCTTTTCAAAACACTTATGTATTTCTCGTAGCCTATTTTAGGAACCATTAATTATTTGAGATGCCCATATTGAATCTATAAATTTATAATTAGTTTATAAGATAGTCCTCTTGACTTTAAGTTTTTCTTGGGGATTTCCTGTTTAAAATTTTAATGACAGAATGTAGCATAGCATCTAGTTCTTAGGCAATTGGCTATCGCTGTTAATATCTAACGAAATTGTTACTATTTCTTTAAAAATTTTAACTCAAAACAGTTAAATTGACATGCGCAAAGTTTCTACAACTACTATTAAACATGAAGGTGAAGAAAACCATGTGAACTTAGCATCAGATTGTTAAAACCCGTAGAAGTATGTATGATATACCCGGTGGCCCATATTTATCTTTACTTTTAGGCAGTGTTAAAAGGCTTCCAAATTTAAAGACGATGAAAGTTTCGTTTACCAATTGTCTCGGAAGAGTTTTCATTGATTGACTTTTCAGCATAGAAAACTTATTTCTCCTCCTGGTTGTTCATACTTAATTCCAGCAAGTGTTAATACACTGCAGGGTTTATTTTCCCAGAGCTCGTACTCAAATTTGACTTGTAATTTGAGACTATGTTTATAGAAGGAACACCAATAAAAAACCTATTTCAAATTCAGTAATATTTTTTCCATTAATTGATGGTTACAGGTAATACAGGTTAACGTATTTACGGTGAAGTCGATAATGGTTCGACTTTTTTCTGCTTGTTCCCAGTTCTTATGAAGACAATAAAACTTCTCATTTGCCATTGGTTGTGTGTCCCGAGTTGGACACTGCAGGAGCATCTGCCTCGTACGATAAAACAATACTTGATATCGTTGTTTGAAAATACTGCATTATCTTTTCGTGTGCTAAGTGGACTCGGAAAATCTTCCTGCATTTTAACTAATGGAGATTAATTGTTCTTTCACGCTGGCCGTGTGTAGGCTAAAGTATGGAGGGATAGTGAGACTGAAAAATTCAATGCCATAGCCGGGATTTGAACCACGGGTTTCCTGGTTGCCGTCCAGCCGTTCTAACCAGTGAGTTACTATGGCCAACATGCCGACATTACATTAAATTCTCCAACTGACTCGTGTTCTCCCCGGTAAACCACTTAGAAGTTCTCAAATGCAGGAGACAAATACCTTAATGGCGATTTACTATGCTGTAAGTACTTTAAGGCCCGGGCTTTATAGTTAACCACTATTAGGTCAATTAAAGATATGAAACGTTAATTATTTGACCTAATAGTGGTCCGAACTATAAAGCCCAGGCCTTAAAATACTTACAGCATATTAAGCCGCCATTAAGGTATCTCTAATGAGATACCTCATTAAGGTATCTCTAGAGGTTTACCGGGAAAAACACGAGTCATTTGGAGAATTTAATGTCATGTCGGCATGTTGGCCGTGGTAGCTCACTGATTAGAGCAGCTGGACGGCAACCAGGAGATCTGTGGTTTAAATCCCAGCTATGGCACTGAATGTTTCAGTCTGACTCTATCTCTCCATGTATTTTAACTACACCAATAACTACTCCTTGTAAAACCAATATCAAAGTTTCACTGTATTATTGAAACCTAGGCTACTTTTAACCTCCAACAGTATCTAACACAACTATATATCAATAATGTGAAAGGTTACTATCCTGAGAACATCAGAACAACTCCAATAATCTCATAGCTTTACCATATTCAGGGATAGTAAACGTTTATTTGAAGTGTGCAGGTACATAAATGAAAGCTTTCTTTAGGAATCTGTCTAAACTCGCATGAATATCTACCTAATATAATTTACTTTTATATATTTTCAAACACCTGCTACAAAAACTTAATTTGCTATTCGTGGGTAATCTCAGGTTAATAGGATATACTCTTAAAGAAATGGCTTCATTACACATTTTGTTAAAGGTATAAGAGACAGAGGGAACGAATCCACAGAGATGCTCAATAACGTATCGCTGTATCTTAGCCTATAAATTCCATTCCGTTTTGACATGAGTAATAACTGAATAGCGATAAAATTGTAATTGAAGATAAAGTATATTCACCAAAATATATAGCTTGAAAATAGTAAATGTCAACAAAATGTGTTAGAAATCTGCTTTAAAATAAATGATTTTTTTGTACAATACGTTTGTCTTGTCTCTTAATGGAAAATTCCTTACAATAAAGACCCCTTGAAGATTAATTCCAGAAAATTCAAGTAAACATTTTATATGTGTAAATATATAATTATTTTATTAAAACTCAGACTATTTGAGCCACTTTTGAATAAATAGAACATTAATTAGTCTTTATGTAAAGGACAGATTGAAGAGAGATTCTTTTGAACCTTCGTGTTGCTTGGGCCTAAATGACCTAGCTGTCCACGGGATCTTAACACTCGATTATTCGATTACTCGATCACTCACTGTTGCGTTTTCTGAAAATGCTGAATCCAAATACCATGTTTGGTACTAATTAGAAAAAATTAGTTTTTGAATTCGATTGTTCACACAAAGACGTGATTTTTTTTTAATTTACGTCCTTTAACTTTTTAACTCATATTGGGCGATTAATGGAATGGCTGAAATGATACTCAAATGGGTCCAGGGTCCATGGAGCTTAGTTACCCGACATTCGTTGGAAAAAAGAACCTTCATCCGCTATCAGTCCCCTTGCACTACTTCCGCCCGGTGTATTCTTTCGTTTACTTCTTCGGACTCTGGACGTCACACTTCCGCGAGTATCACCCCGGAGGGAATCTACTTTTCCTCCTTGGACGCGGTATGACACCCTCCTCCATCTTGTGTTGACCTCTATGCCCAAATCTGCTTTTCCGACCTCTTCCATCCGTTCCGCATTTTTAGAACTTCAGCAGCATTTTAATAGCCACCTTTTTATCTTTACGGATGGATCCAAAACCGACCGTGGCGTTGGATGTGCCTTCGTGGCTGCGTCTAAGAGTTTTACGTTTCGTCCTTCCCGGCAATGCTCGATTTTTACCGCTGAACCTTTTAGTATCCACCAGGCCCTTCTTTTTGTCAGCCAGCAGCACTCGAACCCCTTTGCCATCTGCAGTGATTCTCTCAGTGCTCTACAGAGCCTCCGTTTGCTGTACCCATGCCATCCTTTGGTACAGCGTACACAGGATCAGCTGCACTCGCTCGCTACTTCTGAGTTCCGCTTATCGTTTTTTTGGGTTCCTGGACACGTAGGTATTCCGGGCAATGAGACTGCTGATGCTGCTGCGAAGTCTGCGATTTTATCTCCCACTGTTTTTAATCATTGTTCCTTTTGAGGACGTCGCTGCATCCCTTCGTCGCGCCATCCTCATGCGTTGGCAAGACGACTGGTCCGCGCTAGGTGGCAACAAGCTCCGGGATGTTAAACCTTCTCCTGTTCCCTGGGCCACGTCTTTGCGTTCTCGGAGGGAAGAGATTATTTTAGCTAGACTTCGCATCGGGCATTGCCGTTTTAGCCATCAATGTTTCTTACGCGAGGAACCAGCACCTCATTGTCCTTACTGTGGTGAGCCCTTGACATTGCAGCATCTTTTAGTGGAGTGTCGGTTTTATTCAACGTTGCGCTCGTGGTTGTGTTTGGCCCCCAACCTCAGCGCAATGCTGATAGATGACTCTTCACCTTTTTAGAGCGCAGCGGAATGGAACGTCTAGTATAATTTCATCACCCTCAAACTACTGTATTTCAGATATATCTCGGCACTCCTATTTTAACTATTTTAGTACTCTTAGCGTTTTAGCGTTCTATGTTTTTAGTTTTCGTATTTTTAAGTGTTTTACTATTTTTAGCGGTTAACTCTCCGCAGTAGCCATTTTAAAGTTCAAGCCAGGGCGCTAATGACCTAAGCTGTTGTGCGCCCCTAAATGATACTGCTACTACTACTACTACTACTACAGGTAACTCACCCTGACCAAGATTCGAACTCGGAACCTCTTGAACGTGAGGCAGACATGCTACCATCTACGCTACAGAGGCGGGCACAAAGATGTGCAGACACAACATACACTGGAATACTTTTTTAAAAATGCTTCCGTTTTGGTTCAGAGGGGCTCAAAGCATACATTTCTGTAGAAATATTGTTACTGAATTTTCGGATAAAATGAAAAACCTCTTTGCCATGTACCGAGCAAGTACGAAAAGGTAGAAATATGATCTGTAAAAACATCTGAAACATAAAGCTCCGATTGTCAAACTGGTTTGCTTTGCAGTATAATACTGTGCCGCATTGATGCCATGTCTTTTCAAAAAACACAGTGTTAAAAGATAACGATGACTGTTCTAAGCTTACATCTTTTATTCATTATAATTCGCAGTTAACTAAAATGGGAGCGGAGGACGTATGTGTGAGGCAGGAATGTGAAATTACTTTTCACATTTTTTATTATGTAGGTCACTCTGGTAGCTTTCAAATTACATTTTAACTCAGTTATTTACTGTAATGGCTTAGTTAGTTCAACGCTCACGTCCACTCAAGCTGTCGCTTGGGCAGTTACCCCACAATCTGATGATATACTGTGTTGTGTTTTTACGTTTAAAGTTATAATATGCATTTTGCTAATTATATAATTTGCAAACTACTGGAGAGTTTGAATAATAAATTGCAGCCAGTGCTATTACGTTTGCATGAAGCATAACCCAAAGTCGTTCTTCTGTAATTTACATAATTTTTGGAGAAAGTTTAAACGGCTTCGTAATTTCCTAACTTCTAGCGTTGATGACGAAATTATAAAATATTTTAATATATTATATTTTCAAGACATATTTAGAAATACTCAACTGTTGATTAAAAATATTGGAAACTAACTAAAATTATACTGAAAAATTGTTGTTTTAAGCTTAAATGAAATAATTATGCTTTAGAAATAAGTTTTATTATGACGAAAATGTTTTAAATTCCTGAACGAGTGCGATAGAGCTTTCGATCCTCTGTGCCAATTACTTTTAAAGTTCTTTAGATATTGTGGTCTTGCAAGATGGAAGCATAAAATCTATATGCAACATTATTTTAAATTGTATTTTTAAACAAATTGCAATAAGCTTACCTCTTCGAAAACTTTTAAAGGTTTAAAACGTCATGAACGTCAGCATTTGGACTATGTACGCTGGCGTAAAGTGGCCAAAATAACATCAAATTGATAGTCAACATAAAAAATTCAATGCTATGGCCGGAATTTGAACCACAGATCTGGTTTCCGTCCAATCGCTTTATCCCATTGAGCTACCATGGCCAACGTGCCGTCCTGACATTAAATTCTCAATTTGTCTCCTATATTTCCCCAGTAGACCACTAGGGGCTATCGCATTCGAGATACACCGTTTGCGGCATATTTCCCCGGTAGAAATTATAGATTCATCGTTCAGTGAGGTTTATTATCCCATAATGGTATCAGTGTCTGGTTATTGAAGCGAAGCATTCGACGACACTCACTTGCACTGCTTCAATATTGTCAAATGTCTTCCACGTAGAAAATTGGCCATGGATCGAAAAAGACGATAGTCTGATGTTGCTAGATCAGGGTTGTATGCTGGGCATGATAGCAGTTCGGTTCCTCTCAGCTCCTGAATTCTTTCCATGGTTTTTCATGCAGTATACGTTGTGTTGTCCTATTGCAGTATAACTATTTCGGTTAACTGGTGCGGGTACCTCCACAAGTCGCCACCCGTTTGGGACAAACTCCCAGTTAATCACACCTTCAAATGATACACCTTACTTTGAGACCGAATTAACTTTTTTAACGGTAACTTTGGCTGCCTCGCGGGCATGATGCCACTATTTCGAGGCAACAGGGTTTTGGTAATCTACCCATTTTTCATCACAAGTGGCAATTCAGTTGATAAATATATCATCCATGGATTACCGATACTGACAAGATATCCACTCTACCTTCAGCTTGTTGAGGTGTCAGTTCATGGGGTACAGATCTACAGCTTCTGTATGATTTTCCAAGTGTCTTCACGTAGCGATGTGTGGTATCTTTAAATGCTCCAAGTTCTTCTGAAGGTATACGGGTAATTTTTGCGCATATTGTGGCAAAACTTGAAGAGCATCCTCAATACTCCATACTGTGACTTTGTGCGTTCGTAGAATTAAGTCTAAGTTGCAGAAATTCCAAATTTCCTTTATTTGAGTAGAAATACACTTCGTAGCAGCAGAATTACGTGGCATAAACAGTCGCAATATATCAAGGTCGATGAGCACAACAACCAGCTTTCTGATTACATCTGTTTGGAAATATCCAACATCTGTTTATGACTGAGTCTTGATCAGTCGTCGCTCCCTTAAATACCTCATTGATAAATTCGAGAGATTTCTGGAACAAACAAGAAATCGACTGTTCTCTGTCAATCAAGACATCACTAGAATTTTCTATACGGGAAACTTTATCCGTGCCGGCAAGTCCTTTATCTCGCGCTATCTTTAACTGCTTATGCAAGCTCTTTATTACAACACTGTCTGACTATCTATTCACTTGTGTAAACTAGCCGCGCGAACACTTTTTGCGCGTACGCCGCTAGTCGTAAAAAGATTCGCGACAGTACTTAGGTCTTCCAAAGTGGTAAGTCTTTAGTGCTTTCGTCTCCATTGTTGAAACTTTGGAACCATCCTTATGCCACACTCACTAATGACCCCTTTTCCTTTCACTTCATTCTTCAAGCTGGGGCAGCGGCTTTATCTTGTTTCCAGTAGTGTTTTAGAACTAAGTTGAAACCTATCTTCATTTTGTTATTAACAACTGAAGACCGATACATGCTCGCAAATGTGTGTAACAATAGCCATGGCATTCTATAAATAGCATTGCAAACCACAGAAACCTAATAAGTTTTCCAAAACACCAAAATGAAAAGAAAATCGACTTTACTTAGGATACAACCTAATACTTTGTTACAGTTCATAAGATATCTTTCCACACTTTAGCCTACACACGGCCAGTGTGAAAGAACAATTAATTTCCATTAATTGACCTACTAGTGGTTAACTATAAAGCCCGGGCCTTAAAGTACTTACAAGGTAGTTGTCTCATGTGTTTATGAGAATTCCTAAGTGGTTTACCGGAAAAACACAAGTCACTTGGAGAATTTAATGTCATGTTGGCACGTTTGCCACAGTAGCTCAAAGGTTAGAGCTGCTAGACCTCAACGAGAAGATCCGTGGTTCAAATCTCGGCTATGGCATTGGATTTTTCAGTCTCTTTCCAAATCGTAAAATCGTTACTATAATTCTAAAGGATGCCAGAATAGGTCATTCAGCATGCTTTTTAGGCCTTAAGGTTTGTTCTTATTTTCTCTATTTGACTCCTGCTACCTTCTTATATTGTATACTGACATATGGTTTGATTGGATAATATAACCCAATATCTTACGATTACTTTTCTCGTCATGGGTAGGTGTTTTAAAGCTTGCGGGGTAAGGCTTTTAATCTTCCCGTAACCATAATAAAAAGAAAATTACAGCTCTATTTATTCTATATTACAGAAAGTAGGTTTTAAACGCCGGTGAAATAAGTCCTTGATAACTATATTTCAGCTCATACGTTGTAGGATTCCACCTACTCCATAATTAATAAGCAAAATATAATATTAAAAGTGTGACCACCATACGGAAACCAACACAAGAAAAATGGTAGAAATATTGTAAACAGCATGTAATGCATTAGTGTTTGTAAGTAAAATATTGTAAAAGAAACAAATGTAACAGAAAATAATGTTAGGTAGGAAAAGCTGAATTACAAGATAACACAATTAGCAATACAGGAGCTGGTAAAAGTAAGTTTGAGATGACCGACTAAAGGAAGATAGTTTCGAGTCATAACAGAAGCGTGACAGCAGAAATATGAGCATCTGGATTAAATTAGCGCTATATCGGGCAGTTCAAAATAAAGGTTGCAATAAAATTATTGGCGGGATGTAACCATCTGGATACTGGAATATAAATGCGGGAAACTTGCAAGTCACCAAAACTATCATTGTGTGAAGAAGGGTGCAGGAGTGACCAATGTGCTTTTAGCTTACCACGCTACTTTAATATTGGCTGTTATCAGGCGAAGTTAAGAATGCAGATAAACTGCCAACTTGCCTAGCCGCTTTCATTATGGAATAACATCCACCTAATAACCAAAGACGTTTGTCATAGCACTCACTAGGACAGTAAGAGATATCCTTAATTTACTGGATCTTCAATCAAGAGACAGCAAACTGAAGTCCAGAGGTACGTAGCCCAAAGGGGCTTCCCTAAATTGCATCAAAACGCAAGTGCAATTTGGCCGAGGCAAGTGAGGTCTAATCCGATGTTTGACAAAGAAAAATTTTGCATTGTTTGTCCTTTCTTACACTAGCAGTTTTCTTGGACTACGTTATGTTAAACGCGCGCTCTTGAATGTGCAGAAGTATTATTACTTACTTGCATGCGCGTATTCTCTGTGGAAATGCAAAACTATATCAGGATTTGTTGTTATTCTGGGACAGACTCAATTTATTGTTACGCTATAAGCGGCACTCGAGGCAATATACAATTAGTATTTAGACTCAAATCGATTGCTTCTTCCTATAATTTAAATGCTAATGCCTCCCTAATGCTGGCAACCTCAAAATGTAGAGCGACTCGTGTTTCCCCGCTTTAAAACGTTAGCTGAACTAGTATCTTGATACTACAAACACTGCATGCCGTTTTGTATGTTTCTTGTTTCCCATGTCTTCCGATCATATACAAAACAAATTTGTGTCTAAGGAAACCCATATCCACCAATATAAATTTGGTGGACGTGATAACTAGAATTTTTAGGGCCTAGAAACGAATTTTCTGGCAGCTAAAATTGCAAATATTGGCACCAACTCTGCGTTTCTTATCCATATTATTAAAATGGAGGAAGCTAGGAAGAAACATATGGGAGAGACGGCAAAACCGGTACTGTGGCTTTGTTCACAAAATCCAAAATCGGTACACGGTATTCAGTATGTATAATATGGTGCTTGAACACAAATATCCATACTTCATTTTAGAAATCATTGTTATTACGTCCATTTGCACCAATAACAATCATTAGAGGGTATAAAGGCGTTATTTAGTCTTGATTTCAATACATATCAAAATTGTCTGATTTAATTCGATTATTTCAGCTAACACGTCTTTTTGGATTGTTTTAGTCTAGAACGTCTCCGCAGGTCTTTCCAGCTGCCGGCCAGCTTGGCAGAGATACCCGCGGATGACGAGACGGCAGTAGGCAAAGTTTTAATGTTGCTTTTAGATCTCAGTTTTATAATTTAGGCCCCAGCAATTGGGTATTTTACTATTTTACCAATTTTATGGTTCTAAGCCTCCATTTTAGTCTGCCACTCCATCTTGCGTTGGTTTTTTCTGTAAGTTATTTTAATAGGTTTTTCTTTTAGTGTGTAAGTGTTTTAATCATTTTTACCACAATTAGCTTTTTAAGGGCGCTGATGACCTAGAAGTTGAGCGCCCTTAAACCCAATCATCATCCATTGATGGGCATATACACATGGTCAGTGATGTTCCAGCTGTTTCATCCTGTCTGAGAACAGGTTGCGTCAAGGGCTGCAAGTCGTCAGTGGAGTACTAAGACGACGCGACTCCAGCTGGAGAAAGGTGATGCAGATGAATGAAGCTTTTCCATGGGTAGCGGAGCGACTGGGTGCTCAGTTTCTTGAGCCGAATTCATGGATTGAAGACTGGGACTACGGACGGGATGGGGTACACTTGAACCGAAGAGGATCGTCAAAGCTGGCAGCTTTGTTCGTGAGGGTGACGAAGTGGGCTGACGGCAACGAGCAGCAAGGGCAGCAATGACACCAACTTCAGGAAAACGTAGACTTTCAGATAGGGGCTGATTCCTTAAGGCTGCTACAGGTAAATTGCCGTAGTATTATGAATAAAATTGTTGAGTTTTGGAATTTAGTAGAAATATGCAATCCAAGTGTCATTATAGGTACGAAATCATGGCTGAATATTGACATTAATGATTCAGAAGTATTCAGAACAGATTACAGGGTGTTTAGGAGGGACAGGGATGGAAGGGGAGGGGGAATCTTTATTTGCGCTAAATCAGAGCTAAACAGCAAAGCATTATGGGTAGAAGAGGAGGTTGAGATTATGGCAATCGAAATTATTGATCAAGCAAACAAAGGGAATAATTTAACAATAATAGCTTGCTATAGACCACCTGGAGAAATTGATTATGCTACATTTCATAAACTAGTGGAGAAAATCTCTTCCGAAGGGGGAAAAATGTTATATTAGCAGGGGATCTAAATCTGCCAAATGTAAACTGGGATGACAGTTAATAGGAGGCGAAGCTCAAAAGCAGGTTAACTTTCTGGTTTGGGAGCAGGGGTTATTTCAAGTCGTGAAAACTGTTACTCGACAATCAGCATTACTGGAGGTATTTTTATGTAAACCTGAGCCATTGTTTTTTGCATGCGATGTCTTGCCAGGTGTAAGTGACCATCAGTGTGTGCAATTAGACCTAAACTGGAAAGGGCAGACAAACCGGTTTGAAACCGAACAAGTAATTAGTTGGGATTTCCATAGGGCGAACGGGGAGGTTACCCAAACATTTCTCAGAGAAAAATATGGGTTATTTGTAAAATCTGCCACTAGTGTAAATGAAGCATGGGTTAATTTCAAAACACTTATCCTGGAAACAATTAGAGAACACGTACCTTTTAAAGTTATTAAACATAAAGCGGATCCAGAATTTTATACAAATGTATTAGGACATTTAAAAGAAAGACTAGGCACGCTTATAATAAAAGGAAGATATCAGAATGGCATCTTAACAAATTTAAAGAATTAGCTAAACAATTACAAGACGAAAAGTTGCAAGCGCAGGAACGATTCTTAGATAACGTTTTTAATGGGACAAATAATTGTTGGAGATCATTTTACAACTATGTAAAAAGACGCAGGGGAAATAAAGAGAGCATACCAGATTTTAACGTTAATGGGATAGATGTATTAAGTGATAGGGACAAAGCTAATATATTAAATTCGCATTTTGTATCCGTTTTTCTTAAATCCGACGATAGTTCCGAACAGGAAATTAGGGAGAGTGGAGAAACAATTTTTCAAATAATGGCGCCCAAATTACGCAAAAGGATTAAGATGCTGCAAAACCAAAAATCAAGGGGACCAGGCAATATACCTACTGAAATATTAAAACTTGGGGGTGAAGCCATGATTCCCTATCTTTATGCTCTTGTTCAACATGTCAATTAAAAACTGAGCCTTACCAGAAGGCTGGAAAACAGCTATTATAGTTCCGATTTATAAAGGGGGTAATAAAACAGAAATAAATAATTATCGGCCAGTTAGTCTAACTTCAGTAGTATGTAAATTAATGGAGCATTTAATTGCAGAATATATACGAGAGGATTTAGAAAATAAAAAGTGGTTTAATGAAGCGCAACATGGATTTAGACCTGGGTATTCGTGCAGAAGTCAAATTACTTCATTATTTCAAGATTTGGCAGATGAGGTAGCTGCAGGGGGAAGAACTGATGCAGTGTTAATAGACTTTTCTAAAGCTTTTGTTGTAGTGCCACATAGTTTACTTATTTGTAAGCTAGCTAATACAGGAATTGACAAACGCATAGTATTATGGGTTAAACATTTTTTGAAAGGGAGAACGCAGAAAGTTAAAGTAGGTACAGAGCTGTCCGATAGTGGAACCGTAAGTTCGGGTGTGCCGCAAGGCTCAGTACTAGGACCTTTAATGTCTCTCCTTTTTGTTAATGACATTGCTGTTAATATTAACTGCCAGATAAGGTTGTTTGCAGACGATTGTATCATTTATAATAAAATTCGGAATACAGTGCATGAAACCGCTCTTCAGAATGATTTAAATGAAATCTGTAATTGGGCTGCGGCTAACAAAATGTCAGTTAATGCCAAGAAAATTAAGTCCATTGTTTTTAGTAGAACTAAGGGCAAAATTATTGTTAACTATCACATGGGAGGGGTGCAAATTCCACAGGGGGACAGCTGCAAATACTTGGGAGTGTACCTGGCAAGTAATGCTGGATGGGACGAACAAGTAAATTCCACATCTAGGAATGCGTGGAAGGCATTACATTTCTTAATGAGAATATTGAAAAAGGGGAGCGCTAGGTCCAGGGAAATTGCCTACAAGGCCTTAGTGCGGCCGGTTATGGAATATGGAGTAGCATGCTGGGACCCGTATAGAGCTAACCAAATCGATCCATTAGAAAAAATACAGAAGAGGGCAATAAAATCCATAAAAAGAGGCAAGTATTTTGGGTCTATAAAAGGAGATGAGACTAAATTGGAGGAATTAAGAATTAGGCGTAAAAAACATAGGTTGGTAGCATTATTCAAAGCTAATGCTGGTGTAAAGGTATGGGTGGACGTTAGTGTAAGGTTAGATAATCCGGATTATTATGGACGAAACGATCATAGGCATAAAATTAAGGGTAGAAGATAAAGAACCGACGTATGAAAATTTTCTTTTGTTAATAGAACCATTGAAGAATGGAATGAATTGCCTGTAGCAGTCTTTCAGGGCTGTGCCCTGTCGATGAAAAAATTTAGAAAAAATCTAGATAATTTAACTTTTAAATTATGATATATAATATGTAAATATAGAATTAAATGTTTTAAGTGACTAAAGTAAAATATCATGTTTGTATTGTTTGTGTTATTGTTGTAAATCTCGTATTTGTAATTTGATCTGTATTCTTAACTCTGCCACCGGGTATTACCCAATTGCAGTGAATACATACATACAAACAAAATACTCCTCGACACTTCATGTAATGAAAATTTCTTGCCACCAAACAGTTTTCAAGTTTGGGAACAGCAAGAGGTCACTGGGGTCTAATTTTGGTGAGTAAAATGTATGAGGAATCAAGTTACAGTCCAACTCGTGCACTTCTGTCATTGCGGTTGCTGATGTATGCGGTGCTGCATTATCCAGGTGAAAGAGCACTACTTTGCGTTTCACTCTCGGTCTCTTTTTAGTCAACTCGTGCTTAATTGTTGGATCGTTTGCAATATGATAGACTCCAGTCATGGTTCTACCTTTTTCCAAGTAGTATATGAGGATTATTGCTTGAGAATCCCCAAAAAAGTGGCCATCACCTTAACAGCTGATAAAATGGTCCTTGCCTTCTTTGGTGCACTTTCAGCAGGTTTTGTCCATTGTTTTGACCGCTGTTTTGGCTTTTTTGTGTAATGATGGACCCAAGTTTCATCCATGATCACCAATTGGTGGAGAAAGTCTTGCGGATTGCTATTCAACATCGCCAGACACTCGGTAGAAATGTTCTTCTGACGCGCGTTTGGTTGACTGAGCAACCGCTGCACCATCCTACACACAGATTTTTCATTGCCCATTTTTCATGAAATATATTGTGCACCCCGTCATTTGAGATGCCTACAGAATCGGCAATCTCAGAAATTTTGATTCGTCGGTCTTACTTAACCATAACATGGATTTTTTCAATGTTGTCCTGCGTGGTGGCCTCAACTGGGCAACCACAGCGCGATTCATCTTCGGTGCTTCTAAGATCATGTTTAAATTTATTGATACAGAAGTAAATAGTCTTCAAAGTCGGTGCAGCGTCCACTTGAACTTCATTCAATTCAGTTTTCACTTGTCCAGCCTTCAAATGAAAATGTTTAACAGTACGAAACTTTCTTCCATTTTCTGTCGCAGCTATCACACTCCCAGTTCAGATGGCTGTCAACAATGAACTCTATTTGTAGCACATTCAAATTTTCTGTGCAACATTTTGAATAATCAAGCGTACCACTACATCTCCAAGGAAATTTACTAGACTTATCAGATGACCCTCGTATTTACAGAGAAGGTAAACCAACTCAAAACTCTATTTTATTGTTTGAGGAAAGTGTATTTTCCCGAGCAATATTGTGAACACCTTCCTTTCCGTGATAAGTGAAGTTTCACCTCTTGGTTGCCATGCCTTCTTGTAGCTCGTTCTGCGTATGGATGTTATATTAGAGAATGTGCTACGTTATTTCTTTATCAGCCTGTATGTTTACCTCTTAACATTGAAGGTGTTTTAGGGCACGGAATCGGGAGTTAAAGCTCACTTTTAATGGAAAGTTATTTTCCGCTAGCCATTAATAATTCCACAATTGCTTACAGATTCATTGCACCCAATAAGGATTAAAGGACCTATTCTACCAACTTATACCTCAAACCTAAAGTACTTCCAAGTCCTTAAACGCTTCGTCACAAGCTCTGACCTGTGCAGACTTCGTGCAGATGATTTATGAAAATACGCTTTCTCTATCTTTAGCAACAGATGTCATTTGTTTTGTTGGTCACTTTACCTTCTATTAACAACTATGCTCTCAAGAGTATCTACGCTTTTGTTTCAGGATGGAATTTGAATTTCCAAAATAAGTTGCGGCTCTCTCGTTCAAGATACTTTTGGCCATCTTTAGACAACTCTCTGCACTTGAAAAGAGCTGGAGATATCTCTGACAGATACCAAATGATCCCGAACACTTAAATTGCTGCTTTGTCTGGCTATATTTATAACATTTTTTACAGGATCATATTTACATTAATATATTGATGTACATTTTCATACCAATATTTTCGCTGTTGGAAGAAACTGTTTTGTGTCTAAGAACTGTAGTTCTGAACTTGAAATAGGCTTATGTTTGCAATTTCTCACCCTATTCTCCACACCACAACATCTTCCAATCAGGCGAACAGGGAACGGCTTGCTATTCTCATTAGTTTTTAATAACAGCTTTTTTTGCGTCCTGTGTATACTCTTTTTGGGGCTGAATGAATATGTATGTGCTGCTTTTTACGCTTACAGAGAGAGGAGAGAGAGATGGGGAGAGAGAGAGAAAGCACAAGTTAAATAAAAGTACATTATTAAAACTCTGCTACACATACGTAAAAAAGACCTTTCGTGTCTGATTGAACGGAAGGGTTCTCTCGATAAAACAGCCCCGCCTCTCTGTTTACTATTTGTTTTGATTTCTGTTCCAAATTTGTTCTCGACTAGCGCTGAAAGGGTGCATATTGAATGGAGCTTTGTGTAAAATAGTTATTTCCTCACAGTCCGGAAACAATATACGTTATGCTTTTGTTTCGACGATCTATAGCGTCCACAAAATGACACTTTCGTGAGTGCAAATGTATCGACCGCAAACCTCCAAGACTAAATTTTTATAGGAACAAAACGGATACAGCACAGCGTATCATACAAATTCCATTTTTTGAGATCGTAGATTTTCATTTGAAACAGTCACTCCGAATTAGGGATTGCGAACTATTTTCAGCTGATGGCTATATTAGTTGCAGTTGATGTTTAGACGTAACGTTTAACTAGAAGATTATCTTATTTGTTGTCATGGTTGTAACATTTGCAATTACATTATATTAATGGTTACGAGTAGCGATTATTTGTAACTTTGCTTCAAAGTGAATGATGTCGTTATTGACTTATTTTATGCAGTCTTTAAAGGACTTTCTCTAGCATGCCAACAATAGGATTATAATCACAAAATGCAGTTGCTTGTATATTCCCTGCAATATATGTAATTTTCACAAGTGAAGTGAGTTATATGGGAACATATGTGGTTCACATATAGCGAAGCAAAAACATAATTTTGCTAAGTTAATCATGTAACAACTACAATGTTCATGTAGGACGTTACATAAAACAGGGTAATGACAGTTTGAAAAGCAGTGTTGCTAGAGCAGAGAATTAGCATTCAAACATACATTATAGTATAATATTATGTGATATGCAGAAAATCTCAGTTGGTTTGGTATGTGCAGCAAAATGTATAATAAGTAGCTATTTTTCTCACCATATCGAGCAGTAGTTATGCCACTCAACATCTCTTGCGGATGAGTTAATTTGACTTATATGCGATAGTAAGTTTGGCGTTCTTTGCAGACGGACATACACATACAGACTTTTCTCCAAAAATATTAGGTTATCTCGTCGGGTTTTTTATTTTGGTGTTTTGTAAAATTTATGGAGTTTTGGTTTGGCAATGGTATTTACAGGATGCCAAGGCTAGTGGTGCTTACATTGTGAGCTCTATCGGCCTTACATTGTTAATAACAATCACAAAATGGAGATAAAGTTTGAACTTAGCTTAAGGCACTTTTGGAATGAAGATTGTAAATCCACTACCGCAGCTCGAAGAAATGGAAAGAGGTGTCGTTAGTGACCGCGTAGCACAACGATGGTTGCCCGCCTTGGTAGCTTGGTGGTAGCATGTCTTCCTCACGTCCCGAGTTCGAATCTCGGTCAGGTTGAGTTTCATGGATAAGGTTTTTTCTGGGGTTTTCCGTTATCCTGTAAGACGAATGTCGAGTAACTCTAAGCTCCATGGACCCCGGGCTCTTTTAAGCATCATTTCATCCATTCCATTCATCGTCCGATATGACTTAACGTTGAAGGACGTAAATTACAAAAAAGAAAATGGTTCCAATGTTTCAACAATGGGAACGAAAACACTAAAGATTTACCACGTTCTGGAAGACTTGCCGTCAAGTTTTGCGAGAAAATCCGCAAAAAAGTACCCTGGGTTTTCGGAAAAACTAGGTGCATCAAAAGATGACATACATATTGTTGCCTGTATAGGCTGAGCGTGATCTGGAAATACTATAATCATTGTTATGTGACATTTATTTCCTGAGCCGTGAGTTTGGATAAAGCTGTTTGTTAATTAAGCTAAAATTCTGCTGATTGGCAAAACATGTACTTTGGACTGGTGAGTCACACATCCTGCTGATCAAGAGAAATAATGCACAGGTGGCCTATAACAGGCCTCAACATGTTCTCCATGTTGTAAACAATGAATAACATCCTGCTGATCAAGAGAAATAATGCTTAGGTGGCCAGTAACAGGTCTAAATTTGTTTTCAATGAGGTAAACAATATAATGCAACAGTTGGGAGGAAGTTAACAGCGTGGGAATTGCTGAGTTGGCTATTGGGTAGGACCCCTATTTAAGCCTAGTTGAGTTAGCACCCGCGGGACTTCAGAGACTTGAGACGGGACTTGCTGATGGTCTGTTGGTTGGCTCCATAAATATTAACAAAGAGTTTGTTTTAAACGTGCTACTATGAGTAAGATCGCAGGTTGCACCGGTCCATACATTTCTTGCAGTTGCACAAGGTTCAGCCATATAAACAACGCATCTCTAAAGGTATAGTTGCACTATGCCATTACATATTTGTTACTAAGGGGTTCCTGATATCATCAAGATCTAGGGAGTGCCTTGTAGAAGCGCTATGCATTTTTGGAATAGTTACTAAGTTGATTTAGAACTAGAAGTTTCTTCTGTTCTACCTTATCTATAGCTACGTTCCCAGTTAATATAAGGGGTTAAGGGTAAAGCCCCTTACCTTTTACACCCCTAAAAATATCTTGTAGTTTTGTAATGTAACATATGGTCACGGCACCCGGTTTCGAATCCCGTACCTTTGTACCTCTCGTAATTCCTATCAACCACTCAAGAAACTTGAACAATCATACAGAAGCTGTAGATTTGTATCTCATGATCTGACACCTCAACAGGCTGAACATAGCGTGGATATGTTGTCAGGTTATCCGTAGTCCGATGGATGATAGATTTGTCAGGAGAATTGTCACTTGTGATGAAAAATGGGTATATTGCCGAATGAGTAGTTTCAATCCCCGCCAACCGGCCAAAATCTTCGTTAAAAGAAACCAGTTCGTACTCAATGTGTGTCTGGTGGAATTTTGAAGGAGTGATTCACTTGGAGTTTGTTCCAATCGGGCGGACGATTGATGCGGGACATTCTTAGCAACTGGGATGAGTTCATGAGACATGTTTTGAGACGGAGACACCCAGCATTAGTTAACCGAAATAGACTTCTATTGTAACAGAACAATACAACCTCCCATACTGCATGAACTACCATTGAGAAAGTTAAGGAATTGGGAGGAATTTACCATACCTAGCATACAGCCCTGATCTCGCACCTCAGATTATCATCTTTTTGGATCCATGGCCCATTTTCTACATGGGAGAAATTGACAGCGTTGAAGCACTGCAAGGTAGTGTCACCGAATCCTTCACATGAAAAAACAGATTGGTACCATCGTGGGATAATAAATCTTGCTGAATGATGGCTCAAGACCACACAATCTAATGGTGTATGCTTTTTTATTTAAACAATTCATTTACCACCCGTGTTTCCCCTATAGGTATATCATGGGATATTTACATTTGTTGTACAATTTCATATATTTTGTTCACGTGTGCGGAGGATGCTCTTTAGGGATTCTAAAACTTTCAGTGTTGAAATGAGTCTTGAAAACCATGTTAATTGCTTATGAGAACAATTTGAAATAATTGTTCTCATAGATCAAATGGTAGAGCACCTGCCTGCCGTGCTAGGGGTCCCGGGTTCGATTCCCGGCTGTGGGGTTGGGGATTTTTCTCCGACCAAGATAATTCCCCATCTTGCCCAGAGTCTGGAAGTATGAATGAGAGTGTGATTGTGTGTGTGATGTAATGACTAAAACCCAACGAAAACGAGTTAACACATTCGAGATGTTCCAGAGAAGAAAGGCCGCCTATATGACCATTGCAGTTAAAGGCGGGGTATAAATGAAACAAGGGAAAAATAGTTTTTCTTACGAAACGATATTACTTATTAGACAGTGTCTATACTTTTTGGTGGTTCAGAATATCTCAGAACGCGTTTCCCGTGAAATATTATTTCATTTATTCATTGTTTCCTGTTGCTTTCATATTGTAAATGATTTCTTTGCTGTAAATAATTTGCTATCTTCAAAAACGTACAAGCCATCCTTATAAATACTGAAAATATAACATAAGCATACTTACCTGCCGAGATGCATAACATTTACGGTTGCAGACTCCATAGTTATTCAGACTTCAAGTGGAGACGTAAACAATGCGTTGTTTACGTTGTTGACGTTCTAAGCGGTCAGCTGTTTAGGTTCGACTCTTATCTGTTAGTGCAGCTCATGATTAAATGTTTTGGGATTTGAATTACAGTATTCACCTCGTTCATTACTTCATGTAACAAATAAGTGATAATATATGCAATGTAGTAAGCTATATATGTGCTTCACCACTTCACTCCATCTAAAACCTGTCGACACCGTACACACTTTAAAGTGGGATAGAGTGTAGGTACTAGATGGCAAATTATCTAAAATTATATACGCAATTTTGTATAGCATTAACAATGTAATGCATTTAAATCATGTGATTTATATTACGGCAATGGCCTATTTGTGCAAATTGATAATGCTTCAGAAAATTGGTTTTATTACCATATATTACCTATAATTACACACATTATTTAATGCGAAAAGCTTTACGTTAATTCCATAGTATTTTTGTAACCAGAAGACTGAAAAAGGTTGATTAATTACTGGGGAAAGAGATGGAGTACTGAAGGAAGCAGCTCGAGGTTGACTTGTACACGATAATAGCAACAATGCTGACGAGACATCTTTGAGTGACAGAGCATTTCAGATGCTATATTTATCAGTACCCCTCTGCCAGTTAAGTAAATCACTATTTTATAAATGATTTTAGTTAAAATTTTAGATTGATCACAGAAGAAATTAAATTACCTTGCACTTTCTATAGTTGCAATAGTCATTTAATAACAAAGGTCTAGTTACTAGTTTAGTTTTCCCATTATGGAAATTGCAGAATATAGAGCGGTTTAGCCTTATTTTCAGTTTTAAATATTACAATAAATAATTACGTGGACGCATTTAATGCATTTATAATCATTAAGGTTATTTTTTATCATTAAGCACCCATTTTCCGTATAATTCATTAAGATTTTATGTCAGATATGCAGTTTCCAATTGTTCTGTGTTCGTCCCTTATTGTAGACCAAGTTACTAATATTTCACATTCTAACCAACATGATAAGAAACGAACACAGTGCTGTGTCAACGAAGGTCAATGCTCTGTTGGGTCACGAAGGTGTTGCATCCCTTACTCTCAATTAGAGGCCGACAGAAATATTCCAATAATATACCAAGTAATATTGCGCGTACTATAAATACTGTAATATTTATTTGACAGCGTTGAATTGTTAAACATATAATCAACCTATTGTGTCTCAGAAACAATATTTAAAATATAACTATGAATCTATTTATTACACAATTTATATTTATTCCAAGATCCCTCTTATTGGAGGACATAAGTATTCGAATGTACCCAATTGAACAGAGAAGGGGGGTTGGACGTACCCTACATGCTCCTACCATATAGCAGTTGTTTATTCTATGCCTCCAGACATTGTGCTGAAAGTTATTCTGCCGATTGTTAACTCTTAGATAATATGGGACGTAAAGGCAAGGCGACAACGTGGCAGGTAGATATATCGTGAAACATATGTACAAACAAAACAAACCTTTCTCTGAAATTGCCAAAACCATTAACACAAGCAAAACTACAGTGTCATTCATAATTCAACGCTTCAAACAGACAAATACTGTTGTAAGTAAACCTAGACATGGCGGCCCTTCTAAAGTCACCACCAGCGACAGGAGGCAAATAATAAAAATGGTGAAACAGAATCCGAGAGTCACTGCAACTGAGATTAGAGTATGCCTTGAGCAAATTTCTGGCACTGTGGTTCACACAAGAACAGTTGAATGGGTTTTAAATAGTACTGGGTACAATGCCTGCATTCATAAGAGGAAACCATATGTTAATAAGGTGGATAAGAAAAAGCGTATAGAATTTGCTAAACAGTAGTGGTGAAACCAACAGAATTTTGGGTTAAGGTTTTCCCGTTGGGTGAGAGCAAATTCTGCTTATACAAGACTAATGGACGTCTTAAAGTGTGGTGACTGCCAAATAAGAATGCGAACCTAAGAACATGGAAGCTACAGTGAAACATGGTAGCGGTAGTGTGATGGTATGGGACTGTATAGCTTCATCTGGCTTTGGGGAACTGGTGATCATAGATGAGATCATGGGCAAATTTGAATACAAGAGGATTCTTGGAAACAATCTTCAAAGAGAGATCACAGAAGCTGAGATTAGGGCATGATTATTACTTCCAGCAGGACACTGATATGAAGCATTCTGCTGAAATTCCAAGGCTTTTTGATCGTGTACAACACTTCTCACACTTTGAAGACACTGCCCCAATCTCCAGATTAAAATCCTATAGAGATCTAGAAGGAACTCGAGGAGCGTATGAGGAAGCATCAAATCAGAAGCAAGGAACATCTGAAAGAGCTTCTTCAGAGTGGAGAAATATGGACTCTGCAGTTATTAAAAACACATACAGGCGATGCCCTAACAATTATCAGCAGTTCTCTGTTCGAATACTTATGTCCAGATGTAAAGTAATCGTTTTATTTCTCCCTGTAGTGCAAATTAGTTTCAGTTACTATTTGAGTTTATATTTTTAATGGAAGACTCAAGTATATTCTGTACCAGTTGTATGATTACTCTGCGTAGCTTTAAAAGAATATAAATACTTATATCGGCCTCTGTATGTAAACATTAGTTTCTAGGTTCTTTAGCTAGATTAGCAGTGGGGTTGCAGTTCCAGATGTTTTGCTCGTGCTGTATCACTAAGAATTGTAATTATTTATTTACGTCTTGTGCTTCTTTGTTGTGCGAGTATTATAAATAGTTCATGAACGAACGTTTCCATTATTTCCTTATTTTGAGTTGGACTCAACTAGGTGTACTTATGTCGGTTTATAGATTTGTGCTTTATGTATGCGCTTGTGTATGTATGAACACTGCTTAAACGATAGCCGGAGCTGTCATAAGCATAAATCTAGCTAACGGCAGTGACCTAGAAAAGCAGGCATGAAATATCGCATCAGGAAGCTATAATCGCATATTTGAGTATCGAGCACCATTTGCCTAGGACAGGTGACTTATGTGTTCTGTTAAAATCGCATTCGGTCCTTATTTAACGTCTCGCCTCAGCACAAATGCTGGATATTTTTCTGTTGGCAATATCCCCGCTAAACGCACCCTCCTTCGCCCAAAACGGCCTATGCGAACCATCTTTTAACAAATGGCTTCATAACCTGTTTTCCCCCTCATTTCCAAAATAGTTTTCAATTGGATATTGGCTATAAATCTCTGTGGGATCTGTGGATTTTAATTAAATCTCAATGGCGATATCGGCGTAAAGGAAACGCCTCGGTTGGATGCGTTTCTTTTAAAGGTCATTACTCAAAACCGGGCGGCCAAAACTTCCCATTGGGGTACGGAAGGGGAAAAAAGCAGTTCTACCTTACTTGTCAACTTTCCGTTTCATCTGGAATTCCTAACTCCGTTGCTCTCGTAAACTTTTGGGAATAAAGTTTCGCTTTCCGTTATGAATTTCAAATTACCTTGAACGTCTAAAACGTTAAAATTCCACTAAAATTTTTATCCTGGCATTCAGATGATTAAGATAGCGTCGTTCTGGTCTAAATACCTTCAAAACAGATTTTTCTATCGTTTAACTGTAGAGGCTTTATTGCTAATAAACCTTCTGCCAGTACTATGTCATTGATTTACATTTTATGAGTTCCTATTTGCCGGTGTAATTAATGAAATAATTATAATATTGATACACAAGGTTTAATTTTTACTATTCTAGGTTTATACTGTCGCGAGCTCGTTATCTACGATCGCGTGGCTTGTTTACACAAAGGAACTGATAGGCGGGCAGTGTAGAAACAAAGAGCCGGCAGATAAAGATAGCAGGCAGATAACACTGAGATAAATGGAAATTTCTGGTGATTTATTGAGTGATAGAAAATTTTTGGGTTCTGGTTTATTTTAGAATAGTGTGAAAATTATGAGTCATATATTTAAAGAGGTTACAACTCGCCGAGAGCGTGTTGTAGTAGAAAACAGCCGTGAAGTGTTGTAACGAGAGCTGATGTAAACAAGTATAAACTGAATGCTGTTTATTGTCATCGATTTGGTGTTGTAGATTGTGATATGAGATGTAATTCTGCTGCTACGAAGTGTGTTTGTACACAAATACGAACCCACAAATTCACAAAATGTTACACTTGTATAATTTGTAACGTTGGATTAGGTCTGTTTTCCCTCAACGATCACCCGGGATGGAATAATAAAAATAACCTCATCGAGGCTACAAATATATGCGCGCAAGTCCGTAATAAAGACAATTAAAACTATGAATAGATTTGGCGATTAGAAAATAGGCTGCAGTGATATTTCCACTTATTTCTACTGATGGTATGCCTCAGGGAAACTAATATAAAAGATAAAGTTGAAAATTGTTGTAAGTTCTTCCGTTTAATAACCACTTTATATACCTAAATAAGCTTGCAGTTGGATATTACTAGTGAATTATTTAATTTATAAGTAAATGTATCTTGTCAACCTTGGAACAATGGTAGAAGAAGCAAAGTTTTCCGCCGCCGTCCTTATACATGGAGATGTAAACAAAATGGGAAAATGTATTACTCCGCCGTCAACGGAGATTGGAGGAAACATTCTATTTTATTCCCACTTGTGGGCTGTCAACCTATTTCTATTCAAAGTTTTGGTTTGCCCTTTTCGATGACCGAGTAGCTTATGCAATAGAACTTCTACATTCATATTTAATGCAAAGGTGCATGCACTGTGGAATATATTTGTCCTTTTGTACATTAAAACGTGACTCAATTATTACAACTATTTGAATATTTGATTTATTCACATAACCTCCACCTCATTTATACGTCATGATATATTATATTTTATTGTGCATATTCCAAAATTTTACAATTTACAACTTTTGGCTACATTTATTTGTCTTTACCTTGTTGGTACCTTGGTTTGCATGACAACTTGGTCTTCTGCTCTGCCAGATAGCTCTTAACCTCCATGCTTCATTCCCCTCATCTTCCTTTTTTATATTCTTTACATTTCTAGCCCATTTTTCTTTTACTTTCTCTAAGAACTCACCAATACTTCTTACCTTCTTTTCCTCCCTGCCCGTAAACATTTTTATAGCTACTATCCTCTTCTCTACTTTCTCCCATTTTTCTTCCCAAACCTTTTTTCTCCCTATTGCAACCTCCTGGCATTCTGTTATATAGTGTTCTATGCTTTCTTTCCCCACACAATTCACAAATTCCCATTTCCCTACCTCTTACCCCTCTTAGAAATATTATTCCTGTTCTCATTCAAGCTAACCCTTCTCTCTCTTGCCTATTGCAGTACTCTACATATGCTTCTCGTCCCAAATTTCTTCTTATTTGCTTGTCAAATTGTAATGATTTCATATTTTCTAGACTTGCCCATATTTCCTGTCTTTCTATATCTTCTATTCTGCATTTTACCAATTTACCCACATCGCTTGTATTCCTTTCCTCTAATCTCCATAAATCCCATTCCTATTTTCACATAATTCCTCCTATCTCTGCCCACCAACTGTTTGAGTTCTCTGTTTTTGCTGTCTCATGCATAATTTCATAATTTCCCCTTCTTTGGCCAAACACCTGTACCAAAACTTTATTATTTCCATTATTGCATTTCTTGTGTTTCCTAATTCTACTAAAGCTACTTCCATAGGTGCTGATCTTGGTAAGCCTAGTAGCTCTTTACAAAACCTTCTGTAGTTTTGGTCCACCGTTTTGTTTACCTCTGTGCGACCCCCCCCCAGATCTTCACTGCATACATTATTTTGGATTGAAGTTAAGGCACGGGGTTTTCTGCGAAATAAGTGCTAAATAAATGAATGTAGCCAGTTTGGCTATGTCTTGAATTCTACATTATACCGTACCGAAACAATCGAATGTATTCTACTCGTATCACTCTTGTTTTCAGAAACACATTGTTATCTCTAGTTAATGCTAAAGTATTTGAAAAAATGATTTCATTGCATATATACTTACTGATACAAAGGATTATGGGAATTCAGCAGCCTCTAAGCAGTATGAAATCTTGAGACAGGGTCGCTATGTAATGACTTGGGAATTTCGTTTACCGTTCCATTCGTATTTCTAACATAAAATAATTATAATGAATTTATGTTTGAAAAATATATTGTAAAATGCAAGCCAATAATCAGGAATATCTTGGAAGTAGTTAACCTCACAAAAATGTGTTCATCTTAATATCATAAACAATGTACCTTAACGAGATCCACATTTTTGTACGATGTTTGTCTTAGGGTTTACCATTATGCAAAAGTCAATCGGAATGAACTTCAGGGGCTCTGCTCTGAAAATTCAAGATACGTATTTCATTTGTCGTGCAAAAGTCTTTAAAAATGACATTGGAATCACTCGTAGGGCCACTTTTGAGAAAATACAATAGAACTTCTTTAACCCGGACCAGTTTTGTTTACGGTAGTAAATGAAAAGTTGTTTTAAAGATGATGGTTAATCTAGTAGGTACATTACTCGAATTTTCTTGCTAGCGGGCGAATTTATTGCATCACCCCAACTGCCTGGGACCAGGTTGGAAAGGAAACTTTGATAAATTCATGGAAAAAGTTGTGGCCTGGTATGTGCGACTTGCCAGAAAAGATTGAGGAAGAAACAATCAATGGAAGATCATCTTATACACTCTTTAAAAATATCGATGGCTATTCCGATGGTGATGAAGACATTGGCAATGATTATGAACTGATTACAGAGGAAGATATTGCATCATGCAGTGCGACTAGACATAAAAATGAAGAGTATTCAGATTTAGTGTTGCCGAACCAGTCGTGTTTATGATCTATTGCAAGTATCTTGCTTTATAATAACAAGCTTCTTTATAGTAAATCAAGCCGAAATATTGCCAAATGAACTTTTAATGTTAAAGCGGAGGCGAGATCGCGCTGCTCGTAAGCGATACACTAAACTTTTTAATTTACGGCCTCCAACCTTAAGTCATATCGGATGATGAATGGAATGGGTGAAATGATGCTCAAATGAGCCCAGGGTCCATAGAGCTTAGTTACCCGACATTCGTCTTTCAGGATAAAGAAAAACCCTGCGAAAAAACTTATCCAGATAACCCATCCTGACCGAGATTCGAACTCGGGACCTCTTGAAAGTGAGGCAGACATGCTACCACCACGCTACCGAGGTGGGCATAATACACTTAACTGAGGCAGCAGAAATTGACTGCCTTTTTCAACTACCAACTAGTTTATAGTACCTGCAAACATATGCTATTACAGTAGTACAGTGTTCGTGTTTTTAAGTGAAGATGTGTTGATAGTAAATTCTAAACTCCATTAGAAATATTTCAGTGATCTACATTCTCTGGATAACCCGTTAATTGGGTTTGGCCCTGGCCCCAGTTGATCCGCGCAAACGAGCTTCTACTGTATATGAAAGATGTTAAAGGTAAAGGGTGGTTTGGGAAGGGTATGTTCTTGTAAAGTTATTTTGGCACTCTCGAAGACGCTTAAGTCACCAAATTTTGTTTTCTCTTAACCAGATTTTTTGTTTTGTTATGCTCATGCACACTCAAGCGCGCGCTTACTCGCACGCGTACCCAAATACACACATCGGAACATTGTTTCTTGGCGGGGGGGGGGGGGCGAGATATATTCAGAGGATCTCAAACATACATTTCTGGCTAAATGTTGGCGCAAATTTTGGAGCGAAATAGAATGCTTGCCCTAAATTGTTTCTTGTTATGCATTTGCAAGTAGCATGCACGTTTCATTTGTTTCTTTTCGCATTCAGTCTTGCTACAGAAATATCAATTGCATATTTTATTTGTAAATAAGTAGTCTTTATACTATCAGATGACAGAAAATATCCAATAAAGAAAAGTCTTGAAGATAGAAGCAGAATACGTACACATTAAATTGGATTGTGAATTTAAAATTCGTTTCTACCTTTTTACTGTTTACTGCAGCTTGCTTTGCAGAAGTAAGCTGGTTTGTCTGAGATGCGAGAAAATAGAGCAGAAAGCTTTATGTCGGTGAAGATAAAGTTGTTTTATTTTACCAGCACAAAATGGTACGACATGCATCAGATGTTTCACAAAAATGTCGACGTAGGAAAATGTTCATTTTTGCTTCAGCAGATAAATTTTAAAAGCATTCTAGAAAATTGCTTTACTTCTGTGTTTCATAGCACATTTCTGTAGCATTTCGGATAACTCTTTTCCTTGATGTTTCAAGTAAGATATATCATCTGCTCCTCTGTTTTAAAAATATATTTGTCAAAAGCTCAAAGTTCTGAGAAGTTTAAGGCACCTGGAAATAAAGTTACGTCACAGTTCAGTAATCATTGACTAACTGCTACATTATTTTATAAAGAGCACAGAAGAAAGTTTGTGATGAGGAAAGTACCGAAGAGAACTATGATTATTTGAAAATAATGTCTAAATTGGAAGCTAAATAAACCAGAATCCTGTCTATTTACAATAGATGTCGATACCGGTAAAAAACATCTCATCTGTAATCTATATGAGTAATTTGAAATCTAGTAACGCGTAACTGGAACTATCTACAATGTAAATATGTATTACCTAGACGCTTTTTGGTGACATGCTGTATTAAGCAAGGAAACTGCAAAAGTTCTATGCATTTTACTTTTGGATGTGCTTTAATTTCCATAAAACTGCAAATTTACATCATAATCGTAAACAAAGAAAGCGATTACAGTTGCAAAAGCATATACAATGGGCGTCCAGAAAGTAAGTTCTGTTTCAATTTATCTCCACTGCAGCGCTGCGATCGCAGTTTCGCACATGCGAGGTAGACGCTCTGTATCAAGGTGAAGAAGCGTGCGCCATTGTGAGATCGCTGTCAGTCACGTACTTTGTTGCGCTTGTTTACAGTGTCGGTGTTGATTGAAAATCCTGCCGCTTGTGAAATCAGATCTATGATTCGTTTTCTGAATGCTAGGAATGTGAAACGAATTAAAATATATCGGCTGTCAAAAGGTGTTTCTTCACGACAACACACGAACACACACTACAAATGCGAGAAAAACATTCTACAGGGATTTGGCTGGGACGTGTTTGACCACCCCCCCCCCCCGTACAGCCCTGACCTCCCTCCTAGTGACTTTCATCTGTTTTTTTTTATCTGAAATCTTTGCTTGGTGGTTAACACTTCAACAATGACGCAGAGCTGAAAGAAAATGTTTCCAACTGGTTGAAGACACAGGCGGCAAACTTCTATGATGAAGGTATACAAAAACTTGTGCCTCGCTGTGACAAATAACTGCAAAATTTCGGCAGTTATGTGGAAAAGTAGTTTGAGTTGTAGAATTTTGTGCAATAAATAGTTTTTCTGTATCTGTACACAATTTAATTTTATTACCAAACACAACTTACTTTCTGGACATACTTCGTATTTCATTCAATGTAGTCTGGTAGTTGTATATTATAAACACTTTTGCATTCTGATAAAGGTTATGGCGTACAAAAACGGGGCTTCCTTAAATATTTGCATAGTATTATGATACACAGTTTGGTGTTCTAACATGCATTAATTCAAGAAAAAAGACTCAAATGTAGTGTTATAGGAGAAGTAATTATCACTATAGTACAAGAATGCTTTTAGTCAACTTGAAACAACGTATGGTTCCAAAATAATACATAGTCCGGCATTAAGAACTTCGCATTTCCTTTTCTGTTCGTAGTAGGATGATTAACTGACATAATGTTGGCTAACTCGGTTTTATTACTCGTGACGTTTTTGCTGCAGCTCATGTCCATTGAGGCTGCTTGACTATCAGTAATTTATGCAGTGACAATACGATTCGTTTACGAAGTCTATTTTGCATACCGGATAAACTTAAACTAAAGGAATTAGTTGGAGAGTTTCTCAATATATTCCTCTGGCATATCTTTTGTATTCGGGGAGTTTCAAAACGTGTATTTCCTGTTATATCGAATTTCTCATGGCTGCTATACTTGATCTACTTACTAGTTTATAGCGAAGTAGTAGAGAAAGTGAACAAGGAAACACCCAGCAGGATGTTTGACGATTTCCTCGGAAAGGAGCACGCTTAATCTTGATGCTGGATTTCAGTTGAGATCCTCTTGGAAACCGAACTTAAAATGGAAATCCATCAAATTAAGAAGCATAGATCAGTACAGCTTGATAATCAAGTTAAGTAGTTACGTTTTTTGACAAAATTTTCTATATTCACGCCATCTCCTGACCTGACATTTAATTTACTGAAAACAGTCTTTTGTTCGGTAATGCGAATTTTGACAGTGTTTTGTCTTTGTTTATAGTTTTTATATCCAGTATTTCATTTGAGGTTATGAAATTTTATAAATATCCTGATGATGAGAGAGATGTACACTCCCGAAATTTTGATATCTAATCATCTTTTCACCTGGTGGGCTGCCCGAGGAGAAAGTGAGCATATTCCTCGCCAGGAAAGCTTCAGGTCTTGTTTTACCCAGCAGGATATTTACACCTCCTTTAATATAAACTTTACCAGATCCTGATTGCTTCGCTGTAGGCAGGCATTTACCTATCCGTTCTATATTTTCCCTGCCTGTCAGTATCGCCTAACAAACCCTTAACATTACTCGAAGAAAAAATACAAGTGTTTGACCGTGTGGGTCATGGAGTGAACTAGAATATAAGATATAAGATCAGTATTTTTCTGCACTTACGTTGTTAAATTACGAACATTTTGCATTACATTTTCTTCTCATAAATGATTCATCAACTTTAAGTGAAAGAATTGCTTCATAGTGCTAAAGAAACAAAAAGAAAAAGTGAACACCAGTAAAATATCTTGGTACGTTATGGTTAGTGCAGCACTCTGGGCGTAAAAAATCTTAATCTCGTAATTGCAACCATTCTTAGGATTTGAGGCTCCGGCAGACTTTCGCAACACTTGCAGGTATATTTTCGTAACAAGAATTGAAATAACAGAAACCTCCCAAGTCACAGATTGAGAACATTTCTTACGAACATTCCATTAATTTGAGCGCAACGTAGGATTCCTTTTTGCACTTTACTCGTTAAGATAGAATATTAATTTAATGAAGCCATGGGGAGAACGGAAGAGGGAGTCGCATTTCACTCGTCTCTCTCTCTCTCTCTCTCTCTCTCTCTCTCTCTCTCTCTCTCTCTCTCTCTCTCTCTCTCTCTCTCTCTCTCTCTCTCTCTCTCTCTCTCAAGGCTTGCGAAAATGAGAAAAAGGGGAACTCAGGTACAAGAAGTGGCGCCAGTTGTGACATAGGAACCCTAGGCAATCGCCATCTCCCCTCCGGCACGTAATTCTCCTGAAAGGCTCTCAGGGAAAGAAATTCCAAATGTGAATGACTTTTGCGTTGATCAGAGAGAGGGGGCTTTCCTCCAACGTTTCGAAGGCAACGTCTTCACTCGAAGAGCATAAAATTGCGGCTACTGATGGCAGTGACAGCATTTGGCATGCATCTACTAACATCCTGCTGTAATATCATCCTGAGATATAGCGAGTAAGGAAATTATTGCACTCCCGAAAAATTCAGTTATGAGGTTTCACCAAAGTGTATGTTGGAGGCGTTCTGGTTCCAAAAGAAAATGTTTAGAAAGCTCTGTACGTGTGCGAGAAATCTGACTTAAGCTTCACATTTACGAAACTTGGCTGTGACTTTGTCTTCGTTCATAATAACCCATGCTATTGCTTGTATTTTAAATTAATTTTAACATTTATAATCTATTTATTGCAGTAATTATTTCTCTGTCATATTATATAACTATTTTGCCAGCCAATTTCATTATCACGACCCACTTTACCAGCGTGGATGGTGAATACTGCTTAAACCTGACAACTCGAACATACATACTTAGTGTGAAAAAGCTTTACATGTTGCAACTGATGAAATAAAATCATAAAATTATGTTTGCATTCTTGTAAAACTAGCTTCTGCCGCTGTAGGAGGAGACAGAATATAAAATTTCCATTTCAGGCACACGAATGAGAATTTCTCCTCCCCAGGTGATTCTGAATCATTCCATTTTACCCTGCTGATGGGTAGTCATGAATGTACTTAAACCCTGGGGCTTTTCTGTTTATTTATATGCATATCTAAACCAAGGGACACTAATAATGTTTGAAAAATATCTTATTTTCTTTTGTTTCTTTTGTAACCCAGTGTTCATATGCACATGTGAAATTTTCTGCATATATTACTCCACGTGATTTGTAAATACAGGCATTGTTTAAAATAAATGATGGGGCAAATAAAATCTTCTCTTTGGTTAGGTATGTATATGAAGATATTCTGGGTTTATTTTGATTAAGCATAGCCTTAAAATTTGGGAAAAAATAAAACAAGTCCAACATTAGGAATTGTCTTACTGTTATATAACTGTCAGCTCTTATATTTTTTCTCTCTTCAAGCTATTCTTACAAAATATTTCTGTCCCAATTAGTAGTCTGTAGGTATAAAACAAAATAGGTAATGGAAATGGCTTCATACTGCCACACTTTGTATGACCATGACATAAAGCAAAGAAAAATATGATTTACCACTTGGAAAACAGTAAGTGCTCGAAAATTTCATAACAGTGAAATGACGAGGGTAGTTCAATAAAGAATGATAATTTTTTTAGTCATAATTTTTCGCACTAAAATTCAATCTTATTATATTCTGTTAGCTTAATATGAAAAAACACGCTATAGTAGTTTCATTGTTGGTACTCCTAGCTCCCGCCTGTGAGAACCAGGCAAATTTAGACATGTTCAGTATCGCCTACCGCTGCAATTGTGCTAACACGCGAATAACAATATGCGGCCTTGAAATTCTGCTTTCGTCTCAACAAATCTTCAGTTGAATCCTATACAGTGTTATAGCAGGCCTATGGAGAGTATGTTCTTCCCTACAGCACAGCTCGAAGGTGGTTTAAAATGTTTAAATAGGGGAGACAGTCAATTTCAAAGGAAGGTGGACCCGGTGCTCCAGTTACTGCTCTTACGGAAGAAAACATCAACACTGCTGCTGCCATTGTGAGAGAGGAGCGACGAATTACTTTAAGATCACTTTCTGAAATACTGAATATTTCATTAGGTGCCACCAACACGTTGAAACATTACACATGAGACGTGTTTGTGTGTGATGGGTTCCAAGACTGTTGATTCCCGAACAAAAGGACATTCGCATGCAGGTCTGCATGCAGTTAAAGTTAATGTTAGAGGAAGACCCGGAGTTTCTTTCAAACGTAATCACTGCTGAAGAAACTTGGCTACATCATTTTGATTCTGATAGCAAACAGCAAAGCTCAGTGTGGAAATCTCCTTCATCACTAACCCAGAAAAAAGCAAAAGTGGTTGCTTCTGCTGGGAAAGTTATGGTCATCTCATTCTTTGATAATCATGGAATGGTTTATCAGCATGTTGTACCTGCACCCACCAGTAACTGGACAATACTACAGGGATGTCCTGAAAACATTGCAAGTCCATATCAGGCGCAAAAGACCACATTTCCGTGAAGCAGGCTGGATGCTGCACCAAGATAATGTGCGGCCGCATATTGCCAATGTTGCTGAATATCTTTAAAAAAATCAACGTGAAGTGCAATCCTCAACCTGCCTATAGTCCAGATTTAGCCCCATGTGACTTTTTCTATTACCAAACATAAAGAAACCCTTCCGTGGGAGGTATTATCTATCAGATGCAGTGGGAAAGACTGCAGAGGCGATTTTGAAGGAAAAATGGTTTCCAGCACGTCTTGGAAGACTGGCAGAAACGCTGGGACAAGTGAAGCGCATTCAGGGAAATATGAGTCAACTGGAGAATTTAATGTCAGGAAGGCACTTTGGCCATGGTAGCTCAAAGGTTAAGAGCGACTGGACGGAAACCAGGAGATCCGTGGTTCAAATCCCGGCCATGGCATTCAATTTTTCATGTTGACTCTATCCATCAAATATCTTAGCCTATATACGGCTAGTGTGGAGAAATGATTAATTTCCATCAATTAACTAAAATAGTAAAGCATGTCTCGCATATGATAATAATAAATAAGTCATTTCTGAATTTTTTTCGTGCCACGTTCTTGGTAGACACAGGACTTAAATAAAAGCTTTGAATTCCTGAACATGTTTGTACATGAAACTGGAGTTCGTGAATCGTGCTGGAAGAAATACTACAAATTTTTATTAAGTTTTATCTACTTATCTTTCACTCCAAAGCATTCTTATTTGGCTGCAGCGATTCAAGAATTTTTTGTCAGATTATAAAGCATCAATGTAGGCTGTAGCATCCACAACGTATTCAAAGACGAAAAACATTTATAAATATAAAATATAATCCAGACCATTAAAGATTGGAAAACAAGTTCAGCAATGAATTTCAACCCATTGTGCAGTTCAAGGGAATGAAAGGACTGATACATTAGCAAAAACAGGATGCAAAATTAAACAGAGAGAAATAGTCCTTTTGGCAACAAAAATATAAAAAAGGTGCAGAAAATTTATGATTTTCTCTTTGATAGTTCGGAAATTATGGCCAAATATATTGATTTTGTTATGTCACCAAGAAAAGTCCCTTGCAACAAAATAACCTCAATTTTGATATAATTATTTTAACACCAGCCTCCCAATACATCCACGTTTAAATTGGCCTAGGTTTTTCTGCATCTGAATTACTTTAGCCTGCAGAAATTGTTAAAGCTATGAATGTCTTTTTACCCAAAAATTTAAAATGTTTTGAAGTAAAGTGCGCTTAAATACATCTCAAAATAACACCCAGGGCAATTTCTATTGATTGTATTTGTGAACGCGTTTAGCAAGGTTCATTAGTCTTAACACCAAAGCTGTGACTCAAGGAGCATTTTAAATGAAGGAAATTACTTAACACTTCAATATCGAGAAAAACGCTTGCATTCATGTAACTTTCAAAACTATTAGCTAATTTAAAAGTGGCTTGCGGAGGCATTTTAAGCGTTCTTTAGATTCATGAATGCTTACATTGTTTCACAGACTAGAACAGGAAAATTAATTTTTGAAAATGTTCACGAAATTTCCTTAAATAACATAATTTATCATACTTCTTTTGTAAAGTGTCGTTTACTGGTTTGAATTTTAAAATACTCATGCGTTTCTCAAAAGGAAAGTCACTTTTCTTCTCCAGGTCTCGCAAAGAAAACGGAATTTGAAGCCATCGTAACCTGATCAGTTCTTAAGATATATATTGGTTAAATCTGCTGTATTCTCCAATTCTTATTGCATCTGCAAAAATGTAATAATGCCCTTTGTACAAATGCTTTTGTATTAATAGTTCATTGAACATTATGTTGAAAAATTCATGTGAATGTGACATCAATTGTTTTTTAAAGTTAGCATTTAGCATATGTTCTTACTGGAGACACATCACAGACAGGGGTACTGTGATATAGGAAATGAGTGAGTGAGTGAGTCTGTGGTATTTTAGGGCCCGTCGACAACAAGGCCATTTGGGCCCGAAGTCAACATTAAAACCTAAAATCTACACTAATGAAGCTAAAAAGGTAAAATAAAATAAAAACACACAACTATTAAAAGTATATAAAAACTCATCCCAGCCCTAATAATTTAAAATCTATAAAATTAATAAATATAAAATACAAGTCAGACTTGTTTATTAAAACCGATTTTAAAAACAAACCGCAGTGCCTTATCCACGGCCACTGGGTCGTCACCTGAAATATTTAAAAAATGGGAATTAAATTTGGGAAGGAAACATACCAGGGATAATACTGGGCTCTTTGTATTAAATTTTGTCTTAACGACGTTCTCAGTCACTAGCCGGTGTACCGAAACTCGTTGATGCAAACACGAGAGCGGACTTGGTATCAAATATTACCCATATCAAAATCACTTTTTGCTTTATAAATTACGAAATATACCTTGAAATGTTAAATGTCGTCCTTTATCACAATTTTGTCTAGTGCATGATCACGTGCATGAAAACTTAGTTTCGTTTCAGTCTTTTTAAGTCGAATGTTTATGTTAATAAAGCGGAAGTAAGAGAGAAAAATAACGTTTTGTATGACAAAACAAATCTGAAATGAAGTGATGACGTATGGGAAAAGTAATGCGATTGCCAAGAGTAAGATTTTTATTGAAATGGTTTTCCTATAGCAGCGACATGCTGGCAGCTAATGGCTAGTTCTCTCTTGATATCCACTCCAACTTCCGGAAGAGTTTTAATGCCCTCATCTATGGGCTCGGGGAGTACGATGTAGATCCCCTCGGGACAGATACAAGAGCCCCTCGGCCCTTAACGTCTCAATGCTGACTGAGTGAGACTGCTTATCATGGCCTACCACTGATCAAAAATACATTTCCCCAACAATGACGGCTACTTCATCTCAGATACCCGACCTAAAAATAATTCTCGGAGGAGCCACCGCTTATCTCAAATTGTTCATCATTGGGCCAATGGAGAACATAATCCTAACAATTGAGAGGGAAGGATGCAGAAGAGCAATATATCCATTTGCGACCAGCAGTGGCGTGTTGTATATTACAACCAAATTAAAGTTCAACTAATACATTTGAAGTTACGAATACCAACTTATGAAACAAGTTGGTGTACCATTACATCTTGTGGAGAATCTTGAGTATAAAGAGGTAGATGACTGGGTTTAAACTTAGGTGTGCCTGATACTAACCACATGTCTATCCATCATCATCACGGTATAAGCCTTGTGGCCCGTTCCGACTTCAAGCAAATTGATTGGACCATCTCATTCGTGGCCTGCCAACATTTCTTCTAACTACAGGTTTATACTTGTGTACTATTTGTGGTGTACGGTCTTCGGTCATTCTCTGCACATAATCTTACCATTTTTGCCTGTATGCAATGATTGTTTCATTTAGACTCTGAATTTCCAATTCTCTTCTAATATCCCCGTTTCTTTTCTTGTCTATGAGTCTATAATCTGCCACATGTCTCAGAAATTTCATCTCAGCAGCCTCCACTTTCTTCTGTTGTGAGATAGTCAAGACCCAGTTTTCACACCCAAAAATCAGGGTTGGGATCACCATTATTTTATACAGTTTTAACAAAGTTTGACCATTACAATTTTTAAAAGTTCTTTTTATTGTGCCACATATTGTTTGGAATTTGTTTATTTTGTTTTGTATATCTCTATTACTGATATGACATAATATAGCCAAGATAAAATAACTTTGTTGTTGGATGGGTTTATCATTTATGCAAATTTTTGCTCTAAAATGGTTCGTTCCTATAAAAGCCATTATTTTTTTCATATGAAATTTGAAGATTATATTCTCTTGTAACATTATTTAATTCATGTATAGCTCTTTGTAAGTTATCTTCCTTCTCCGCAATTAAAACCTGGTCATCAGCAAACAGCAATGTGTCAACATTTCTCCCCTTTATTTTAAAATGTGTTCTGAGCATAGTTTTCCATCGTACAACTGCGTCATTAATATATATTAAATAGGGTAGGTGACAATGGACACCCCTGTCTTAGTCCTAAATTAATCTCTACTAGGTTATCTTTTTCTATGGATTTCTTCAATTTAAATTTCGTATTTATATACATGCTTTGTACTGTTCCTACTAAATGTTGAGGAAATCCATTTTTAATCATTATTTCCAATAGCAGATTTTTTTTTTTACTTTATCAAAAGCTTTTACATAGTCTATAAAAGCTATTAGAGTTGGTAGACTATATTCTCGTCGTTTCTCCATAATCTGTGTTATTGTGAAAATACAATCATTGCACGAACGCGCTTTTCTAAATCCATTTTGTGAATCATGCAATTTAGTTTCTGAGATTGGAGCAATTCTTTGTGTTATGAATTTTGCATAGATCTTGTAACCTGAGTTCAAAAGATTAATTCCTCTATAATTGTCACATTCAGTTCGGTCTCCCTTTTAGAAAATCGGACATATCAATGCAATATTCCATTCCTCTGGTAAATGCCCATTTTCCAACATATATTGATGAAATTCAAAATTCTAGTCTGGAATTTAACCGAGGCATATTTAAATAGTTCCATATTCAAACCATAAGTTCCTGGACCTTTTTTGTTTCTGAATTTTTTTAAAGTTTATTTTAGTTCATCCATACTTATTGAATCTACATATTCATTAACTATCCATTTATATCAAATGTTTCTGGGGAAACACATATTACTGTAGTTTAGAATGGATATTTCGTTAGAAATGAATTTAATATTTAAATTCTGTAAAATGTTTGAAGTTTAATAAATGCATAAGCATAAGTTGTTCGAATACTCTTAATAGGAGATAAACGTTAATTTTCAGTGAATCACTAATTTTGGGAGCCATGCTCAGGAACGTCCGTAGAAGTGCGGTTTAATTTTTTCCAAATAATTTACAATGAAACTCCCAGAAGTTTCTTACGGCTTTATTTCTACATAAATATTTTGAACCTGATTTCCGCACTTACGCTCCAGGATTAAGGACTCCGTTTGAATAAAATAAAATTATAAAAAAGCAAAGCCTCACGCTGCCAAAACGTAAATAAATTAGGAGTCTTCGAAGACTAGAAAGTTTTTTAACTTGAAATTTTTCTTCGGGACCAGTCTTAGTCATCCCATCAACTCTTCGAGCCCTAGGCTGATCTTCACTTTTTCTCTCTCACTTCTCGTTAAGAATGTTTTCCCCTTGTGCCGGTTATTGTACTGGTGTTTCTACACCCTGCGATGCCTGGTTACGCATCCCCTCACCCCCTGTAGTTAAACTTCTATCTTGTTCGCTGTCTCCTCCACGTGGACTTCGACTTGAGTTTCCAATATAACGTTTCTAATAAGACAAGTAATCAACGCAAAAGGGTAGGGGGTTGAAAGAACGAGGGAAGGGGTACAGTCATGTTCCAGGCTCCAATATTTCCTGCTTAATCTCAAAACAGGAATTCGATGACTTCCCTAATGCCAGTTTATTGCTTAAAAAGGATTTGAAAAGTAACTCGACAACCAATACATCACAACGAATAATTTTATTTTATGGCAAGGCAGACGTTATATAAGTTTTACATATCAGTTTTTCAGTTGACTGATTAATTAAAACATTCATATACAGGAACTGTATTTAAAAGGATTAATTCTGAATGGATTAATTCCTCAATATAAATTTAACATTAAGAGTTCAATAATAGAGGCATACCTTTACAACTAATTGACGTTATAAAAAGTATGTACACTGACACAAAAATAAAAATAAATAAAAGAGAACCAGTAATAGTTAATGGTGGCGTAAGACAAGGTTTTCCTTTATCAACCACACTTTTTAATTTGTATGTTGACCAAATAGTAAGGATTTGGTCGAATAAAGTCAACGGAGGCATTAATGTATCAGGAGCTAAATTGAAAACTGTTGTATGCAGATGATCAAATAATGATGGCCACAAATGAAGATGACCTGCAGAAAGTGCTGTATAGTCTAGATAAAATTGCTACAGAATATGGAATGAAAATATCAGCAAATAAATCCCAAACCATGGCATTTAAAGGAATTAATCCAGTAAGATCAAAAATAGTGTAAGACAACATAATAATTGAGCAGAAATCACACTTTAAGTATTTAGGATGTAATGTCTCGTACCAAGGGGAAGCTGATATAATGGAGAAAATAAATACATTTAACTATATAACAGGCACAATAAAAATAACATTAAAAAAAGGAAGAAAGGACTCTATAATAAAACTATACAAAACAATGGCAATACTAACTCTGATCTGTGGATCAGAAACGTGGATACTAACAAAAAGAAATAGTACGAGAATACAGTCATCAGAAATGAAATTCATAAGAGCAATAGCTGGATATACCAAAATTGATAAAAAAACGTAGTCAGGATATTAGGACAGAATTAAAAGTAAAAGAAATAAACCATACTATTGAAAGAAATAGAAATCAATTGAAGGAATATGTTCAGAGGATGAATAACAGAATACCAAAAATAGCCTTAAACTATAAACCTATAGGAAGAAGAAACCAGGGAAGACCGAAGAAAAGATGGGCAGATCAATTTGGAGCCGGAACGGTTTAAACAATCCAAAGCTGTGAGGTAGAAGAGTTCAATGATAAAAATGCGGGTGTTTAAGTACTTAAAATAGTAAGTCGCCACAAATGTGCATCTCGAATATGAGAACTCTAAGTGATTTACCGGGAAAATGAGTCAATTGGAGAGTTTAATGTTGCGTCGGCATGTTGACCATGGTAGCTCAAGGGGTTAGAGCGACTGGACGGAAACCAGGAAATCTGTGGTACAAATCCCGGCCATGGAATTGAATTTTCCAGTTGACTCTAATTATATAATTTATCATGGCATTACATATATCTGTATTCTAAACCTTTTGGTACTTGTAAGACGGTGTAAACTACACGAAAATTAAGGGAGTGGAGATTACACAATCTCAGTCCTCTTAAGTTATCAATATAACTACTATTAATGGAAAGAAAATAACTTGAGTAGCAGTAGCCTTCTGTGAAGGAATTTTGTCTCCTGTTCAGCAGTAGTAAATACTGCACTGAAAATTGCACTTCCAAACAGCTGATATTGTCTTAGTGTTATTATATCAAACTTGGTAATGCCACCTTAAATTTATGTCGAACTGAATCCTGGATCTTTAATTTTGAAAAACGATTGGGATTCGGAATTTACTATTAAATTTGTAATGCTGACTTTACCTATCTGGATACGGTATTGTCAAATTCCGAACTGTCCACACTTATTTTTCATTACCACTAGTTGACTTTTAATGAGATTTGAGTTAGCTCACAGTCACTTTTTTGCGTTGATCTAGTCGTTGATGTAGTTGCGTAACAAAATATGGCTGGCCGACGTAACTGCTTCCGTTGGCTTACTTGTTGAGGAATCCAATAAAAGACGTCTCTAATCCTTTGTGGTTACATTATTACACGTCGCCTCAATTGCAGCCCGCCTCGGTAGCGTACTGTTTCCATGACGCCGCGATAAACAATTGAACAGCACTTTAAAAAGGACGAGGCGTTCTACAATAGAAACCAATAGGTGGAAATGTTAGTTTGCCACGCACACACAAACACATTTGAAATAAATAGAATTATGTTGTAACATTTTAATAAATATCTCTTAACGTTTACTAAATACACAAACTTATGTAAAACTCTTTGCAGATTATTCCCAGACAATTTAGTGTTTATGCACTTGTATATAAATATATTCAACATTTTATTCTGTGTTATTTAAATACTTGTTTGAGTTACTTTCACATGTCTCTGAGTAGCCCGCCTCGGTAGCGTAGATGGCTGCGTGTCTGCCTCACGTTCAAGAGGTCCCGAGTTCGAATCTCGGTCAGGGTGTTTTACCTAAATAAGGTTTTTCCCGGAGGTTTCCCTTATCTTTATAGACTAATGTTGGGCGACTCCAAGCTGCATGGACCCCGGACTCATTGCAACATCATTTCATCCATTTAATTCATCGTCCAATATATCGGACGTAAATTAAAAAAAAAAACTCAGTTGCACAAACTTGCTCAGAAAACAGCATATTTCGTTGCACCAGAACTGCACTTAATATATAGTTGATTAGTTTAGTCAGGAACTTCTTACGTTGTAACTGAGTTCGTGCAACCGACTAACTAAGCGAAAATACTTGCTTATATAACCGTTAGAAATATTCTCCCCTCCACAGCGTTTTAAACTTCAAGGTTTTGGTTAGCTGCCGATAGCACTTACCGGGTTTACACTGGGTGAACATGGTGCTTTTCTCTTTAAAGTGGCCACTGCCCAACGCCGATAACCTTGGCCACGGGTTTTGTGTCTCAGTATTGAGAATATGATTTTGTGAACATCCTATGGTTACAAAGCCAGGAGAGGGTTGTGGCGATTGATCCTGTTGAACACGTGGCGACACGCCATCTGAGACCCGAAATCTGCCCCTCTGTATCGAAGATATGACTCAGACGGAAACATTCGGCAGATATGGCTTCTGACACTACGGGAGGTAAAATGAATACTGTTCCTTTTATATGGCAACAATATGTGCATCAAGGTTTAAATGGAGACTACAAAGTCTAAGCTTTGCTATATTGATACATTCTGTGAGAAACGACATTCAACTGTTAGAAAGCGAGCCATGTGCATTCATGAATTAGGTTTAGGAGGATGTAGGTGTGAAAAGTTTATAATTATTTATAGGCAAGTTCTACAGATATTTAATTTTTTTAAATGTTGGAGTGTTAAGACGTCCTGTGAAGATATTTAATAAATAAAAACCGAAATACCTGTTGCGAAGATCAAGTTTGTCTGTGTACAAAACCTACTCGAGCAAATATTTTCACAGATAAAAACCTGTCTCTAAAGAACATAGGCTATAGAACCCATTCTAATTGAAAATAAAGAATTACTAAAGCATTAAAAATGATTCGCAAGGCGCATTTATTTTGTGGTCCTAAATAAAGTTGGTTTCTTGATTTTGATGTTTAGGCAATGATATAAGTAAAGGATGCCATGGCTAGATTTACGTACATTACTAGTATCAGTCTTCAGGTGTTAGTAAACAATCATAAAACGATGATAAAGTTTGAACTTAGTCATTCTACGAGGCCTGTCCGTAAAATAAGGTCTCCGAATTTCATTTAATATAGAAAATACGTTTGTCAATGAACGTAACTTAGAGCTAGTTTTCGACATATTCACCATTGTTATCGATGCACTTTCGCATGCGCTGTGGCAGTTTTTGTATACCCTTGTCACAGCACTCTCCCGCCAAGTTGCGCAGGTAGCGCTTAACCTCGTTTTTTCAAATCATTGTCGGTCTGGAAATGTGTTCCACCCAGGTGTGACTTCAAATCAGGAAACAGATGATAATCACTAGGTGCTATGTCTGGACTGTAGGGGGAATGGGTGACGATGTCCCATCCTTGCGATAATGCAAATGTTGGGTGAAAATCATGTCAATCGTAGTCTTACTGACTTCAGGGATAGTTAGGTGCAGAGGACCTACTCCCATTAGCCTTGAACCCGTAGGAACAAGACCCGAGCTGTCCCGAAGGCGCCCGACGTCCTCCGTGGGGCTTTCATAGGGCAAGACCTAGACTAACAAGCGCCTCCCCCCATTTGGTCCATCGACACAAGACCGGATAGAAGTGGATACGCCACTTACGCGCGTCAACCCCACAGGGAAGACTACCGATAACCTCGGTGGGGTCGAATGGTGATCTAGCACACCTTTCTGCTAGCTTTGCAGGCTAGTGCCCGGGAGAATTGATGGCTTCCCTCAACCCCGTCCGTAGACTACCCGATTCCCACGGGTATCGGGAACCACTGCCCCCTCGAGACCATCCCAATCCGAACAACTCCCGAAGGAGGGGCTCAGATGTTCGGCCCGAGGTTCCTCTACTAACGTCAGAGCTACCACGAGTGCTAAGGGTCCGCAGCGCTCGCACCACGGCAGCTGAAGGGGACGGATCCCCTCCCCTACGAGATAAGTTTGCACAGCTCGCGAACTGTCACACGCCGATCTTTAAGCATTTCTTGCTCCACTTTTGCAATTGTTTCGGCTGAAACTGAAGGCCGACCAGAACGCTGTTCATCATGGACGTCTGTATGTCTGTTTTTGAAGTCTCTGATCCACTTTCGCACGTTTTCGACGTCCATACACTATGGCTGATAGACTTAACATAACTGACGATGAATTTCAGTGGGGGTAGTGCCCTTGGCACTCAAAAAAAGCGGATCACTGCACGCAACTCGTACTTGGCGGTGGAAGTGATAGGAAGCTCCATGGCAAACGCCTGCCCAGCCAAGACTAATGGGGTCGTTGTGGTGGGGATTTGAAAGGGTGAAACCAAGCTACACGCTAGTGTTGTCGGATCTCGCGTAATAGCGTTCCTCACGGCTCCAGCGCTTTGGAGACCTTATTTTACGGACACGCCTCACAAAAACACCACTGGGAACAAGATTATAAAGCCACTACCGCAGCTCGAAGAATGTGAAGTGGAAGGAGAAGGTGTGGTTAGTGAGCGTGTGCCACAACGATGGGTCCAACGTTCCAATAATGGAGATGAAAACTTTAAAGATTTACTACGTTCTGGAATATATAAAATATGGAATATTGAGGTACACATAGTTTTGCGAGGAAATGCCCCGAGAAATTACCCGTAGGCTTTCAGAAGGACTTCGTGTATCAAGAGATACCATACATCGCCGCATTAAAACTGTTGGAAAATCATACAGAAGCTGTAGAGATGTAACTCGAACAGACACATCAATAGGCTGAACATGAAGCGGATATCTGTTGTCAGCTTATCCGTAATCCCATGGATGATAGATTCATCAGAATTGTCACTTATAATGAACAATAGGTATATTACTGAAAACCTAATGCCCCGACACAGTTCCTTCAACCCTGCCAACCTGTCCAAGTCATGATTAAAAAGAATCAGTTCGGTCCCAAAGTAATGTGACTTTGTGGGTTCGTAGAATTAAAAGTCCGAGTTGCAGATATTCCAAATGTTTATTTCCGTAGAAATACTGTTCAATTCTCACGTAACATTACGTCACATACACAGTTTACCAAGGTCAATGACAATAACAAACGTTCTGATTACACATCAACTCTCGTTACAACAACATTCTACACCTGTTCTCTGCTTACCTCTCATTTTACAACTGTCCGCCGGCGTGTCACAATCTCTTATATCTCATTCATAAATACGAGATATTTCCGGAATAATAAAGGAAATAGAGTATTTTATCACCTTCCGGAAGCGTAACTTGATATATGCGGGCAAGTCCTTTATCTCGGTTATCTTTATTTGCCGGCTCTTTGTGTACACTAGCCGCGCTATCGTAGATAACGGCTTCGCGACAGTAATATCTGCTGGAATTTTGAAGGTTTTGTTTGAAACGGGTGGGCGATTGATTCGGATCCTTCTCAACTGAAACGAGTTCATGACATTAAAAGGAGTCAGTTTGGTCCCAAATTAATATCTGCTGGAATTTTGAAGGTTTTGTTTGAAACGGGTGGGCGATTGATTCGGATCCTTCTCAACTGGAACGAATTCATGACATTAAAAGGAGTCAGTTTGGTCCCAAATTAATATCTGCTGGAATTTTGAAGGTTTTGTTTGAAACGGGTGGGCGATTGATTCGGATCCTTCTCAACTGAAACGAGTTCATGACATTAAAAGGAGTCAGTTTGGTCCCAAATTAATATCTGCTGGAATTTTGAAGGTTTTGTTTGAAACGGGTGGGCGATTGATTCGGATCCTTCTCAACTGGAACGAATTCATGACATTAAAAGGAGTCAGTTTGGTCCCAAAGTAATGTCTGCTGGAATGTTGAAGGTTTTATTGGAAACGGGCGGACGATTGGTCCGGATCATTCTCAACTGGAACAAGTTCAGGACATTAAAAGGAATCAGTTTGGTCCCAAAGTAATATCTGCTAGAATTTTGAAGGTTTTATTGGAAACGGGCGGACGATTGATCGGGATCATTCTCAACTGGAACAAGTTCATGACATTAAAAGGAATCAGTTCCGTCCCAAATTAATGTCTGGTGGAATTTTGAAGGCTTTTTGTGAAACGGGTGTGTGATTGAAGCAGATCTTTGTCAACTGGAACGAGTTCATGAGATACGCAGCATTACTTAACCGAAGTAGAGTTCCGTTACAACAGGACATTGCAACATCTCATACTGCACAAACAACGTTGGAAAAATTCAGTATTTGGGAGGAATGGAACTGCTACTACACACTGCATACATTCCTGTTCTCGCCCCATCAGATTAGCATCTTTTTCGATCCATGGTCCATTTTCTACGTGGAAGGAGTTCTGACAACATTGACGCACTGAAAGAGCAGTCACCGAATTCTTTGCATCAAAAACCAGAGACTGGTACCATTATGGGATAATAAACCATAGGATCATAGAATACAATGTGTGTACTTTGAAAATTAATTGCTTGTCAGAACACATTTAAGTTTTTTCTTAATAAATGACATTACTTACGAGACAGTATCTACGCAATTAATATCACAGGCTTATGTATATACGTTTAAAAGTCTATTGAATGTGCTACACAAATACTGCTGCAAGATATGTGGTGGTACTATAGGACACAGGAATAAAATACGAAAATGAAACAATTGGTTCCGCGTGGTGTTCTATAATATTTGACATCCTTGAATGCATTTGAATGCATTGTGTAGGTATTGTCGCGAACGCATTGTTGAGGTGAGGCGGTGCGAGGGACGAGTTCAAGAGACGGGCAGTGCAGTGCGGAGATAAAAGCTCGCCGAAACGGAGGCGGGGGGAGGGTGGGAGGAGACAGATTTCTGGAGAGTTCATCTTTCTTCTAGTGCCGTATTGTCTGTGAAAATTCCGGATAGAGAGTAAGCTATAAATAAGGAAGCCGCAGCTCGTCAAGAGGACAGTTGTTTATTGAATTCGTGTGCACCAACAGCTGTGTGAACTTTGTGGTCGATGACCTTGCAAGTTGTATTGTGTATTTGACGTAATTCTGCTACTGCCAGATTTATTTCTACGGAAATAAAGAGCAATTTTTGGTGTCTGTAACTTGGACTTTTAATTTCAGGAACCCACAAGGCCAGTTTTTTTTTTTTTTTTTTTTTTTTTTTTTTTTTTTTTTGTTCCTTGGTTAATTTAAAGCTCTACCTGTTTTTGTTTGGTTAATTTTAAGACAAAATGTAACGCTAATTTTTTCCGAAGCTAACATTCTCGTTTTCTAAATATTAAACACACTAATATTTTTTAAATGCTTACGGAACTAGATCGTGTTATAAAAGAGGGGGAAAAGTTTCAGATTTCGTAATTACGTTGTTGATTTCCGCCCTCATTATTAAAACGGGGCTCTTATGGATCATTTTACAACTTTATTAAAAGACATAGGGGTTCATTAATGTATATAAGTTCCCTACTAGTCTTCATATTTTAAAAATAAATGACCTAAAAGCTTATTTAGTGCTGAGGACGTTTCATATTTACAATAAAGTCGAAATCAGGTAATGATGAAACGTGAACCTCTTGTCTGCTAATTACTAAGAGACGTGGTAATGTGTACTTACAGATGCGTTATAAGATTCTATAAAAGTTTAGCACTTCAGCTGTAAATATTTCAGAAACTAAAGCTTCTGATGCTTGTTACATCGGCCATGGGAATCAAATCTGGACCTCCCGACTGCGAGCCACTTGCAAGGATGGCAGAAAATCTTTCAAGAGTACTCATCTCCTAATATACTCTTTCTGTACATTGCAAAATTATCTCTAACGATTTGCAATAAACTATAAGATACTTTAAATATCTTTATGACAAATTGCATTCTTTTAGAGTTTTCAGGGCGATTCTTCTAATTCAAATGACGTTTCCATAACTGAAATTGTAAGAGACAAAATATAGCCTAAAAGAATAGTGTCGTTCTTGTTTAAGCGCATACGTATTTATGTAAACCAAAATTTTTGTGGACTAAACATTCCCAGGATATTTTCTGCAAATTTTTGAACATTCAAATCCTTTTAATAGCTAGTGTCAACATGAAAAATTCGGATGCGAGGACCCCTAGTGGTCTACCGGGGAAATATGAGTCAAATGGAGAATTTAATGTCAGGACGGCACGTTGGCCATGGTAGCTCAGAGGTTAAGAGCGACTGGACTGAAACCAGGAGATCCGTGCTTCAAATCCCGGCCATGACATTGAATTTTTCATGTTAACTCTATTGAAAACCTTAGCCTATATACGGCTAGTGTGGAGAAATGATTACTTTCCATCAATTAATTCAAATACTTACTATGCATATTGAGGAAAGATAAATGAAACGAATAGACACTTAACACTAGCTCTTTGAAGACTGTCATCTTGTTTAAGTGTTGCGCATTTCGAGAATTCTATGGTGTTTACAAGAAAATATTTAGTAAAAGAATTTCAAAGATAGGCGTAGGGACGTGGCCACCCCATCGCCCAACCTTACGGTAGCAGTTAGCCAACCCAGTGCCTAGGGGTATATCTGGGCCACCCGGACTCCCGAAGGGAAATAAATATTGGGAGTACAGTAGCTCACTGGTCAAAGGGCCCCATACACAGGGTTAAGTGTGAAGACCTCAAAGGGATTTTCGGCGGAGAAGTTCTTCACTATGGCGAAGTCGCGGAAGAGGCATCTCTCCTAATGGGGATAATACATTAGGAACGTACAGATGGGGTTCGATGATGATGATATATAATATGAAAGGACGCTCAACTACGGCGGTCATCAGCGCCCTTTAAAAAACTAGTCATGGCAAATATAAAAATTTCTAAAAGCTATACAAGTGTAACAAAACTTATTAAAAATACACGTATATAAAAACATCAATCAAAACCTACTAAAAATTTCGTTCACTAAATCCTAAACTCTAAACTAGACAAGAATCTAAAAACCTTCTCCACGGGTCTTCACGCACGGCCTACACGTGGGTGCGCCTGTTGACCGTCTCCCTCAACCACGAAGAGGAGCCCACACGAGGGAGACTGTTGGCTCGTGACCCCGGGTGCGCCAAACCCGTACCTACCGAAGTAGGCCCCTGGGGGGGGGGGATGAGGTTCGAAGTTCAGTAACACAACTAGGAGAGGACAACTCCGATATAAAACCGGGACCTTCAAGATGGGGGTTTAGCACTTGGGCTGGTAACGCAATCTAGTTCAAAAGGAACTTACAGTTCTCATAAAAAGAGCCGGGCTAAGAGAAGAGCTTGGGATTTTTAATTTAAACGGCAAAATAATAAAGAACAAAAATGAATGGAAAAATCATATTTTAAGAATGGACGCGGAACGATTACCAAGAAAGAGTTTTAGATTATATACCGAAGGGAAAGAGATGTGGGATGCCCAGCTCTACGCTGGAAGGATCAGTAGGCTCTTGAAGAGAACGGAACAGGTCACAGGGCCCAATCCTTGATAATGATGAATTTCAAAGAAAGCTTTCTGTAATTATATAAAATAGAAGAAAAAGATTTTGTATTGCTTGTTGAGAAGTGGATAGAGCAATTCCTTTTTTCATTTTTAAATTATGCTTTGCGGGTTTTTGTTGTTGTAATTTATGCCCTCCAACGTCATATCGGACGATGAATGAAATGGGTGAAATGATGCTCAAATGAGTCCGGGGTTCATGTAGCTTAGAGTTACCCGACATTCGTCTTGAGGGATAAGGGAAACCCTTGAAGAAACCTTATCCAGGTAACCCACACTGACCGAGATTCGAACTCGGGACCTCTTATATGCTTTGCGTAAACTTAAAATCTTTGTTAGCTTACTTTGTGACTTCGAGTTGTAACTTTCCTTCATTGTTCAAACGTGTAAACTTTATTTTCTGCTCTAATCCTTTCTTTAAATTTAAACTTTGCATCCTTGGGATTCTTCAAGAAATAATTAAAATGAGTTTTTCATTTTTATTACAGTGTTTAATATTAATTTTAGGCACGATGCATTATAGATAATCCTCCAAATTAAATTGCAGTTTTAATATCGACTGAAGAACGATGGCCATGCATTGAGATTTTAATTATGCAGCGGTTCTACTAAGTTCATATTCGTTCGATTGAGCTGGCAGAGAGCGGAGTGCGTAGGGACAGTGTACACGTAACATACGAGGGCTGTCCAATAAAGAATGATAATTTTTTACATACTTTTTCGCACCAAAATTCAATCTTATTATATTCTGTCAGCTTAATGTGAAACAAACACGCCGTATTGGTTTCATTGTTGGTACTCCTGGTCCCCGCCTGTGAGAACCAGGCAAATTCAGACATGTTCAGTATCACCTACCGCTGCAATGTAGGTAACATACAGTTAAAGTTGATGTTTCAGGAAGATCCGGCTACATCATTTTGATCCTCAGAGCAAACAGCAAAGCTCAGTGTGGATATCTCCATCACCAATCCCCAAGAAAGCAAAAGTGGTTGCTTCTGCTGTGAAAGTTATGGTCATCTCATTCTTTGATATTCATGGAATGGTTTATCAGCATGTTGTACCTGCACACACATCAGTAACTAGACAATACTACAGGGATGTCCTGAAAACATTGCAAGTCCATATCAGACGCAAAAGACCACATTTCCGTGAAGCAGGCTGGATGCTGCACCACGATAATGCGCGACCGCATATTGCCAATATTGCTGAATATCTTGCAAAAATCAACGTGAAGTGCATCCCACACCCTCCCTATAGCCCGGATTTAGCCCCATGTGACATTTTTCTATTCCCTAACTTGAAGAAACGCCTTTGTGGGAGGCATAATCCATCATCAGAAGCGGTGGTGAAGGCTGCGGAGGTGACTTTGAAGGATGTCTAAAAATGGTTCCCAGCATGTCTTTGAAGACCGGCAGAAATGCTGGGACAAGTGCATCGCATTCAGGGGAGACTATTTTGAATACGACCATCAAAATGACGAGGATGAGTAAAGGTACGTTGCCAAAAGAGACCATTCTTTATTGAACAGCCCTCGTATTTCGTTTATGGCTCTTCAGCATTCTGTATGTGCATTAGGAGATGGAAAATGTTTAGTTCATACAGCAGAATGCTGTTTACTTTAATTTTGTTTTTAAAATTAAAAAAAAAAGTAAGTAGAAACTGACTCCCCCAAGAATTAAAACGAAAAAGATGCAAAACTTATGCCAATCTATTTTATTTGCTCTGGATACATTTTTAAAATTTATTCGCGAACATCTGCGGTCTGCGGAAATTTGACAGCTGCTTAGATTACAGTAGCTGGTTGCGCGAGCTCATTCAATACTGCATGTACACGTTCATAACCTTCAATCCCATGTTTCGTTGGTTTCCGGAAGCAATCGGTACTTTTCGATAGTTAGGGAGCACAAGGCAGATTATCACGTGACTCTCCGTAGCTCGTGAAGAAACGCTTATATTTTTGTATTACATGGTGCTTTTAAATATATAACACAGTATGCTTCAAAGCGTTAGCAATAGTATTTTACCTAGATTGGTACTTAGTGGTTACACATAGGAAAATATTGTGAAGTTTTAATTTATTATCAAGTCTGTGAATTGCATAATTTCTACATTTTAAGCTATCAACAAACGCGGCGTAGGCCAGCTGTAAGAAAAATTGGAACGTCTGTGTGGAAAGGGGAGACAAAAATATGCCTGCTGCCCGATTTCACCAACAAATGTTAAGACTTAACACGAGTTTAGCAATAGTTAAAACAAAAATTGCATTTCACCAACAAGTGTTAAATCTCATGTTAAACTAACACGCCGAATTTCTAATGTTAAGTCCTCAACAATTGTAAATAGTCAAGATGGCGAGGATGAACTCAGCTGTTGATGTCGATTTGCTATATTTAAGACCGTATAAATGGCATTCATAATAGAGTACGGCCTATGAGGAGAAATGATTTTAAGAAACTATCTGAAGAAAATTGTTTTACGGAGGTATAGACTGTCGAAACATGTTTCTGTGAAGGTTACTGCGGAAGTACAAGAGAGGTTAGAACATGCATCGAAAAGAATATGGCTATCTTGCCTTAGCTTCAAGTATTAGTAACCTTGCGATTTTATAAATCACTGAATTATATGGATAATACATTGTTCACCTACCGTCTTGAAACGTTCAAGTCACTTGTCCTTCGCACCTCGTTTTAAATTTACGTAATAATGAGTTAGAATATACATCGAAAGGAATATGACGATCTCGCCTTCGCTTCAAGTATTAATTTTGTGATTTTATAGTTCACTGAATTATGTGGATAATACATTGTCCACCTCCCGTCTTGAAACGTTCAAAGCACTTGTTCTTCGCACCTCATTTTAAACTTACGTAATACTGACAAGTTGTTTGGTGCTTGTAGTACTGACACATGCATTTGAATTAAATTCGTTTCCAATATTTTCCCCGCGACATCTTTCTCTGTTACATTCACTGCATCCGTCCTCTTATTTTCCACGATATCCTTACACTTCGTCACCATTTCAATTAACAATTCCTTCTCCATCGATGAGAAATTTGTCCCGCGGCTTTATTTATGATTTTGTTCATCCGCCATTTGTGCAGACGAAAATGAAAACAAAACCGCATCGTGAGCGCATCGGAGTGCGTTCAGAAAATTATTCATAGCCTCCTATAGCTGTGATATTTACAAGTTTCCTGGCGTTAACACAGGTTTGTTAACATTTTAAGAAAACATGATGGTGAAATGCAAGAAATTTAACATTAGTTTTAGCGCTGTGACAATTGTTACGTTACATTTGTTAACGTCGATTTTAACATCTGTTTGTGAAATCGGGGATGCTTGTTGTATGACTAATCTTGCAATGCTAGAAGGGCTTACTCATAACTGTGCAATAGAAAGATTACTAAAGAGTAGCCTTAGCTTTGACTCTTTATTCCTATTTTAATGAAAATTATTATTTCGAGCTTTCCTCGCTTTGAAAGTCAAACCTCGCCACTTTACTGTACATAATCCAAAGGGGAATATTGCTCAGTTTATAACCCTCACTGCAATCATTCTTGAGCTACAAAACACATAAATGCACACGTTATAGCCTAGTTATTAATATAGATATTCAGAAGTAAGCAATTCTGAAACAAACTTATCACTTGTAAAGACATTACAAGTTTTATTGGCAGCATTTGATTGCTCACAAACAATTCTTATCTACTGAGAGAAGCATCAAGGGAAGTAAACACGTTTTCCCTTTCTTGGCAGCCAGAAGCCATATCAGAAGAATACTTCCGCGTGAGTCATATCTTCGATACAACCAAAGAAGGGGACGATTTCAGATCTCACATGGCGTGTAGCACGTTCCAGATCAATGGCTTTACTCCTCCCCAACTTTTATAGCAATAGGATGTATCAGAAAAAACCACTTACTCTGAACATTAACTGAGAAGATTTTTCTCATCGTCGCACTGTCTCGCTCCATTATTCTCTTCTGTTTTGACTATCTTTTGTTTTGATTTCGGCAAACCAGCTCCTGCAAACTCAATCTGCCCCTTCAGTTCACATCTCTATGTAACGTGCACTCCATGTAATGTTTTGAAAATGCTAAGAATGCGTTTTCTTGTTTTTGTACATTTGTAGAAGATTAACATTGCACAAACTGATAGGCGTTACTTTTTCTTGGTTTTATTTACATAGACGAAGCATTGCAAATAATCTCAGTCCACCAATGACTGTAAAAAATAAAGCTACTCAGATATTCCACATAGACACTTTCTTTGATAAATGTTTTTAAGAAGGCCAGTAAGTCATTTTGGCTTTCTTAACGTTGTTACACTGTAGTTGTGGAAAGAAATGAGTTGATGCATCGAATTCGGGATAATTCGCACTTTACGGAGCATTCAAGGAAAAATCATAAATCATGAAGCTGATGATGTGTATAAGGGCGCTCAACTAGGGCGGTCATCAGCGCCCTTACAAAAACAAGTCATGGCAAAAGCCAGAGATAAAAATTTCCAAAAACTATATAAGTATAAATACAACTATTAAAATTGCACACACATGCATATATATTTAAAAAAAGGAGAAGAAAACGAAATATCAATCAAAACCTACTAAAAATTTCCTTCACTAAATCCTAAAGTGTAATCTAGAAAAGAATGTAAAAACCTTCTCCACTACTGCGTTATCGTCCGCTAGCATTTCTGCAAAGCTGGCCGGCAGCTGCAGAGACGTCCTAAGGTCTGCTAGGTAAAAACACTCTAGCAGCACGTGTCGTACAGATAACGCTTCATTGCAAAACGGGCACAGTGGAGCAGGCTCCTTTTTAAAAAGAAAACTATGAGTAAAAAATCAGTGCCCAATACGTAACCGAGCCAAACTCACCTCCTCACGACGAGATGACCGACAGGAGGTAACCCAGGGAATCGGAAGTTCTTTCACAGATCTAAGTTTATTATTGCGGAGAGCGGACCACTCTTCCTGCCAGCAGGTTTGCACAGCTCTCCGCAATACGGCCCTAAAATCTTCCGATGTCACAGATGGTACTCGAACCCTGGGCTTCATGGTAGCCGTCTTGGCTGCCGAATCCACCATTTCATTCCCCCGCAAGGCTACGTGACCAGGGATCCATGCACACACCACGTTAACACCAGAAGCGAGTAAAACGTGGAGGACAGCCTGTATACGCTGCACAATAGGGTGATAGTTGTACAGCTGCCGTAGGCTTTGAAGTGCACTGAGGGAATCACTCAGGATTAAGCAGTCCCCCAACTTTCGTCGACGTACGTGTAAAATGGCCCGGAATATTGCATAAAGCTCTGCAGTAAAAATGGAAGTGCTAGTATGGAATCCGAATGTATACGGTTCGGTTCCACACACGTAAGCACAACCAACACCATTTGAGTTCTTGGAGCCATCAGTATAAATTACAAAATAGTCCTCATATCGCGATAAAAATTCTAAAAAACATGTGCGGATACTAGATATAGACATGGTAGATTTATCATATTTAGTCATGCCCAGATCAACGTGGGACGCTCTGCACAACCAAGGAGGGTATGCCCTCTCCCCCTTAGGATACATCTTGGGCATTTCAGTATCAGGATGTCTAAGGAGCTCCCGGAAACGAAAACCAGGTGGCTTTGGTTTACTAGAAGTGTTCCTATAACGCACGTCCATGAAGGTATTAAAGAACGGCGTAAACGTTGGATGTGTGGGCATGCAATTAAGTCCACAGTCATAATTTGCTAATAACATTTTGCGCCTGTACTGCAGAGGAGGTTCTGCAGACTCAGCATACAGGCTTATAACTCGGCTCGTTGGAAATGCCCCTACTGCTACACGTATGCCACAATTATGGACTGTGTCTAATCTCTTCAGCACAGATGGTCGTGCTGAGCCATAAACGATACTACCATAATCTTTTACATCACTAACAATGAAGTTGATTTATTCATTGTGTTTAATAAATTCTGTGAAGAGACCATTAAACATTCAACGCAATAAATTGGTTTTTCATGTTCCATGTTCACGTTTCTCAGTGGCATAGGATTCTCGGCGGTGACTCTCTCGAAAGTAAGACCTTCTAAACACTTGAACAACATGGCAAGGAGTACCTACGCTAACGGCTTATCTGGTACAAAAATTCAGCACCTGCGCACAACAGTTCAGTTGTTTGATTTTGTTGTTCTTAATTTTACGTCCTCCAACATTAGGTAATATCAGACGATGGATTGGGTGAAATGACGCTCAAATGAGCCCAGGGTTCATAGAGCTTAGTTACCCGACATTTGTCTTTCAGGATAAGAGAAAACCCCGGAAAAACCTTATCCAGGTAACTCACCCTGAACGAGATGCGCACTCGGGACCTCTTGAACGTGAGGCAGACACTCTACTACCACGCTAACGTGGCGGGCTGAAAGTGAATCTGAATACCCATTTTGTTTCATAAATTGAACTAATCCAATCATAGATTATTCAAATATCTGCCTAAGCATAAACACAGAATTTTATTCTGAACCAAAGTGCTTTATGCAGGAAAAGTTGCCGTTCGCCAGCATGAAATGAGGCGCTTCTTTGTCACGTGATTTTGTTTAAACTATGCACCTTTCTATTTGTAAAAAGTATGTAATATAGCATCAGATATAAACTAGTAGGGTATAGCAGAAGTGGCAGTATAACGAAAATTACACCCTTCACGCAAAAGGGGGTGATATTGGCAATGTTTCGCTGTACTTTATAGCTCTATTCAAATTTTATAAGCATTCAAAATTATGGTTTCGAACGTTTTATATAAAATATAATTTCTAACTTTTGTTTCAATAATTTAATAGCCCCTTTAACATTCATCTTATTAGAGGTTTAAATTTAGTCACAATAGATTCTAACAATTCGAAGAGTAGGCATTAAAAGTTGGGTTTGATTAGTTTTATATCATAAGCTTTACTTAGCTTCTTTGCTTTAAACTAAGAGTCTAACAGCAAACTGTCTTTATCTTGAGACTGAAGGAACTCCGAACAAAATGTAGTCGCTAGCATTAGCCCAAGGCAACACTGCAGTCTTTAAAATCGTAGACTATAAAACACGAATTGATTGGAGTTGAACTTAAAACGCTACGTGACTCTGATATGTCTAGATAGTAGAATCTAGTACCGTTGTACGTGACGTCACATTCAATCGTTAAATGAAACAAACCTTTTATGATTCTAGTCAACTTCCAAAGATTCTATATAGAAAGAAATGCTGGATTTCTTATTACTGTGGGTAAAATTAATGAGTTAGATTACATCTTGACGCCTTCTGTTTTCTGTCTATGAATGAGAGCGAGTGCAACGAAGTGACTTTTTGTTTAATATTTGTTATTCAGTATTTTAAACACGATTTAACATCGGAAATTAATTGTTCTTCCACACTAGACGTGTGTAGGACGCACTATGACATTGCATTTTTCAGTCTGGCTCTACCATTTCATAATTTAACATCCTTTAGTCAGATCATATTAGGCAATGGATAAATAAAATTAGAGAAAGAATGCTCCGAAGAGCCCGAGGATTGAACTCAATTACCATTCACCTTTTCAGAATATGGGAAATCCACGAAGAAACCCTTATGCGGGTAACGGCCCTGATCGAGGTTCAAACTTGATCATATTGAATATAAGTCAGATACACGAACTCTACATACTGAAGGTGGCCTGAGTATATTTCTATATCTGAAATTCATTGTGCCAAATATTGTCACTTACACTTTGATCTAATTTATTACCTTTTTACCTATTCTTGCCTTTATCCTTTCACTAATTTGGAAACCTTATATTGGTGTTATAATGGTATATGTTCATTTGTTTGTATATACTTTTAATTTCTGTACTACGTATTGAGTAAATAGCAGCACTGTATTACAACCAAGAATTGTAAAGCAAGATTTTGCCGAAAATGAGACCTGCTGAACACACCAGGAAGCATTCTAGAAGTGTTAATGGGTATGTAAAGAGAATAAGTCAAATGCTTAGATAAAAAACTTGATTTCTAGCATACAACTAGAAGAATTTCTGAAAATTGATCCCCCCCCCCCAAAAGTTTTTTCTTAAATGTATGTCTCATTGATTCTAATGATTAAATACCACCTTCTTAATGAAACATAAAAATTATTCTCCAAATTTTAGCTACATAATCGTTTATCATAAAATGATTAACTGTTTACCTTTATTTCAAAATACTTTCCATTTTTTTCAAATGAGAAGTTGCTTTTCTCTTGGTCATTCAAAGAGAGTGGGATTACAGATCGATCACATAGTGATCAGGTTTTAAAAATTTGACTCTCTAAACCTAATTATTCCCCTCATCCTCTTGAGCTAAAAGGAAATTTCTGCAAATGTTCACGTTACCTCAATAAACAGTAAAATAGATAGAATCATAACCTTTTCTAAGAATAGTTTGTTGAAAACTGTTGCACTCTGATGTCTTTTCTCTAACCACGTTTTTTGGTTGTTTAGTTGATTATTAACAAGATTTACTTGCGTCATTGTCTGTGCATATGGTTTTACTGAACATTGTTTTACTGTACCATTTTCTTGAGGAATTTGCTGATAGGTAACCTTAATTGCTTAGTCGCCTTTATGTCCAGTGTATTTTAAAACTTGTAAATTTTTTCCAGAATATCATCTTTGAAATCATGCCTTCTTTGCATTGACATGCAGTTATTTGATGTTAGCTTAATTTAGTTTTATAGTCATTTATCTTGTTCAGCAGGGTTTTGGAATACACAGCGCGAATTTTACTTTGAAACTGTATCATGAATATAATCAGACATAGTACTCGGTATACGTGATTTGAATCCACGATATCCTCTTTCATCAATGTAAATATTTAATAATTATTTTCTATATGTTAAATAATATGCAATGGAGATTATAATGGTAGTAATTAAAACTGGAGTACTAACTGAGCGACCAAAGCAAACTGAGGTGAATTATGATATGAGCGTTTTAATGACCATTATTGTAAAGTTTCATACAACTGTTCATGCTCGATCATGAATCTAAATTAAAGGTTTCATTTTAATGTGTTCATTCTTGGTTTGAATGATGTTACAATCGTCATTGCTTTGTTTAAAGTGAGACGTAGTACGTAGGCGCAGACATATTGATTACTTCCCTATAAACAGCTGTAAACTTGTGGCAGTTGACGACGTGCTGCTATGATCCACAAACAGACACCCACGCAGAACCTTCAACCCCATTCAACGATATTTAATCCTCCTCCAGGATTGGTGCACGCTTTGGCAATTGTCCATTAACAAAAACCAAGCGATACTGTTCACCAAGTGCCGCTTTCGCGCCAACTTCCTCACATTCACCTACTTTGGGCAAGGGATTAGGTGGGAGAATTCAATCAAATACTTGGGAGTCAAGCATGACAAAGACCTAACTTTTCGGGAGCACACCCAGGAGCAAGCTCATCGGTCGTGTGGTGCCGTGGCATCACTATACCCTTTGCTTAGGTCTGCGATGTCTGTTTCCCTAAAGTTGCGCCTCTTTATGGCTCTGGTCCTTCCTGTCATGTTCTATGCGTGTGAAGTCTGGGGTATGGCTGCAGGCTTAAACCTGGTACTGCTCCAACGTGCACAGAATAAATGTCTTCGGATTATTTATTCTGTATGCACAAGGTTCCCTGTGAGGCTTCATCCCTCCGCTATGTGGCGGGCCACCAAATTTTTCGAGAGTTTGCCTCATTATCAGAGCGCCCTAGTCAGATCCCTTGGGGACTGTTCCTCGTGAGCGTTGTATAAAGCGATACCGGTTACCCCACATGTCTTGCGGTCATTACCGGTAACCACATGATCCCCATTCCTGCCTAAACTAAATTACAGCTACCCAATATTTAATCTGGAAAACTCAAAATTTGACCTATCTTCTTCCAAGTTTATCAACTAATCCACCAGCGGTGCACGCTGTCTGTAGCACCCGGTTCATCATTACCTGAGGAGCAACAAGCTACCTCCCTTCTCTACACCCACTTAATTTACACCCGTCATCCTACAACATCCACATCCCGCCACTTGGTGGTAAAGCTCTTTCCAGAGCAGATACACGATTTGACCACCGTTCGGGCTGTTGCAAACAGCCTGTCAGCCTGCAATGAATGAATGAATGAACAGTTTAACCTAAAAACATTAAAACAAAACATTGGTAACATTTAAAAGAGCTTATTTGGTATTTAAAATCAGGTGCTTCATTTATAAATGTTTTCAACTCATCAAGTGTTAAGTAAATGTTTCGGATTTTTTTTCCTTTTATATCCTTCTGATTTGTGTTTTAGTAAACTGTTCACTTTTGATCATTTACTTAAGTCAATTTGGTGCCTAATGTTAATGTTGATTTCAAAATAGAATAGGGAGTCCACAAGGTCAGTTATTTCATATTTAGAGACAATTCGAAAAAAAACTAGGAATACATTTTTTGAGAACGAATTTATACCTTTTGATATTCTAAAATCCATGTATTGTACATCCAATCCATGGAATTTCTTGTACATCTTTGACTTTTGTGGCAATTAATTGGTAACATTGAGTGCTTTTGCCGTAATTTCTGGGGGCGTAAGTTCATTGCCACTGTTGCTAGTGCCAGGCATTTTGACTTCTTTTCTAAACTGGCGCTAGTACCGTTTTTTGTGTAATTTACGTCCTCCAGCGTTAAGTCATATTGGACGGTGAATGAATTGGATGAAATAATGCTCAAATGAGTCCGGGGTCCATGGAGCTTAGTTACTCCCACATTCGTCCTGAAGGATAAGGGAAAATCCCGGAAGAAACCTTATCCAGGTAACTCGCCCTCACCGAGATTTGAACTCGGGACCTCTTGAATGTAAGGCAGACACGCTACCATCTGCGCTACCGAGGCGGGCACTATTACCGTTGCCGATCGAAACGAGAATAAGATACTTGCGCTTTTACAGTGTTACGTGGCCCATTCTGATAGGTACAGCACCAATAATTTAAGGAACAGGTGTACCTTAATGAAGCCCATTAAAGCACTGCTAAGATCGTATTGTGACTTTGTGGGCTCGTGAAATGAAAAGTCCAATTTCACCACTCAAAAATGTTCTTTATTTCCACCTTATTCCAATTACAGTTTAATGTACACGATTACAATTTAATTTACACCATTCACCCTTGCCAGTTCGTCTATACCCGTCTGCTCAACTCAACTACACGTCCGCCCGGCTCACGGTCACTCACTCAACTCTGCTACACGTCCGCACGCCGCGACGTCCTTCACTCAACTAACCGTCGCCTCGCTTGTATCGATCGCCCCGAAACCTCTCGATTCTTCCATTATGGATGGGGAAATCATTCTGGAGCCTTCGTGCACCTTCGCGCAGTAGGAGGTGCCACCCCTTGCGTCCCCCCCGCCACCACCAGTCCGCATTATCGATCGGCAACGCGAGTTCGCCGTCTGCGTGACAGTATAAATACTAAAATTTGACATGATCGCGAATAAAAATATTTTGCGCATATACCGAAAGTCGATAAATAATTTTACTTTCTCAGGAAATTATATACACATGTTGCATAGTGATACCGAAATTATGGTTTGCCAGAAGTAAAGAATCATGATGGATGTCAAAGAAATGTTGATTCTTTGTTACGACAAGGGCAAGCCCAGTTGAGTTGTGGGGAAAGTTATAACAAAAGCAATGTAAGAAACAGCGTCCTTAGCATTTTTCTAAAGGGGCTCACTTGACTTGTATGAATAGGAAATTCTTTGGATTATTTACAATGGCGACAAAACAGCCACAAAGGGACTTTGGTTGAAAAGGAGTTTTCAGAGTGAAAGTGATACACCCACGCGCATCTGTGGTCATTCAAACAGTCTTCGGCGTGGAGCCGATGTGGGCAGTTCGTGGCTAGGAAGCCATTAGAACAGTCTTCGGCGTGAGGTCGATTAGGGGCATTCCTCTGGTTCTGTCTTGAATATTTGTCGAGTAATAAACATTCTGCAGTCAGTAACTCTAAACAGAGATTGGTAACCCTTGGTCGGCAACTTTCATTTCGATGTTTTAAAAGAAGAAACAGTAAATAAATAAGTTGGAAACGGGCATTCCAGTGTTATTAAAATCTCATTCTCACACACATCCACGCATACCCCGAGAGAAACCTCATTGCTCGCCGACTTATTTGCTCGCTATTAAATTATTTGCATCAAATTGGCGTCCACAACGTGGAATTGTGTGCACCCAGAAACATTATATATATAGTTACAAATTGGCGCCTCAACGTAGAACTCTTTGCTCGCCATTATTATTGCTTCAATAGGCAAGAGGAGAAATTATCAGAAGACCATTAAAGGATTTAAAATTTTTGTAGAAATAGTGTACTTGTTACCTAAGGTAGTATATACAGTCATAACGACATATTAGAGTTATTTAGTGCCCGTTCTTACTCGCACAGTTGACTCATGAAAGTAAACAATTGACGATAAAATTTGGAAGAGACATTACAGGACCAAGTTGCATTTCATTCCTGGCATTTACAGTTATGAAGTTTGAGATAAATTCTCCTCAGATTGTAGGGTGCAGCTGAGATATTAAATGCAGACCTCCCCTTTACGATTTCGGCTTCTTGTGCCTGTAAACAGGGAGGTTAAACATTATCGAAAGTGGCAAATAACTAACCACGTAATATAGTATAGGTAGACATGATACAAATTTAATTGTGAGATATGTGACTTAAGCGTAAGAGACCAAAACAATTATTTATATGAAAATATTACGTAGATGTAAATTACTACATCGTTCTAAATAATTGAGCTCAACTCCGTACCTATAGGCAAACTCTTTCTGCACTTGGACATAGATCTGATGGAGGTACCGTTCTCTGTAGGAAGGGATGGATTGAGGGAGCACTGGAAACTGCAGGAGATAAATAGGTTGACCACAGGCTTCCAAAAGTCCTAATATCTGCCTGGAAGGCCAGTCTCATTGCTGGTGCTACCCAGAAATGACAATTGAAGCGTTAAACCAAACAACCCTATAGTAATCCCAGCAATGGTTTTTTTTTAATTGGGTCATATCGGACGATGAATGAAATGGGTGGAATGCTACTGAAAGGAGCCCACGAGCCAATCATTACCAGGCATTAATATTTCCGGAAACACCCGGAGAAAACCTTATTCAGCTAACTCACCTGACATATTCGAACATGGGACATTTTTAATACTACCCATACGCTATAGAAGTGTACCGTGTTGTAAAAGTATCTGGAGTACACGAGGGATATCATACTTGCTCCCGTGTTCCCTAGATGTTACATGTTTTACACTAATGAGTATGGCTTGTTTTTCTCGGGAATCGCGTGCCCAAGGGACGGTACGTACAATAATCACATTGAGTGATGCACAGGGATGAAGAAAATGAGGAAGGGTGGAAGAATTCAATTTCTTTGTAGTAGCACGCCTTTGCTACTGATTCCGCTATGAACTTTTCACGATCCAAAAGGGGACAAAAAGGCTTTTCTATTGGTGGTAAAGCTACAGTTTGGAACTAAGTCGCAAGTTTTTTTTCCTTCCTCCGCGCACAAATGTACATTTTCATCTTGCAATAACGTTTCCCCCTCATTCTTCGTTGCTGCGTGAGCTCCGACAATAAAGAACGGAGAGAAGAGTAGACCGAATAACAATACAAAGAACATCTCACACAGGAAAGACTTGGATTTAATAAACATTACAGAACAGTGTGGTGAGTGACAGTGGAAACATAAGACTGATGCCAAGTTACTTTTTCTCTTAGTAAAAGCATCGCAGTCTCAAAATGCAAGTTTTCAAAGGAAGTATCTCGGATCTGAAATTATCAGTATAAATGGCAACTTTAGAAGAAAATTTCAGTAAGGCATAACACTCAGTCGGTTTACTTACTTTTAACTATTATAACTAAATTAATACCTTTCAGAACAAAAAGTGAAACAAACACCAGAGCATCAATAATTACAGGATTTAAAATGTAATAAACTAAGACATTAATATTCTTATTTATTAATCTATTGCTAAACTACATAAGTAAATTAACTTTAAGAACAATTTTAGCCCTTCAAAAGTGCGTCTTGAGTCAACTGTAGCTTCAAATTGACGGTAATAATTTTAGGCAGACAAAGTAATAAACTAATTTTATTCCAGATACAGTAAAAGCCTCATTTACCCGCATCAAATGGGACCAGGGTTGATCCGAGTTAACGAAAATCCGGGTTAGCCTATGAATGACAGAAAGACTATAAAAATTCCTACATCACAGAAATATTTTAAGTTTCACGTAAAAACACATACACAGTATGTACTACAATAGCCTGTCAGTGGCCACCATCTCAGTACACAGTGTACACAGTAGGTCGTGCAAGTTTACCCGTTGCACGCCGGAATAGGCTACCGTGCACTCCGTAGCCTTCAGAGCAGTGACAGAATTTCTGAATCTTGCAATTTAAATGCACAATTGACTGTGCAACAATAATAATTGAATTGGAACATGAAGGATATAATTGTTATATGAATTGTTTTAATTGTTTCTTTCATCATTCAACTATGTACCTTTATTTTAATAAAAACAAAAGCAAATGAACAATAAATTGATAGTTCAAACAAAATAAAAATAATCGACAATCTACTTACAATACAGCAGTATTAAATAACAGCTCGAAGAAAAGCAATAAGCGCAACATATTATTCAGAAGTGTAACCTAGTTTTCTAGATGTTTGTTGTCTGTTCACACTAGTTTTTCAAAATTAGGTATCAATATTTGTGCAGCAGCTAGTCTAAGTTGACATTTTAAGTTCTGATCCGGCAATTGAATTCTGCACCTGTTTTTGTTTAATTTCATTAGCCAAAAAGTTCGCATATATATTCTATTTTGGAATTTATTTTTCATTTGACTATTGCATTGCAAATGGATAAGTTCAAGTTTCAATTCAGATGGAACATTATCAACATCTGTAGAGTAAGACTCAGCAAATATTTGAAAAATTGGCTCTAATAGCACCACGTCTTCAAATCTTTTCTGAAATTCTTGGTTCACTCTCTTAATATTTGAACATTCTTGCAATTCCATGATCTGAAAAAACTGCTGAACTGTTGAGAGCTTTGGGAAATGTACCAAGTTCTTTGAGGTTAACTGCCTTTCCCATAAGGTTAGTTTCATTTTGAATGATCTCACACTTTCACTTTCTATAAAAAAGAAACACTCTTCCCATGAAGACAAATGTAGGAATAGATGTCCTTCGTGTCACATTGCATTCTCCAACCGACATGATGTTTAAGAAAACAAACCGCAAGAGACGAGACAACACTACTGTCCAAGCCCGCCTCGGTAGGGTAAATGGTAGATGGCCTCACGTTCAAGAGGTCCGGAGTTCGAATCTCGTTCAGGGTGAGTTACCTGGATAAGGTTTTTTCATGGGTTTTCCCTTATCCTTAAAGACGAATGTCGGGTAACTCTAAGCTCCATGGACCCCGGACGCATTGAGCAACATTTCACCCATTTAATTCATCGTTCGATACGACTAAATGTTGGAGGGCGTAAATTACACACAAACTGCTGTCTAATTCCACGTCTTGTCTCCAACTGAAGTCGCAGGGCACTCGTGGCAGTGCACAGTGCTACGTCATTTGCTCTAGCACAAAATCGATCCACTTGGTGACCGCTGGCCTATGTATTTGCACTGTATAGCTAAAAACTAGTCAGTAGTAAAAAGGCAGTGAGCTGCCTCAGCTTAGTGTATCGCTTATGAGCAAGGCGATCTCACATCCGCTTTAACATTAGAAGTTCATTTGGCAATTCAGTTGACTCTTAATACAGTTTGACTCTGGAAATAAAACTTCGATTTTTCTAGGTTTGCTCCTGCTTGTTCGTGGGTCACAACCACAGCTAGTTAATCAGCACTGTCTGAATCCGAATATCTTCATTTTTATTTTCATTAACACTGCATGATGCAATAATGTCTTCCTCCGCAGTCGATTTAAAATCTCCAATATCGATTTTCAACTAATTGTCAAAGTCGTTTTCATGGATATCGGGACAGTCACACATATTTTTAAAAATGTTTATTTTTCTTCAATCCTGTTTTCTGGCAAATTTTTCCATGACTTTATCAAAATTTCTCTTGCAAGCTGGTCTGAAGCAGGTGGGGCGAGTAGTGTATTCGTCCGCTAACAAGAGATTTCGAATAGTGTATCTACTTATAATTACAATTTATCGCTGTAAAGCAAGTCTTTATTTTATGCTAAAGGCCCCAATTTAGCTTTCCAAAACTGGTCCAGGTTAACGTTTACTGTAATGTGATAATGCTTAATAAAGTATTACTGCATCTGGTATTAAAATACAGTGAGCGCAGTCGAGTGCCAAGCTATCAGTGGAAAAGGAGAAAAAAGGAAGCACAAACAAGCACTATCCTGAGGCAAACAGTGTTCTGGAAGTCTCTTCACTCCGATTCTTAGGTACTCTATAACTGACATTTCCAGCGGTTACAAAACAAGCATCCTTGCTGGTAAGCCAGTCAGAGCAGGTACAAAAATTAAAGGCATATGTATGCCTGGTCTGAGATCATGGTCTTCTGGCAATTACGTTCGCAAAATATTTCAAACATAAGCCAACGTTAGTATTAGAATTTTATTTTTGGAAAATGACTGTACAAAGTTTGTTTCTATGATGCTCAGAAGGCACTATGCACCTTTTATCTTCACTATCATTACGAACATTCAACTTTGAAAGGCCAGTAAAGCACAACCAGTAGGAAAATGGTGTACTGTGGCTATACAAACCACGAATTTCCAACGTAGTCAGTTATGTTCAGTTAATTTTATGTGCTTTTTATTATTAAAGTGATTCGGCATGTATTAGTCTTATTTAAAACTCGAGCTGGAATACTAGAAGTAAATGCGTGACATATTTCTCTTCATTTTGTAATAGGCACACATCCGTTGATGTTGCTCTAGGCAGTAATACCATCCCTGTTAGGTATAACATTGTCATAATAACCCCGAAAGTCTTATTACATGCATAATTAAGGGCGGATAGATACCACAATATGAATTAAACAAAGTTATAATAAATATAGAGGATAATGATTAAATACACAAGTGCAGATACTAAACAGGCAATCCCGATATATATTATTAAAAGCATGAACCCAACGTGTTAAGGGAGAGTGTAAAATTAATATTTTCCCTCACAGGTAGCTTCTTAGTCTTACTAGCCAACAAAGGTGGCATTTTCCAAGGATAGACCCTCGTCGCTAGCCCATGCCTTGGTCTGCACATGATACGTGACGAGAGAATAGACACTGGGATTTAAGATACACATTTTCAAATATGCTTATGCATTAATTAGCTTGACTGTGGGAAAGAAAATCGCGTGGAATACATACCTCATACACTAGAAATTGCTATTAAATTCAAGAGTAGGGATGAAACACAACCTATAAGTAACAAGCAACAGGTCACATGAGCCCTAAAGTGTCCAAAATTCGGCGAAAGGAAGGGGAAATTTGTGCAATGGTGACGTTCGATGTTTGCGCTCTGTTTCGGCGTGTGAAGGGCGCGACAAGTACTAAAAAGTTCATCAGAGTCCGCGTTTGTGGATGGACGGAGTAACTCACATTAGGTGGTTATCGAACACCCTGTGTTAGCGAATGAGAGAAACTGCACACGTTAAAACGTCATTAAGATTTCCCCAAACTCCGTTTTTTGTTTGTTTAATAATCCTCCGGAAATACTATGTTGTGCGAAGTAATTCACTACCGACGTTCAGGAACAACGCGTACAGATACATATAAGTCGTGTCATGCGCACAGTAACGGGAAAACCTCAAATCTCGCGCCTAATGTGCGAATAACATCGTCAACAGAGGCGAGTGGAGAGGAATAACTGTAACTTGACATTCAAAGCTCGTGGTGTCTTATATGTGATAATACCCACACACTGTCAGGACGCACCCACTCCCTGGAACTCAAAAGCGAGTATTCATGCAGACCTACCCTGAGAAAAACCCCGACCTATTGGAAACCTCCCATCTGTAGTCCTCACCTAGCACATCCTATCTTCTGAGGTGTTGAATGCCAGGAGGGCTCAACGAGGTACTTAACGGGCAAGGACCGCCTCAGCAGCATTTCTATTAGTGACATATAGCACTTCAATCAGTAGTACATGTGAGTGTTTTACCACTATGCAGCTCTCTAAAGTGGTGTATCCCACACATGTTAAGTAGTTTTATTTAGTCGTGGGACGATTGACCCAACATCTTTTTGGAAGCTTCTTAGTAGCAAAATAAACCCCACTTTCAAATAAATAGAACACTTATCACACACATCAATTAATAATTTACAAATCTTACCTAGCCTACACCAACTCTTATGTCCACCTTTCCTTTATCAACTTTTTTTTAAATTTTTTTTTTGATAAACTGCCTGTAGAATCACATGTAGGAAACACCAACAGCAAAATCCGTACATAAAGTCATGTTTATAAACATACACTGCATGTTCACTGTTCTTTCCTCCTTACCTGTAACGTATGCCTCTTTTGAGCTATGGTGAAGACTGGAGTAAATCTTCTACAACTATGTAAAGAAAGAAATAAGAACACAATACATGAAATTATCCTCCTTCCACTCGCAGGAAAAACAGGGAAAAATTGCCTGCCTGTTGCCATAGAAAAGGAGCGAAAAAAGTAACGAGCAAAGTTTAGCAGAAGTAGAAAAAAATGCAATTTTGTGTCACTTAAGATAAAGGGAGAATTAAACGACTGAACCAGATGCCGCTTCGAAACAGAGTAGCGTGGATGAAAAAGGAAACAACAAAAGAGGAATGAAAGTATATTTTGTTATTCCTTGCACAGGCACGTCATTGTATGCAAAAAGAGGTAACTTTTACTGGAAAAGTATGCAAAACAAATATTAGTTCTGCTTTTCGTTAAGAGGAGAATCATCCACTGTTTTTTTAAATTAAATGAAAGCAGGGAAGTATACATTTCCCAACATCTTGCTTGCACTGAATGTTCTCTATGAAAATATTTGTTTCGTACATTTTCCTCCTTGTTAGAAGCCACTGCTGAATATCATTAGTCTGTGGAAGTAACGAAGGCAAGGTTATGGTAAGTGCCGGAGAAACAAGGGTCGTATTTATTAGCCAGTGAATGAAATTGTCATTTTCACTTCTGTTAGAAGTATGACATATGGTTATGCTTCTATTTTTATGAAGCTTTAATGTCGTATCTGGGTAAATCACACTGGAGGCCAGTGAAACGGTAGAAATGATGCTCAAATGCTCCCAGATCCCTGCAGTTTGGCTTGCCATCATATCGAGCTAGATGACTTTTATTCAGAAACTGGACGGTTTCGATTGTAGTAGACCGCGCACTCTTGGATTTTCCTGTATTTTATATTACGATTTCTGTTCAGTTATTCTTATTTCATATCGATTTCTTCTCATCTTAGGTACGTATTCAAACTTCATGACCGATAGATGATGGACACATGGTACGGATGCTTGCAGAAAGGAAGGAGTACTTCTTGTAAACTCTATAGTGTGGCTTGGTCGATAGGTTATTCATTTATTTCTAAAGGCAGTCCAACAATGGGAGCTCCGGCGTGTGCCTGCGGTCTGTTGCCTCTTTTCTAACTTTCTCCTGGAGGAGGCTGCCACAATAAATCGATACAGGTTGTGTACGCAAAGGTGTCCCCCTTCTCTAAATCCATCAGACATTAGTTTTCTTAGGTTAAAGGAAAAACCTAGATAACTCTCTAACACATCTGAATTCTCTTAAATATGAGGCACACGTTACTCCTACGCAACGTAGGTGAGAGCACAAGTGTTTCATAGGAAATAGCTTGGAGGTGCCTAATATTCATTTGCTAACGTTAAGGAAAAACCTCAAAGAAAACTTAGTTAACACTAACAGAGATTCGACCTTGAGATCTTTAGAATGCGAGACAGAAATTACTTTTCAGAGATACACTCAAAGTTTGCATTTTTATTCATTCCCACACTTTTTTATTTCTTCCATTTATACCTCACCTTTAACTCCAATGGTCACATCGGCGGCCGATCTCCTTTGGAGCATATCGAAGGTAATTAACTCGAATTCGTTGGGCTTTAATCATTAGATCACGCATTCATTCACACTCTCATTCATAATTCCAGACTCTGGGGAAGATGAGGAATTATCTAGGTTGGAGAAAAATACCAACCCCCAATGCCGGGAATTGAACCCGGGACCCCTAGCATGGCAGGCAGGTGCTCTACGGACTAAGCTACGGGGCCAGCCTCATTCCCACCCTTATTCATTCTGCAATTACACTCAGTTAAAGTAACATTCCCCTCTCGGATGAAAAGGTGGAACGCTGCTCATTCAATCAGAGGAAAAACTATTTTTGCTATTTGTTCGAAACTTTAATTACACTAATTATTACCATTAATTGCTCTTCTGATCGTCTGTTTTTAATTAGCTTATATAAATAGTTTCCTCTTTTCTTTGACTTAACTTTCGTATATGCAATAGCGGTAACTCGCATAAGGATTCATAGTCTTTCTTTAGCTTTTATAGTTTAAAAAATACGTGCATACACACACACATTTCGAGACCCGGAGGGTAGGAATAATCTGTACTAGAGAAATTCCCACTCCCAACCGAAAATCTGCCTCATATGCTAGGCAGATACTCTGACTGATCTAGGTGACTATATGAAATAATATACTTCAAAAGCTGATCTTCGAAATATATTTAAAACTGGTATTTATACATCTTGATATACGAAATAGGTTTTCATTCCTTCCTCTGAAAATCACTAAACGTTTTCCTGATGTACGTTAAAGCTTTGGTGTATAAATCTCCCTAAAGCAAATACTAAACATATGAGCCCTCAAAATCATAAAACCAAATAACATTGGTGGTTTTTATTTTTGAAGCTCCCCAGTGTTTCAATGATATAAAGAACACAACTGCAAATCCTATTGGAAATGAAGTTGGTATATTTGGTATGATGAGCCGGCTGTTCACTCATCTAGAGCGGGCAAAAGTTTTATATTACTGGTTTTTGTCCTCCCGTTCACATAATGCCCTACACGAATGGCAGATTGTGATGCCTTCATGGACTGATGAAACTTCGAAACAAACAAAATGTCGCCCCCCTCTGTAGTAGGTTTTTATGTGAGTAGTTTTTTATTCTGGTCATGCTTCCCGATTGGACGTTCACTCGATTAATTTCTTTACAGCGTCCGAGTTGTATAACAGACTACCTTATTTGTTTTTCTATAGATGTAAGCTTTGACTTCTACCCCAATAGCGAGTCCAATAGTATTTTATTCCATCCAAAAAAGACACACATTCTGGGGGAGTGTTTAACTTACAGTTTAGCAACCGAATTCGACACGAGGATGCGTGAAATGAATGTAGTAAGTCTTGAAATGGGCCCTGCTCAGAGAGCTGACAAAGGCTATTGTCAATTGGTGTAGCAGATTGAGCTGCGTGTTTTCTTTCTGGCAAAACGTCTGTGCTTTGGCTCTCTCTCAAGGCTCCAATTCACCCCCAAAAAAAGTTAAAGTGACGTCTGACAAATTCAGATCTTCGGCACAATCAGCTGTCTGAAACAGGATAATAATCTTTATCGCATATGAGGCTACAAGTATCTGCACGTAACACCGCACTTACAAGCAAGGTATTATGTAACGAAAAGAAAAGAAAATGTGTAAAAGGACGCTGGGCTTGTGAGTACAATGCGGGTGCATTTTTCCATAGGTGTACTGTACATGGACTTTGTCACGCGCATGTGAACAACTGCATGTAGGTATAGCCCGATCATGACAACAGCCTCACTGCTAGAGGAAACAAAACAGTCGCGTTACACTGCACCTTGGCATTGCTTCTGCATACACTTACAAGGCAGTGCTTCACTAGTTCGCATAATACTACGTTACGTTGTTTTCTACATTTGGTCATTTGATGACAGTGCTGTGCATCTGACGTCATTCATACTGTGTCTGACTTGTAGCCGATGGTAGAGCCCATCCTTTTTGTTGTTAATCATTATTGAATGATTATAAAACAACTCAAAGGGAAGTCATGGTTCGTATATGGGTTAGTGCCACTTTGTACATTGTGGTAAAGTGTTAGAGTAAGTGAAAACTACCAGGTTAATCAGAAGAACCAAAGACACGTAAGAATTACCTCGTAATTTTGTAATTGTTTACATTTCTTTCTGCCCAGTACTGGGTGCCTCAAACAAAAAGGAAGGAAATTGCTTCTTTTTTATGTTCTCTCGTTCAGTGTATTTGAAAATGGGTAACTAAGCGAGATGAGTCCCCAGTAACGTGTGATGCTCACATTCGGGAGGTACAGGTTTGATCCTTGGTAACATTCCACTCTGATCATAGGGTTTTCCCAGGCCGGGAAGGTGAATGCTGGACTGGTGTCTCTTCCACACCATTTTTCATTCTGAAGGCCACTCCTTGATTTCGGGACCATATCTTCGACGTCAGGCAGGTTTCGTATTGGCTTGCGATTTGTTACTTCTGGGCTCTGCTTGTTTCCATTGCTAAGTTGAGATTTCCCCTATTCCTGCTGGACAGGACCTCTGATCTCCTCCGGCGGTTTGAGTGCGTCTCACCGAGCCCTCTCAGCCGGTTGTCAAACCAGTAGCTTTTAAGGGACTCATGAGGCACACTTTGTTACCTCGAACACTCGAAATCGCACGGAAACACGCTTAGAGTAGCAATCGGTAAACAAGTGATGCACGATTTTCCATGCAAAATGTTGCCTTCTACCTCGACATTTTAACACCGAAACAAAGTTTCAAAGAAACAAAGGAGAGAAGCTCCACGTAATTCAATGACGTTGGCGTATCATTACATTTTCAATCAAGGGTGCCAAAACCCATTGCTTAATGTACAGGATGTATATAAGTAAATATCGGGGTTTTAACTCTTTATAATATTTATTACATTCAACTTAGTTATAAATGATGTCAGATGAAAAAACAAATCAGACAGTTTTACCCAGAACCTTATAAATGTACAATGTGACAACCCTTTGTCACACGGCACACATCAAATCTATAGCCGAGATCTTCCCAAACGTTGATAAGTGTATATTCAGTAATTGTAGTAACAGCTGCTTCAATCCGATATCTTGATTCAGGGAGATTAGCTGGTAGCGGAGGCACGTACACACGATCCTTGATGAAGCCCCAAATGTAAAAATCGCATGGCGTTAGGTCAGGAGAACGTGGAGGCCATGAACAGCAAGCCCTGTCATTGGGGCCCTTGCAGCCTAACCAGCGCTCGCATACAGAAACTTTCAACCACTCGCGCACTTCATTATGCCAGTTAGGTGGCATTTGCACCATCTCGTGAGGATTTTCTGAGCCCCAGATGCGCACATTGAATGTTAAGATGTCCACTAAGGTGAAAGGTCGATTCATCACTGAAGACTACACGATCCATAAAATCACTGTCATGAAACATGTTTGCGAAGATGGCACGTAATCCGTGATCTGTCGGCTTTAGAGTCTTTAATAACTGTAAACGTTAAGGACGTAGCTGTAAACGGTTTCTTATAACTTTCCAAGCAGTCGACACAGGAACCTGTAATTCACGACTAGCCTTCCGGACTGATTTCTTTTGGCTACGAGTGAACGACTCTCTCACTCGCTCAAGTTTCTTCACTTACTCTTGGTCGTCCCGTGCTCTTCCCTTTACAAAGGCAGCCGGTATCTTAAAAATAAGGATACCATCTACGAATGCTATCAAAACGAGAATCACAACCGAACTGCACGTTGTACAGTAACTACAGATTCGGTCTTTGCAAACTGCAAAACACAAAACGCTTTGTGTTTACTAGTCGCCATCTTTGCTACTACCGCTGTCTAGCGGATTGCGGCAGAAACATTGCACGCACATGCGCACTGGTGCCAACAAACAAGTGCTTGAGTTGCTTTTTCATTTGACGTATCATTTATAATGTTATAATGTAATAAATTGTATGTATGTATGTATTTATTCACTGCAATTGGGTACTACCCGGTGGCAGAGTTAAGAATACAGATCAAATTACAAAACTAGATTTACAACAGTAACACAATAAACAATACATATTTTAACTTTAGTCACTTAAAACATATCTAATTACTTCTCTTTTTACATATTATATACCATTATAATTTAAAAGTTAAACTATAAACCATCTAGATTTTTTCTAAATTTCTTCAGCGACAGGGGACAGCCCTGAAAGACTGCTACAGGAAATTCATTCCATTCTTCAATGGTTCTATTAACAAAAGAAAATTTTCCTACGTCGGTTCTGTATCTTCTACCCTTAATTTTATACCTATGATGGTTTCATCCATAATAATCCGGATTATCTAACCTTACACTAACGTCCACCCATGCCTTTACACCAGCATTAGCTTTGAATAATGCTACCAACCTATGTTTTTTACGCCTAATTCTTAATTCCTCCCATTTAGTCTCATCTCCTTTTATAGGCCCAAAATACTTGCCTCTTTTTATGAATTTTATTGCCCTCTTCTGTATTTTTTCTAATGGATCGACTTGGGTAGCTCTATACGGGTCCCAGCATGCTACTCCATATTCCATAACCGGCCGCACTAAGGCCTTATAGGCAATTTCACTGGATCTAGCGCTCCCCTTTTTCAATATTCTCATTACGAAATGTAATGCCTTCCACGCATTCCTAGATGTGGAATTTACTTGCTCGTCCCATCCAGCATTACTTGCCAGATACACTCCCAAGTATTTGCAGCTGTCCACCTGTGGAATTTGCACCCCTCCCATGTGATAGTTAACAATAATTTTGCCCTTAGTTCTGCTAAAAAGAAAACCTTGATATTTATTTATATACACTCTGTACTTAATATAGTACAAAACACTCATCTATACCTGATAGTGGTAGGATTAGCAGGTATATTACCTCTTAGTGATGCTATTGTTATAATGACCATATAAACTCTTTAGTTTCTAATTGATTATGTATGCTGTATTTCCTTTATTTTGATCCATAATTTTAATGTCATTGTTATTGTTACTATTACTATTGTTAATATTAATTTTGGTGGTGGTAATTTCTCAAAGTACAGTTGCCGGTGTTTGAAGTGTAAAACAAAAGAACAATGTACGCACCTCACTGAAGTAACCCGATCATATTCCAAGTCACTTTCACACTGATGTGTATCAAAAGCCACTCTTAATTACATTTACAAATTATTGGTTACACCGGTATCCTAACTTGCCTTTCGCCAAGCATGTTATAACATAGTCTTATTCTTTGCTGCACTTTACTGTTTCTCCACATAATTCACATATTTCTACCCTGCTACTGATCAGTCCCGTTCTAATCCAAGCCATTCCTTCCCTCTCCTGCCTTTTACAATGGCCTACATATCTTTCTTTCCTCCATTATCTCTTTATTATTCTGTAAAACTTTTATTTTATAACCTTCTATTTCTTGTACTTCTGTATCCTCCATTCTGGTTCTGATGTTTTCCAAAAACCTGCTACGTTCTTGTTTTATAGTCTCCATAAGTCCCTCATTCCTATTTCTTCCACAGTTTTCTCTTCTCACTTTCTGAACTTTCTGTTTCCCCATTTTCTTTTTTTGATTCGCACACACCTTTAGGATTTCATCTTTTATCAAATACAAAAATTTCTAGACTTTTCAATTATACATTTTCTTCCAGTTTCTTCTAATTCTGTGCGGTCTCCTGTAGCTGATCTAGGCAATCTCAACATCTCTTCAGCAAATTGTTTGTATAACTTGTCTATTTTGAAACTTATTTTTGGCATTTCCTATATTTCTGTGGCATACATGATCTTTGACTTGAAACAGGAAATTTGGTCGTTGGATCAATTATTTATTTACTAATACGTTTAGTAATTACTCATAAATTTAAGAACTGTAAATAATTGTTAGTTAAAGCAAAATTGTAGACTTGAAGTAACATTGTGATGGACCTGGGCCGACATACGTGAAAAACTCTGCACTCCCGGACGACAGCCTAGAACGAGCGGATGTTTGACAATGGAATGGTATGCTAGATATTTTAAGTACCGTTATACAGGTCAATATACCCTTAGTTTTTGCTAGTGACGCGGTGCTGCGTGTATATAAGAGGATGGTAACCCCTACTCAACCACCAGTTGTTACTCAGTTGTTACACAGTTGTGCTCAGTTATTGCTCATTACAGTATTGTATCCATCCGTCAGGTTTGTTCGACGAAGTACCGTGTCTAATAAAATGTCCGCCGGAAGTGCAGTTAATCAAGTGCTCAGGTTCCACGAATGCTAGGACGAATAAAAGCAGTTAAGAGATTATCGTTGGTTTATGTTGTCTCAACCGTAACCCCTGAGAACCCAAAAAGAATCCATGCAGGAGAAGCCGCTAGAGCCCAGGGTACAGCAAGCAGCCGACGACGACGTGGAGACCGAGAAAGGAATCCTGACGTCGACTCAGGTACGTGCAGCCGGGAGGTAGAGAGATAGTACTGCTGCAGACTCTACCAACAACATACCAACCTTAAATGGCGCTAGTGGCAAGTACGGAGTTTTACATGGAAATAAGGCTACCTTGGTTGAATGATCGCTTGTTATTCTAAGCAAGTTTCCGTGGATCCAAGCCCTTGAAGTCAAAAATGTCGTTGGTGAGTGCGTCTCTGTTCGCTTACTCGGTTCTTGCCCAGGAGTCTCCTGCAGATCCTTTATCTCATTCTTTCCCGGGGTGTACACACGAGATCCAATTGCAGGTCGAACTGCTACGTGTCCTTCCGTTACCCAGTCCACCTGTAATGAATAAATACAAAATATACATTCAATAACATAGGAATTTTAAGGACAACTTATAGAAGAGTAGAGTAGAACAGTCGTGTAAGTGCCTCATGCAAAATTTTAAGATAATATACTTGAATGATTTCAATTTGACATTCAAACAGTGTGGTCCTTGTCGGAGAAGCCTTTGGGCTTCTATAAAAGAAATGCATGTTGTCCATGAGGTGAAAATGGCATACCGATGGGGAAGTCTTTTGTAAGTGGGGAACACTATTTCTGAAGGAGCATTGTATACCCTCTGTAGCTTTTAGACGTTGTAAGTGGAACAACTTTGTCTCCCCTTCCAACTCTTCCCTGATAAAAGCTTCTAGGACGTCAATTTCCTTCGGTCAGTGTCCGCTCTCCCACCTTTGTTCCCTAAAATCTTCCTAGCATGTAGTTCCCTTTTTCCATACCTTCACAAATGGTCCCTCTCACCTGCTATCCTTCTCTATTACTGTTTTCTTCTTTTGAGCAATGTTTCGTTTCGTTTAGTCATGTTAGGTGTGAATAACATGGTTCCTAGGAGGGGGACTTATTCTAAGAAATTGGACGTTCCAAGTAATAATGGTGTTATAATTTTCTTAAGTGATTTTGAGATTTTTCTTAAATTTGAAGTAACTTAATTGTTAAATGTGCAGTATTTAATTATTTATAAATATATTTACTTTAAATACAACCGAATACAAAATGTTTTAAAACAGATCAAAATCATAAAATAAATCCTGCTTGCGTCACACAAATTTATGAACCATACAGCTTACTAAACACACATGGAATGTTCTGAACATTTGGAATTGGACACTTTTAAAAACTATAAAAATATTTGTAAGATTAAAACAAAACATGTGGGAAGCGTGCAATAGTGCAAGAAGATATAATTCATTTAAGTGATTTTGTTACATTGCAAGTTATACGAGCTGTTGGTAAGTTTTCTCAATCACAACTGCCCCTTGCACTCTAACTTACTAAGACAAGTAGTCAATTTTTGAAAACTAAAGAGAAATGAAAATCTCGATTTAGGACGTTTCTAGGTAACATCATGTAGAATGACGAGGATCGATATTTGTTTTAGGATTTAACTTGATAAGAGTATTTCCGAAATTCGCATCTTTCCCTTTGTGTTATCAGTAAAGTGCTTATAAAGTCCTAGCAGAAGAAGAAATTCTACCAACAGTATATCATCCTGTCGTGCAATGCCGAGACACCCGTCGACAATTCCACCCTGAAAGAGACCGACAGATGAGAGACGATGTAATGATAATGGAGATGAAATGGAGTGACAGTAAATTCGGTGGATGTAATTAAACTAGCCAGAACTCACCTGGCTACTCGGTGAAACTCCAAGAAGAACCCATGGGCCAGGTAGGTCGGCCACGGGAATCGAATCCGGACCTCCCGGGTCAGAGACGAATTCGCCTGAGCCATCCCCCTCGGGGATTAACTACCAAACTTGGTATTTCAACATTTTAGAAAATTAAGACAGTCAATGCCACATTATATTATCCTTATTATACTCGTATGTACGCAAAAGCATAAAAGTGAAATCGTTATTTTAGAATGGCCCCAGGCTTGAGTTTTGGATAATAATTAGAATTCAAAGAAGTGTTAGTGTTTTAGTCAAGTATTAGTTGCTGATAGAAGAACAAGAGACACTTTTACAATTCATTAAAGATAATAGATCTTATTTTAGAATTTTTATAAAGGGCATGCGATTTTTTAAATGTCTGTTTGGTACTTTACGTTCGCCCCAAAGTTGTCATATCGGACGGTGAGTGAATTGGGTGAAATGATGCTCAAATGAGTCCAGGGTCCATGGATCATAGTTACCCGACATTCGTCTTGAAGGATGAGGTAAAACCCCGGAAAAACCTTAACTAGGTAACTCATCCTGACCGAGATTCGAACTCTGGTCCTCTTGAACGTGAGGCAGACAAGCTAGCATATACGCTACCTAGGCGGGCTAAATGTCTTGAATTTACTTCTAAAAGTATGCAAGATTTTTTTTTTAATTTCAAAATTTCACATGTTTCTACAATACCGTGAAAAGAGTTTAAGTACTGCTTTAATTCATGAAATAATGTATACTTGTAACTGCAGTTTTAATAGAGAGCGCACCGAAAGTTTAAAAAAAAAAACAGAAAAAAAAACAGAAAAAATAGCATTAAAGTTTTGCTATGTTAAAACTAGACCTCAGAATTTCCCCAGATCCATATTGTGCATCTTTTCCATCAGCATCCTTCTATTTTCGTTTTCCACCCCTTCTCTTCTTCCTAGATTCCATGATCACTTGATGTGTTATTTTGTTAAATTTGGTGGGGGGAGAGGGGCTGGTAAATTGAAAAATGCAGCCAATGTCTTACCTGCCTCAATTCCCTTGCCAATGCTTCACAAGCCATAAGCAAATCTTATATTTACTTCTATATCACTTTCAATAGTCCTAGATGATTCAGATGTATATTCTTTATTACACTTTTAGCAACTGAGTGATTATGTAGCTAATAATCCACTTCGTTTCTTGGTGACCTTTGATACTCTAATTTTCATTTTCAAAAAGTTTAGATTGTACAAAGTTTCTATATGTACTATCTGAAAACTTGTTGATCTAATATCATTATTTACTTAGTTAAACTGTCATTTCTGCCATTACACAATGAGGAAACCAATTATTTCCTTGAAGAATTAATTTTCACTTCACATTCATTGCCAATATTTGAGATTGCGTTTGATGAACTCAATATACTGTCATGTGTTACTATACTTTTTCCATTTTAGGGGTTGTAACACTTTCATTATGTAATCGGGATTATTTTTAATGTTTATACTGGTTCCCATGAAAATTTCTTATACAAATTATTGCTACTTCCTTTCCTGAAAACAGCAATAGTAATTAAAATCATACTTGTACTAAACAAAGCATGGAAGAATTAATGTCAGATGCACAGATTAATACTAAAAGAAAAACAAGGACTTCTTTTCCTAATAAGGGTGTGTTCTGGAATATAGCTATTGGGATTTTACTTGGAGGTGAAGTTTTACTAACAGGAGGGTGCAGAATTGTTAGTTTGTGTCTTAGAATACATTATTAATTTTTAAAATTAAAAGGAAGTGTTATTTAACTAATATGGTGGAATTATAAGCAAAACCCGATCCAAGACCATGCCTGAGGACACCTGCTGGTATCTTCAAACTAGATTCCTAATGCGAATCAAGGAACATCTTTACCAAAAATTTACTTGGCCACTGAAATGATAAAGATTGAAACATTTTGCAGCGGACGTCCTAATCGAGGCTCAAATATAAAACAAAGTCCTATATTTTTCTAACGTAACAGAAAGCTCCTCATGTATGACAAGTGTTATAGCTGTAGATCAAATCACGATTATTTCTCCCAGTATCGGAAGACTTCACATATCCCTTCCAATTTCTTCCAGCAAGCAAGCTTGAAATTATATTGTACCCTTTAAAACAAACATGTGTATTCCTATAGTAATTGCTTGCTTAGTTCTTATAAGAATTTGTATCTATCACAGTCGTAAGCCATTTATTAACGCTTTGTTTCTCGAATGAATATCTATGATCTCATAAGCGTAGTTACATTTCCGTTACCAGAAGAACTTCGTAACCGGTCCAAATCAAATATGTGTTTTTCTCATTCCTCTAAGCACCTTACATACCTCATTGTTGGTTACTCATCTAAAATCAAAAATAATCAGGGAGGTAAGAGCTTAATTATGTATATAAGTTCTAAATTTGCCCATATAATATAAATGCATTTTGTATATTTTTCTGGTGATGGTAGCTCGTTAGAATGTTTACCGAATGTACTAATTCTAATGAGTGCCTCAATGAAGCTTATGTTACACGTTTTATGCAATTCCAGCATTAAAATTGGAAAAAGAACCAATAAACTACCGAAATTTAGTGTTATAATGTATTAGAGAAGAGATTACATGACGTAACTGGTTGCTAAGAAAGTGTTATTTTGTTGTTTAGAAATATGGATATTAATTGTAATATAACTGCATTGAAAACAGGAAGAAGAGAGCTTCAATAGTCCGACAAAAGGAAGTTTATGAAAAAGGATGTGACAAGTTTGCAGATGGAAAAGATGAGTTACTTTGAAACAAATTGTTACACTTGCACTGAACAAAATTGTTATGAATGCACGAACACACTACTGCTTGGTTGTTGCTAGAAATTGGTCTCGCTGTTTTTTCTGGAGCACTATCGGTATTAGGAAAATTGCACACGATTTATAGTGACATAACCTTGATTTTGTACTGGGATTGCATAAACAAATATTATACATAAAATCTAAGGGGAATGATAGCCGCATAGTTTAAAGTCTAACACGAGTGGTATCTGAATTCCCCTAAACTTTGCGTGATTTATTTCGCTATCTTCAACTCTCTCAATTAAAGATCTCCAATGAGAAAGATCCCATAAATGTGCCATGAAAGTACGTCAGAACAGAAACCGTTTTTTCTACATTAGCAAAGGGGCATTAACACAGGAATGGACTCGGATGAGGGTGGTTTACAGGTTCAGTGCCGGAATATTGAAAGAAATCCAATAACACGTGGTGGAAGTGGTAAATAAAATTGGACAGATAGAATCTGTCACCCACAATCTTCGATTTCCTTAGCTCATGCTGTTGGGGTGAATCTTTTGCAAGGCACCTATCATCCATAAACTGACTGGGGAAGATCAACGCCACAATACCTAACGTAGGATTACAAAGAATTTGCATTCTGAGGACATCCGTAGAAATAGCGCGGGTGTAGGATTAAAAAATTGAACTTTTATAGAAATGGAATATACGAGGGCTGTTCAATAAAGAATGGTCATAATATTTTACGGTCATAGTTTTTCGCACTAAAATTCAATCTTATTCTGTTAGCCTAATGTGAAACAAACACGCCGTAGTAGTTTCATTGTTGGTACTGCTGGTTCCTGCCTGTGAGAACCAGGCAAGTTCAGATATGTTCAGTATCGCCTACCGCTGCAATGGAGGCAACATGCAGTTAAAGTTGATGTTAGCGGAAGATCCGGAGTTTCTTTCAAACGTAATCACTGCTGATAAAACTTGGCTACATCATTTTGATCCTGAGAGCAAACACCTAAACTCAGTGTGGAAATTTCCTTCATCACCAACCCCGAAAACAAGAAAAAGTGGTTGTTTCTGCTGTGAAAGTTATGGTCATCTCATCCTTTAATATTCATGGAATGGTTTATCAGCATGTTGTACCTGCACACACATCAGTAACTGGACAATACTACAGGGATGTCCTGAAAACCTTGAAAGTCCATATAAGGCGCGAAAGACCACATTTCCGTGAAGCAGCCTGGATGCTTCACCACGATAATGCGTGGCTGCATATTGCCAAAGTTGTTGCTGAATATCTTGCAAAAATCAACGTGAAGTACATCCCTCACCCTTCCTATAGTCCGAATTTAGCCCCGTGTGACTTTTTTCTATTCCCTAACTTTAAGAAACGCCTTCTTGGGAGGCATTATCCATCATCAGAAGCAGTGGTGAAGGCTGTGGAGGCGATTTTGAAGGATCTCTAAAAATGGTTTCAAACATGTCTTTGAAGACTGGCAGAAATGCTGGGACAAGTGCATTGCATTCAAGGGAGACTATTTTGAGAAGGACCGCCAAAATTGAGGATCAGTAAGGGTACTTTGTTAAAGAATTGTGATAATTCTTTATTGAACAGCCCTCGTATAAAACCAAGAAGTATCTAGAAGTATGGGCCACGCCGTGGCTAAGTGGTTAGACCGCTTGGCTCACACCAAGTGGTCCCGGGTTCGATCCCAGGTGACCGCAAAGTGAGATTGTGGTGGACAACACGGCGCTGGGGTGGGTTTTCTCCGGGACCTCCGGTTTCCTCCGCCATCTCATTCCACTGGTGCTCCATCTTCATCTCATGTATCATCAGTGTTATCGCCTGCGATGCCGTATGTAGTAAAAGCGGGCGTTAAACACTACACATTTCATTTCTAGAAGTATGTTTACTGAAGTTATCAGAATATTTTGAAAATATACAGTACGGCAGTGCAAAACAATCTTGAAGGAGTAGATTATGAAAACAGCGCGGTTCTTCTCAACATCCGAATGGCTTATCTGTTCGAGAAGGACCTCACTCTGAAATTAATATGAAATTGACATGTGATTGGCATATCTATATCCTTTAAAATGAATTTTGAATACTAAGATCTGCTATTTTTGTAGAATTTACAAGTCTCCAGAGCTAAATCTTTTCCTCCCAGTATATAAAAACAAAAACGCTTCCATGTCACTGTATTTACCACAGTTTAAAATACATCTATATAAAATGTTGCTTAAGAGTTGCTGATGAAAAGTGATTGTTAGAAAAGATTTACAAGTGCTGGAAATAGTCCAGCTGCAGGGTGAATATCTATATTTACAGATCTTAAATCTTATAATCCAACTGGAAAATTGGAAGAATTGTTCAAACTATTGGAAATATACTTGACCGGACTATCACATCAGAATGGCTAATGTGCAAACCAATCACGACACAGGAAATTGTCATTAAATAACAAGGTTCCAGAAGTTGATACGTTTTCAAGCATTCCTCAACCTTACACCTGACAATATTAAGTACTATTGTAACTGCTACACTACCGCTCAGTGTTTCAACACACCTCATTTTTAGGATATTTTTAAAAAATTAATGAGACATATGTAGTCAGAACAGTATATTTAATGAAAATCAGCAATACATGTTAGATTTGGCTTTCTTCAGATACCTCACCTTGTTTTAATTACGCTTTGCAAACTTCGGGTATCCTTTCTATTACGTGTGTCAGTATATCTTCTGAAATATTGCTCCATGCGTTCGGTACATGGCTCGATAATTTACATTAGTGGGTTGTCTCTTTCTGACCTCTGTCCACATGATCCCGAAGTAGTTCAATAGGATTTCATTAAGGATTTTGAGGAGGGACAAACCATGATCTTGTCTCTTCCAACGTATCTTCTACAGAGTAAAGATGTATGCTCGAGATCATTGCCCTGCTGCACAGTGAAACCCTTGCCAATTAACCGCATCCCAGATGGTTTGGCATGGAATTGGAGAATGCTGTGATAGTGGCCTTTCTCCATAATTTCTTCTATTTTTACAATAATGCCTGTCCTATTGTCAACAAGACAGTCCTACACCAGCACCGAACCTCCTTCATGCTTGACTTCAGGGGATACGCACTGAGTTGCCATGCGTTCAACTTTTACACGTCGTACATACTGGCGACGTTTTGAATCCAATATCTCAAACATTACATCATTTTACACTGATCAACAGTCAAACTTTTGTATCGGTTGGCTCATTGCAGACTTTCCAGAGCGCGTTCAGACTACACGTAGTTGATTGTCGCCGAAGGGAGCTTTCAAATAGCTCATTTATTAGCCTTTATTGTGTTTATCAGCCAACTTAACTAGTGTTGTCTGTTACCTGCACACATGGAAGAGACGTTAATCAGCACTTTCTGGTAATAGCAAACAAAGAAATTCCTGGACTGCTATATGCGGATGACCTAATGGTAGGATCTATAACGGTAGTAGTATTGCAGAACGCAATAAATGAAATCCAGAAATTTTGTGTAGAGTGGCAAATAAAAATAAACATAAACAAATCAAAAGTTATGGTATTCAAGAAGGGAGTTTAAAAAGATGAAAAGTGGTTACTAAATGGAAAAAGGGTGGAAGTGGTCAATGACTTTGAATACTTAGGAGTAAGGCTGAATAACAATGGGAAGTGGGGAGCACACAGGAGAAAAATTGGAGCAAAAGGAAGGGCGGCAATGAATGAAATAAGAATAGGAAAATATAAGCTAGACATGACAACCAATTGCTTAGAACATATGTACGAAGCACTAGTTGAATTCAAAATGTTGTATGCAGTGGAGATCTGGGGGGGGGGGGGCAGAGGTAAACAAAACGGTGGAACAAAATTTACAGAAAGCTTTGTAAAGACCTACTAGGCTTACTAAGAGCAGCAGTTAGGGAAGTAGCTTTAGTAGAATTCGGAAAGACAAGAAGAAATGGAATAATAATAGAAAGAATAATAAAATTTTGGTATAGGTGTTTGGCCAAAGAAGGGGATATTATGAAATTATCCATAAGACAGCAAAAATAGGTTAATGAGCTGAAATAGTTGGTGGACAGAGATGGGAGGAATTATGGAAGAAATTGGAATGGGAGATATATGGACATTAGAAGAAAGGAATACACGTGATGTGGGTAAATTGGTAAAATGCAGAATAGAAATATAGAAAGACAGGAAATATAAGGAAGTCTAGAAAATATGAAATCATTACAATTTTACATGCAAATAAAAAGAAATTGGGGACGGGAAGCATATGCACATCACGTTATTTAAATATTAGGTTTTATCTCCATTTGCTTTAAATAACTATGTACAATTTGAGAAGGTGGGTATTTTTACCTGTAGTGGATCTACTTCGGATTTACATTTAAGAGAATATTTGAAAATACATTTTAATAAAAGAATCGGTATAACTTTTAAAATATCCCATTTTTCATAATAAAGTTAATGAATAAACGCATTAAAGGAATGCATCTACATTATGTAAATACCTCAGGCTGGTATCTTAAAATATTTATGATGTTAGTTCATAGATTTGGTGCATTAATATTGGCAGGATCGGTCATTCAGTCTTTTCTTTAATCACTGATTTATTATTTTTAGGACGTTTTCGAAAGCTGCCTTGAAGCAATTGGGAGTATGTTGTACCTCAGGATAGAAGCTATCGGCACTTGGATTAGAGGGAGGCGGTTTCCTTGTCGGTAGATTAGCCGTTACCTGTTATGGTTCAGATTTCAGGGTAATGCCTCTCTAATAGTTGCTCATTATCATACCATCAGAGAGATTAATGGGGCCCGCCCTCTTGCCTGGCCAGCAGACTCTATCCGGTTCACCTAGGTCATCCGGACAATTACAAGGCTAACTAAATAACACTGCGCCGCTTCAATGAGCACATTCTTCACGCATTATATTGCATGAGGTCAGTTAAGCTAAAAACAATTTTTGGCAAAGTTATTCTCACCCCAAACATCTCTAAGAAGGTATTGCTACCTAAACGACGAATTGTAAAATAATTTTATAAAGATAGCACAGGTTAAATGCAAGTAATTTCCATGTCAAAATTATGCGTAATGCTTTTGAAAATTAGGTTTTGAATAAATAAGTCATTTGAGGCCGTTAGTGATCTAGAAAGAATTCATTAACTCAAGTTTCCAGTACTTAGAAATCAGTTCTGTCTACTCACCACCAAAAGACAAGCTGGACATAGTAACTGTTTATCTACTTTGTTAGTGAATCTGTCTTATAAAATGAGTATGAGTGAATGAGTCACCCATCCATTGTAAAATTTCTTTCGATTTATGTTTAGAAAGGGTTATAAAAATTTATATATTTATAAAAGAAAAACAAGCAAAATTGTGTAAAAAAAATATATGTAATTTTGTGGTTGGCCATAGTAATAATTGTGTTACGTAATGTAATGACGTAGTAGTAAATCGGCCAATAATATAAAAGTAGTATATGCGTAGCTATAGTAACGAAGGATGAAATAATCTTGGTGCAGAAACCAAAAGAAAATTCATCTCTCTTTCTGGAAAGCCGAAGAGCTCGGACGCTTTTTAAATTGCTTGAAAATATTTTTGATAGTTCAAGTTAAGGTATTAGATTTATTCCGATCACAGTATAAAGTTTTTGATAAGAATTGTAATGGATTTGGTGTTAAAATGAACAAACAAAAGAATGATTTCTTATAGAAATTCAAAGTAAGAGTCTTAACGATTTCTTCACTCGTTGCCACCCTTGTAACTTAATATAACAAAAGAATATTAAAAGCTAGACGAGGCATAATTAAGGATTTTCCTGATAACTTCGGGTACATCTTCATCAAGTCAATATTTTGGATGAAGGTAAGATCGACGAGGTAAGACCAACGACGGGTAACGAGATACCAGCACGAATCTTGCTATATATGTTGCTACAACTTTGGATCATCGAAACCCACAACAACGGAGGAATCGTGCTACAGTATTATGCATGCGTGAGTTACGTGACACTTTTACAATAATCTAGCATCCTTGTCATATCCGGAAGGCCAGCATAAATGCAGCAGAAGTGATTACGTTACGCATTTCTCTGTCTTGCCTTCTTGTGGTGGACAAGCAATAAGTTCGATTTCTTAGTTGTAAATACACATTTTATCAGTTCTTAAAATTTAGAGAGGGAAAGGAATTCTTGCAATTTAGCCAATCACATAGTAAAACTTTTTTCATATGCAAATTTGAAGTTTAATATTTAGCAGCGCATCATGTAAGCAATCTGAGATGATTATGAAGTAGGTGGGGCTTGAGTTGATAATAGAGCGTATAATAAAATTCGTAAAATAAGACCTGAAGCCTTCCTGGCGACGAATGTGCTCACTTTCTCCTCGGGCAGCTAGCCAGGTGAAAAGATTATATTAGATATCAACGTTTCGGGAGTGTGCATCGCTCTCATCATCAGGATATTTATAAAATGTTATAACTACAAATGAAACACTGGATATAACTCCAATATAAACAAAGACAAAACACTATCAAAATTCGCATTACTGAACAAAAGACTGTTTTCAGTAAGTTAAATGCCAGGTCAGAAGATGGCGTGAGTATAGAAAATTGTCAAAGAAAGGTAACTACTTACCTTGATTATCAAGCTGTAACGATCTTTGCTTCTTAAATCGAGGGATTTCCATTTTAAGACCGGTTTCCAAGAGGAGCTGAACTGAAATGCAGCATCACGATTAAGCGTGCTGCTTTCAGAGGAAATCTCCCAGTAAGTGTTGCATATTGCCAAGCTGGTGATGATGATGATGATGATGATGATGATTGCATTTTAGGGCGCTCAACATCTGGGTCATCAGCGCCCTTAAAACCAAGTGGGCTAAAAGCTAAATCAAATTCTAAACCACTAGAAATCTAAACAATCAAATAAAACCAATGTAAAAACACCGCCATAACGAGGAGGCCTTGTTTAAAATAGAAGTTAAAATCGTAAATTCAGGATAGGGATAAAATGGCCAAAAATAAAACCAAGATACTTGAGGTTAAATTCTAAAATCCACAGCTGAAACAAACGCTAAAACTTTGTCCACCGCCGTTTCGTCATCCGCGAGGATCCAAGCTGGTCGTCTCCCGAAAATTGGCTCTATGGTCGTTATCAAAACAATGCTGTGCCAGTCCAAACTTCTCAGGTTGCATTAAAAGAATGCTCCTTTCATGTTCGTTTATTCAAGTAGCGATGGTCCTTCGGGTTTCTCCACTATATGGTGTCTCACATACACAGGGAATGCATTACACTCCCGGAACTTGGAAGTCCAGTTTGTGTTTTACTGGTCTCAACAGATGTTTAATCTTCGAAGGGGGCTTGTGGATGGTTTTGATGTTGCATTTGGCGAGAATTCTTTCGTTCAGTAATGGCGAATTTTGATAGTGCTGTCTTTGTTTATATTGGTGTTATATCCAGTATTTCATTTGTGGTATAACATTTTATAAATATCCTGGTGATGAGAGATGCACACTCGCGCCACGTCGATATCTAATCGTCTTTTTACCTGGCTTATTGCCCGAGAAGAAAGTGAGAGTAAAATTAATGTATTTGTCATAGTGTTATAGGTATTTCATTGTTATCGATTATAAGCAGTTTTTATCTCCTAAAAACCGCACTCGGATTATACATACTGGAAGGCTATTCCGCTTAATATTTCAGCTAAACTTTCGAACACATGGTAGAAGTTACCAGATATAGTTCTTTAAGATTTTAATGCTAAAATTTCTCTAATAGAAACAGCTTAACTCGATCATGATAGTGTTTCTTTCTAATCATAACAATGTAACAACCTGTGCCAATTCCACAATATTTTAATTTAAAATAAGCTTTCTCCTTAGATTTACATTTAATTTTCTATGTTAAAATTTTTATATGGCACCAACTGCTCCATTTTGTTATTTTATTTCACATTTCCTTTGTTTGTCACAGTCTTCTGTAATTATATTTCTTCCTCGTTAATTTGAAGCTACACGGAGGTTCCTTTATTCTACCATCAAAATGCTGTGCATTGATTGGAGGATCGCTACCTAACTTATAATGCAATTAAGGCTAAGTTAGCCGATGCTCTAACTTAACCATTCTTGGTCATAATTTTATTCGAAACTTGCTCTGTGTAAGCTTGCCAACTCTATACGCATCTGCCTTTGCTCTTCATAACCGGGAAGTGGGCTTCTCTGATGTAGGGAGAAGCGACTTTGTGAAAGTTTGCATATCATTATAATTTCAAAATAAATATTGCTGTAGGGGCACGATTAGCCATTAAACAGTGCTGATGCAAAGCAAATGATGAATCAATAAAACAGTATGTATGATGTTTATTTATAGAGTATGCAGGTGGCATTTACATGGACATGTGTAGGATTGCAGTAACCATATTTAAATAATTTGCTAATTCTGCAACTAGGTTACGCTAAAGTGATACAAGTAACATTATTTTCTGTGTTACGTACCTACAGTAAGTATGTGAAATACGTACCCCACCCAAGAAATTGACACTAAGATGTCATCGGAAATAATAGGATCTGAGACTCCCTGAAACAAAAACAAGCCAGTTTAGGAAACGTTACGTCTATGAATGAACATTGTAATTAAAAACAAATGCAGTTTAAAAACCAAAATATATTTCATGTCAGCAAACCGAAACTTTTTAAGAAGTTAGTCACCCTAACTGCGACTTTTTTGTTTGAAAAGTTTCATTTCCACTAAAATGACTGCGAAAATTTAAATAAAAATACAAGGCATTCTCGTGAAAAATAAAATTTACGAACTCTTCAAACCCAAAAGGAAATAACGCTAGATTAATGGTGTTAAAGTAAGCTTAAGTAAATAGTTAAATCATTGAACCGTTATTAGTCTGCAGCAAACTGGCTGTGTGAATTGAATATCTTCTGTTAAATTTATTCAGAATTTCTAAGTAAGATGGGATATAATTAAACCAGTTCAGGATGCACTTGAGTAATGTTACATAAATAGGGTAGTTAAGTTATAGAACCCATTCGCGGCTTCTACTGCGCGAGACGGCAGTTCCAATCCTCGCATAATACAGAAATTCAGGGGGAAAAATTGCAAGAAATCACGAGAATACCTGCGACTGATCTTCGGAGAGTAAGCGAGAATATTTACCCCAGATACGCTGCCAGTTGGAGGGCAGAATATCAACGTTTCCAGCATTTATTATAAGGTAAGGATTCTAGTCCGCCTCTGTCGGCGTAAATTCCCCGGCGACCTTCGGCCGTCTCGCACAGTAGAGAAAACCTGCGAATGGGTTCGATTATAATTTAACAACTCTATATAAATGTCCTTATTATTGTATAACTGTATTAGTACCTTCTCAGCTCAGCTGATGAATTAAGATTGAGTAAATAAAGTATTCGCACCGAGGTTTGATCCATTGATCGACAAGTCCACAGGAAATAGCAGATGAAACACTGGCAAGAGAAGTTTTTACATTGTTTTAATTAGCTCCAGTGTAATAACTAGGGCTTGGATTTTGATGAAAAGTCATATTTTTTCTAAGTAGCCGCAGACGTTGCTTATTGAAAATTAAGTGCATTCTGGAACAAATACGTTAGAAATATATGGTTTTATAAGTCATCAAAATGCATTTTTTTCAATATTTTATAATAGTCATTTTTTAACATTTAGATGCATTTTCAGGTCATTTTATTTCTTTTTCACGAATTTATTGGGCATTTTCATCTGTATCCCGCATTCGGGAGGCCCGGGTTCGATTCCCGTGGCCGACCTGACCGTGACCCATGGGATATTTTTAAATTATCTGATTAAAAGTTAATTTATATAATAATCTTTTATGAAATAGTAACTTTGTAAGTGTTGTGAACATGTAATTAACACAGGCCAGCATCCTAACAGTGCTGGACGCATCAATTCGGGGAATCGCCGACTACATCATGCAATACGTGTGGATTGCATCAGTCAGGACTTCAGGAGCTAGAAGTGTCGCAGTAACGAGAGAAGTGTGTGAAGTGTGTACATTTGTTGTGTTGTGGAATTGAAATGCCGAAACAAAAAGTCAACTGCGTCCCGTTTGAAACAGTATGTTTAAGAGTTTGGCGGAAACATATTTTATAAAATTGAAAATGACCTGATAGATTTTGAATTTATTATTTAGTAGCAATAATTTCATTATTTACTACGAAAGTTAATTTTAAAATGTGGTTATTTGAACCATATATTTTTCTGCGACAGTTATTAATTTATTATTATAAAATAATTGTTAATTTTTGTTATGCCATTTTTTACATTCCATGTGTACTTCTATGTGGGGTTACTATATAATGACTAAAATTAAGTTCTGTCTGCATGGAAAAGAGAGAGAAAGAGAAATTAATGATTACCTGATTAAAGTCACAAGTCTTTGAGGTAAATGTGTTCTTCGATAAGATTAGCATTTTTGTGAAGTAAAATGTTTCTCTATCTATTACTGTATGAGTTATGCTAAGTTAAGTTAGAATAAAGAATACTTAAGAGGCTATTCACACAAAATTAAACATATGCATTTGTCATGTAAATAACTTCAATATGAGAATTTTACCAAATTTAGGAGGTTTTTTTTTTTTGAGAAAAAAATTTCTAAGTTTTCCACTTAGTTTGGTATAGAGTATTTTTCAATATTTTCGTATTGCGTTCTTAAAATAGAATGACATAAAGTGCCAAGTTAGGTATAGTTAGCTTTTTTATGGTTAGGTGTAATTTTCTTTTGAGTTAAGTTGTTCATAAGTAGACACTCATAAAAATACACACGTAAATCCTTTTCTAAAATTTCAAAGTATTTTGGGACCCCGACGTTGAAATTTTGGACGGTATATAACGTTGTTTAGTTTACTCTCTTGTTCAGTTTACTTTTTGAAGACAATTGATATACGCAAATTGAATGACATAAGCTTCTACTATTTATTAGAATGTTGAGTTCAAGATACTTCTGTCGCATTATATGACCACCGGAACTAAAAATAGCTTTTGCTTGAATTTAGTCCGCTTATTAGTAGCTATTATAAAACAATTTTAACTCTGACACAATTACAGAAAGTTGAAATTACAAGTAAACTTCTAAGGAAACATAAAGGAAGCAAACATTTTGCACTTCCAGTTTGCACGTCATTATATTTTTCCAAGTCGGCGAGCTTTTCAGTCTTGTCTTCTCCAGCGAGCAGAAACAGACTGGAATGGATTTGTTTCCACTTCAAAAGGAAGCAGAGGCTTCATGAAAAATTGAAGCAATGAGATATATTGTATGAGGAGTTTGTGTCAATGTGCACCCGTAAGTTAGTCTGCTTCTCTGCACGCCTAAGTTGTCCCCAAGGACTGAGCGCCTGGAAGTTAGGCAGCTGCGTAACTTGCATGCAATGTGGGTTCACAAACGTCCCCTGCCTTTCCCGTTTTATTTTCACACAAACAAACAACTCGCCTTGCTTTGTGTTACTTTGTTCTCTCTGCCAAATCTTTCGACACACAAGGAAATTGTTTTATGTGGAAAAAAGTTTAAAAACATCGTAAATTTGGACACAATATAGGAACTTGTTTGCAAAGCACGGTTAGAGGAAAGTTGATTCCTTACGCCAAAACCACTTCATTCCACCGGTGCCCCATCTTTATCTCATGTATCATCAGTGTCATCGCCTGCGGTGCCATATGTAGTAAAAGCGGACGTTAAACACTACACATTACACATTGAAGGTGGAATAGACGCGCTGCCATATACGCTAAAGATGCGCGATCTTTCCTTGAGTGGAAACAGAGTACAATAAATTCTAAAGATACTAGCAATAAATGGAAAATAGTTGACATATACTCTTTAGACAAATAAGACTTTTGAAAAGTCAGTTATAACTTAGGTACAATAACCATTAATGTAGATGAGTTGTACAAAAACTAAAATGGAAGTCTAAAATGACGTAGCTGTCGATGGGCCCTTAAATCTCCTCACATATTGTCATTCACTCACAATTGAAATGAAAAGGTTATGCCGCTGGACAATTAAAAAACCAATCTGGAGACAAATATTACAATAAAAATCAATGTGTCACTCTGTAATGTCGAGCAAACTAATTTATACATAGGATTATTTCTTTCATGTTCATATAAATCAAGATAAAATTTTGCATAATTTCCTGCTACAAATTTTCTGATAGGTGTAAGAGGGCTTTGGGAATTTAATAGGCTTCAAGCCATGAGCTGCATCCAATGTGATATTCCATTCCTTCTGCAAATTCATAGTCGAGAAAAGAATGTGTTGGTAAATTCAGAAAAATAAGGGATATATTCACTCAAAACCTATTTAAAAAATCAGTCGTTTTAATGTGATTTTTGTTTATTGTGTAGGAAGAGTTTACCTGTCCTTAAATGGTCATTTTAAACTTCATATTTGGGGCCATTTTTGTAAATTGAAAAGTTTCGATAACTGATCTATGTAAAATGTTGTATAGTGTGATGGGATTTTCTGCTTGTAGATAATGAACTTTGTAACGACTTGGTGTCGCTGAAAGTGAGTTGTGGAGGAAACTATAATGGCAAACCTTATTGAAAATCTAGTTGTTGGATTCTATAGGTTCCACGGCTGCTCTGATGTTCGTATAAGAATTTATTCTCAGGGGCGGTCTCAGATGGGAAGTGATAATTTAGTTATTAGTTAAAATTAAACGGTAGTTCCTCCTTTGTTCTACAAAATTTGTATTTTAATTAAAAGGAAACTTTCCCAACTATTTATACTTTTCAATGCAAGCACAAACTGTGCAGAAATGCGTACACACCCAAAACACACCTTCATACTATCACGTCCATTTGCGGAAAATAAAAATGGCCTCAAGTGCCTCAGCTTTTATAATTCCACCGTTGCCATAACAACAGTAAACATCTTTCAACTTTTATTAATAATGGCCGAAATGTTCACTGCCCTTTTTTCTTTGTGCTACTCTTCCGTACTTCAAGTAACAAAGTTCAAAACAACTATTTATCTGTTCACATTACAAACGGAATGGCTCAGGTGGTTTCGTCTGTGGTATGCATTCAGGAGACCCGTGTTCGATTCCCGTGGCCAACCTACTCGGGGTTTTCCCTGGTCGCTAGGCGAAAGCTGGAGGTAGGTTAATTACATCCCCGAAATTTGTTGTCCCTTGATTAACATTTCGTATCTCTCATCTGGTGATTTCTTTCAGAGTAGAGTTGTCGGCGGGAGTCAGGGTGGTACATGGCGGAATGATATGCTGAATGAACATTTTCTCCTCCGACGGGACGGTCTTCGGTCTCGGAGTCGATTCATGAACACGGCTGGTGGAATGCCGGTTGTGCTAGCACGCTTGTAGTCCCCTGCTCCGGAGGGGGCAGCCTCGGTATCCGAACCGGACTCGTGATTGTTTCGAGGACACGGTAAATGGGATGACGATCGGTCTGGGCCGCCGGGAGTTACTATCTCGTAAAGGTCCCCTCTCTCTGTACTGTGTGACTACTTGGGATCGGCCACCCTCGGTCTTCTCTCACCTCACCCTCCCTCCCGGGGTGCCCCACTTGGAGGCAGAGATACAAAAGACCAGTCTGGTCGAGTTGCCAAATCCTCCTCCGTAGGGGAGGGGATCCGTCCCCTTCAGCTGTTGCGGTGCGGGCGCTGCGGACCCCTAGCACTCGTGGTACCTCTGACGTTACTAGACTCCCTGATAGGGAGTTTTTCGGATTGGGTTGGACTCGAGGGGGCAGTGGTTCCCGATACCCGTGGGAGATCGGGTACTTCTCCGTACGGGGTTGAGGGAAGCCATTAATATTCCCGCGTACTAGCCAGCATAGCTAGTATGTGTGATAGATCACCAGGTGGCCCCACCGAGGTCATATCGGTAGCCTTCACCTTTAGGTGTTGGCGTGCGTAAGTGGCGTATCCACTTCCATCCCGTCTTGAGTCCACAGGACCCGATGGTGGGGAGGGGGCTTGTTAGTCTGTAGGTCTTGCCCTATGGAAAGCCCCATAGAGGCGCCGGGCGCCCTTTCGGGACAGCTCGGTAACTCCCTGGTCGAAGGAAGCCCGGGCCCTTGGTCCTACGGGTCCAGGAATAATGGGAGTAGATCCTTTTGGCATGAATTGAGCACAGTTCAGCCCATTCCAAACTGTTCGCCTGTGAATTCATGCAAGTGAAACGGATATCTGATAATCCTCCATATAATGTAGGTTACACAACGGTTCAAGAGAGTTAAGGCACTGTTACTTACACGGATCCATTAAGGCTACCCAGGGGAAGGGTTAAGAGACTACAGGTCGCAGGAAGAGAGACCACAACATGCATGGATGTCGTTTAAAATTTCCAGGTCGAATACCGGTTCCACTGCTTAAGGAAGGCCATGAATGACGACTCCGTAGTCTCCACGGAAGTAGTATTTCATCCAGGTCATCTGTCCGGAACCGTCAATCGCCGTGGAACCTAGAACCCTGGAAGAAAATGAAAGGAAAATTAAAAAGAGAAAATCACAAAGAAAAAGAAAAAGAAACTCAAAGCAAGCATTGACGACCGTTGGGATCCGAAACCGGTACCTGCCGAATGCAAGTCTTATACTTAGCGTGCAACGATCTCGATCAGTAGGCATTTGTTTTCTAAACAGCAGAATGGAAGCCTCCAAATTAATAAAGGAATCCAATCGTCGCTTAATGGAGCGAGCTGCCCACGAAGATCATAGACTACAAACACTTTCTTTGTTTATCCCCGTGTGTACCTAAGTGCAGATTAGAAATAGGTAAATGTTTGTTTAAGATGCCATGTTTAAAACATGTTTCTTATATAAATAATGAGTAGTTGGCATGCTTAATTTAAGATTACTCACTCAGACTAGGCAGATGTTCACGTTTCCTTCCATAAGCACTTTTCGGTCTTACTTTAGACCATCTTCAGTGGGAGATGCACCAAATACTGCAGCTCCCACTGAAGATGGTCTAAAGTAAGACCGAAAAGTGCTTATGGAAGGAAAGGTGAACATCTGCCTAGTCTGAGTAATCTTAAATTAAGCATGCCAACTACTCATTTATGTAAAAATGTATCTCACTTTTAATAACTTGACAAGTCTTATTTAAAACATGTTTCTTGATTGCATTGGATTTTTCGAAGTTGATTCGGCACCTCGAATTATCTTTTTTACCTATACGCCAAGTGGGGCATCCGGGAGGGAGGATGAGGTGAGAGAAGAGGAGAGGGGAGAGAGAGAGAGCGGCTGACCCCAAGGAGTCACTACAGTACAGAAGGTGGGATCCGTACACCTTATTAGATAGGTCCCCGGCGGTCCTAGACAATCATCCCACCTACCATGGCCCCGAAACAGCCAGAGGCCGGTTCAGACACTGAAGGCTACCCCCTCCCCAACCAGAGCAAGGAAGACTCCAGGCAGGCTGACCTCCTGCCGGGTTCCTGAATCGAACAACTAGGCCGGCTCGCAGACCGGAGGCCGTCCCGCCGGAGGAGAAAGTCTTCCTGCCTGCAGCGCTGAGACACTCGCCGAGAGCTCTACCCTAAAAGAGACCACCGGATGAGACGAGTGAAATAAGGGAAATGAAATGGAGGAATAGGAAATTCTAGAGATGTAATAACCTACCAAGCGTTCGCCGGGAAAACCTCCCCACATTCTGATTAAAGCACTAGGTTGAATGTTTAAAAAGCAATTTTTAAGGGCACATTTTTGTTAAAGTGTAAAAGATTAACTTCTGCTTTACAGTTTTAAATGCATTTTGGCCATTGCCACAGCCAGAGAAGCGTTGATTATAAAAAGCAAATAAATTTTACATATTTCATAAAAATGGAATTACAGCACCAATATGTTATTAACATTAATAGCAAACATATTGCTAGTGTACGTTCGATGCCGTTCTCATTAAATTCAAAACTCGTTACTTGCAGCTACATGTCATAATTTATTGGATTTGTGCATATGCGCATATCTGGCAACTAGGCAAAAAATATTAGATCTCTCGGATTTTAATTATGTTTTTGTGATTTAAGCATCGATAATGCATCAATAAATACAACATTAGCTTTATTATTCAGCATAGCCACCAATGCACTGATATAGTGTAGGTCACGTATGTCATATCAATAAAAATTTAACTCTTTATAGGCAATTACATTTTTGTTATTTCGCTTTTTGAGCAAAAGCTTCTTCACATTTTACATATAGCGCAGTAGATAAGTTGATTAAAGCATTTTGCAGTAATTTTAAGGGGGGACGTACGAGAAAATGTTCAAAAAATATATTTTTCTTTTTTGTTTTGTAAAATAGTATATAGTGTTAGCTATCAAACACCAAAATATTATGACTGTACGTGGTCTGTATGTACCTTTAAAAATTAAATGCCTTAGTGTTGCATAATAGCAACACATAGTCTTCCATCAGCTGTCTTGGAATCTATAAAGCCCACCTACCAATTCTTAGCACACTCAGACTTGCAGCACACCCAGACACCCAGATCTAAAAAACATGTCTCTATGGAGAGACACAAAACCCAAATGAAAGCCTCAACAGTTTGATATGGAAAATGTGTCCCAAAACATCATTTGTATCTTCCACAGTGGTGAAAATTGCTACATTTGATGCTGCAATAGTGTTTAATGATGGGAATGTTGGCAGAAAGAAAGTTATGCACCAGTTATCGTATCAACCTTGTGTGTTTATGGAAACAATTTTGAAGAGTATCGACTACAGTCGCATCGCTGGTGCAGAAAGAGCTATGGAATTAATGCAGAAAGAAGCAAGACAGAAGAGGAATTTAAAAAGAAAGGTTGAAGAAGACCAGAATGAGGATACAGACTATGGATATGGGAAGTTCTGACTTAAAATGAAAAGGCAAACTGAATAATACTTTTTGCATTTTTAATTGCCTTTCCCCGTAACTTGCATTCTCTACAACTTCAACCCAAACTACTTCATCTACAGTCATGACATTTAGCACACAGCTTTGTTATGCCAAAATGAACATTTTGTTGTTTCTAGAATTTAGGATTAAGCTCCAGATGGAATGTGATGCTACAAAATATATGAAATTATTTTAATTTTTGAAGGATGCATATGATTAACATTTTTTAAATTCTATGCAGCTTCAATAAGAAATCTAAATCCAACAAATTAATTTTTAGTGTGTTTTAAAATAACATACCAAATTTCAGAAAGATAGCATACGTGAATTTTGAAAAAAAATGGGCTTAAGTTTGTAAATATATCTGCATATAGAAAAAATATGTAGCATTAGTTATAAACAATGGAAAATTATGAAAAAATTGTGCTTGTTAACTGTAGTATCTTAAATGAGCATAATACGTTTCACTTCTCTAACTTGAAAACTTTGGAAGTTATGGCTATTTATGTAAGACCCTGAATATTTGCATACGTCCCCCCTTAAGCATTTAACCTCTAGTTGTGATGGTAATAGAGATAAATTATGTTCCAATTAACTTAATTTGGTGATATAAAATTGTATAAACAGTAGAAAGGAGCAAAATGCCAAATTTATGTAACAAAAGACTGTCTTTAGTGTGGTGTTTTATTTTTTCCTCAGACATTTCAAAGTTACTAAATGAGTTTCTTATCAGATCACTTAGTTGGAATCGTTTGGTGCTGAAAGCAATTCAGACTTTTATGAAATGTGCAAAGTATTGTCAAGTTATTCTAAAAGCTACTTCCCGTTCATCACAGATCTGCAGATAATATTCTTCAGCCTTCAGGTATTTGTAATAGACACCGTTGCTATGGAGAAACGACATAAGAAACCTTCGTCTTTAAATCAGTCATAGTTATTAGGACAAAGTGTGATAAAGTAAGAAAATGACGAACAACGTTCTGGTCGGCCTTCGGTTTCAGCCGAAACAATTGCAAAAGTGGAACAAGAAATGCTTAAAGATCGGCGTGTGACAGTTCGCGAGCTGTGCGAACTTATCCCTGAAGTCAGTAAGACTACGATTGACAAGATATTGCTCGAAAATTTGCATTATCACAAGGTTTGTGCGAAGTGGGTCCCCAAAAGGCTCACCGAAGACCATAAACTGCAACTTGTTGAAGCGGCCTACCGATTCCTGGAGCGCTATGCACAACAGGGCGAGGAATTGCTGGATACAATTGTCACTGGGTATGAAACCTGGGTGTACTACACAACACCAGAAACTAAACAGCGTTCTCGCAAGTGGCGGCATTCGAATTCGCCGAAGCCATTCGAAGCATTCGAAGCATTAAATAGTCGAAGCATTCGAATATGTTTTTTTAGGTCAGTGTGTAGGACACACTATGAAAGGGTAAGAGGATCCGTGGTTCAAATCCCAGTTATGGCATTGAATATTTCAGTCTGGCTCTACCCTTTGATAGTGCGTCCAACACATGGCTAGTGTGAAAGAACAACTAATTTCCATTAATTGTACCTAATAGTGGTCCCAAATATAAAACTCGGACCTTAAAGTACTTACAGCATAGTAAGTCGCCATTAAGGTAGTTGTCTCATGTGTTTGAGAACTCCTAGTGGTTTACCGAGAGAAACACGAGTCAGTTGGACAACATAATGTCATGTCGGCATGTTGCCATAGTAGCTCAAATGGTTAGAGAGTCTGGACGGAAACCAGAGGATCCGTGGTTCAAATCCCGGCTATGACATGGAATTTTTCAGTCTGGCTCTACCGTTTCATAGTGCGTCCTACCACGGCTAGTGTGAAAAAACAATTAATTTCCAAAAGTAGATAAATTTGCAACTGCTATAATAAAAATAAACATCTCGTTAAAGCTCGTATTTCATGTCAAATGATGGGTTTATTCTGTACAGTTTCTTCTATGGCTATCATTTACGAAATGTTTTTATTATTGGTTTGAATTTTCCAATATACTCTTCTCAAATGCCAAGTCATTCGCTCCTTTTCCTCCTGACCAAGCTAGAAGAACGAATGTTTTAACTAGTGGTCGGCCGTTAAAGAATTTGACTAAAGATTAAAACTCTGTATTCCCCTATTTCCACTGTCTCAAATGGAAATATGGAATAAAGGCATTTCCACTAATGTTTATCTCAATATGAAGTAGGAAAAAGAACAAAACATTTTTTTTTTAAAAATGTTCGAGAAGTTGGAAACATTCACGTGGAATGTAACATTATTAATGGATGAGTAGAACGAGAAATCTTATTTGATAAAATCTCCAAAGCACGATGTAGAATAGAATCGTTTCAGGCTGGGTACTGGACCACGAAGGCGATCCTTAACTCTTACGTATTCCTTTTTTCTGTTTATCACTTGGCTCTCCTCGTATCCCATCCACTTCGTCTTCTTTTTCTGCCAGCTCTTCAGTGAAGTACTGCGTTGCTAATTCCAAAGCTCTTTTGCTAAGTTTCCTCTTAACTTGGATAGTTAAGAGGTTCGATCTCTTGTAGTTGGAGCACTTATAAAGCCAGCTGTGGAGTTTGTAGAGCTGGATACACCAAAATCACATCGAATTTCACATAAACCATTTAGCTACAGTAATCTTATCATCTAATATATTGGGCTACTAACGTAGCGTTTCATCAGATGATAATTCGTAAACTAATAAACACAGAATTAATAGCAAACATGTCGTAAATCAAACCTGATTGAATCACGGAGAAACAAATGAAGCGGTTTAGCTATAACGCTACTAAATGTATTCTGCATTTCTGTGGCGAATGAGAATAATTGCCTCTTTTTGCCGCAATTCTCGGTGATATTTTCATCAGTATTGGCAATGGAATAAACAAATTTTCAATTAGTGCTTAAAGCTTACATATAGGCAACTTTAATGCTTTCATTTCTGAAGCTGTTGTCTAAAGTATGCAGCAACTTTGGAATCTTATGAAATTTTACGTTTTACATTCGCAGGGTATTCTCTATCCTGTATAATTTATTAATGGGTATAAAAATTGTGAAAGCCATTGTCCTGTGTACTGCATTTTAAGTTACGGACTCGTGCTGGGGCAGCTACAATTTACATTTCGTTGTAACTAACAGAGGCACTGATAGTAAAGTATATATGAAATGGGGGTGCAAAACAAAGCCAAAGAAAAGTTAAAGTTAAGGTAAAGTTAAACGAAAGTTATAGTAAAATAAAATAGTTTTTGAAAGGGTGCTGATGACCAGGGATTTGAGCGTCCTTATACGAGGCATATTTTTTAAATCAATACCATTTTGCAATTTAAAAAAGACGTGCATAGATGTCGCAATAATTTTATTTTTACATGAAATTCTGTAACTTAATCTACTTTTCTACATAAATTCCGTGAATATTTAGGCACTTGTCATAACGTGGCACCAGTTTTTGAATACCCTCTTCTGCCGCCTGACGTGTTAACCACTGTATCACAACTGTTTTGACTTCGTTATCGTCTTGAAGACGCTGACCGCCCAGATGTTTCTACAAGTGCAGGAACAAATGGCAGTCACTGGGCGCCAGATCAGGGCTGTATGGAGGATGATCTAGAGTTTCCCATTGTAAAGATTTGATGAGATCTTTGGTTCGATTAGCCACATGTGGACGGGCATTGTCATGCAGCAAAACGATACCCTTACGCACCTTTCCACGTCTTTTGTTCTGGATTGCACGGCGCAGATTGTTCAATGTCTCACAATAAGACGCTGCATTGATTGTCTCATTACGAGGCAGAAACTCCTAGCAATACACCTTTTCTGTCCCAAAAAGCTGTGCTCATGATTTTAAGGGCAAAAATTGTTTGGTTAAGCTTCACTTTTGTGGGTGATGATGAATGTCGCCATTCCATGGATTGTTTCGATTCTGGTGTGACGTATGCCACCCATGTTTCGTCACCAGTAACAATTTGGTCTAAAAAATCTTCACCTTCATTGTGGTACCGCTCAAGGAAAGTCAATGCACTGCCTAAACGTTGGGTTTTGTGCAAATCCGTCAACATTTTTGGAACCCAACGTGAACACAATTTCCGGTACTTCAAGTTCTCGGTCACAATGCGATACAAAACACTACAAGAATATTGAGGAAAATAGTCGGACAATGATGAAATTGTAAAGCGTCTGTTTTCTCTCACCTTTTCGTCCACTTTCTGCACCAAATCTTCAGTAACGACCGCAGTTCGCCCACTCCGTTCTTCATCATGCACATTTGTGCGGCCATCTTTAAATGCTCTCACCTATTTCCTTACCATTCCATCACTCATAATGTTTTGTCCGTAAACTTCACAGATCTCACGATGAATATCGTTCGGTTTTATGTCTTTAGCACTAAGAAATCGTATAACAGCCCGTACTTCACAATCGGCGGGACTCATGACTGTCGGAGGCATCTTAAACACTCAGTAACCAACGTATACAATGAAGAATCAGACTGTAATGGCGTCAGTGCGTAGACAATAGATGTAGGTAACCAGCGCGCAAGCGCGGAACGCCGACCGTAGCTTTGCGGCGGCGGTATCGCAAAACGGTACTGAGTTAAAAAACATGCCTCGTATATAAATCTTCATGAAATGGGGGCTATAATCTTGTCTCTAAACTTCATACTTAAGAATACTTCATCATTCTTCTGAAGTTCAGTCAACGTTCTGCGATTACTTGGCGAATCACTAATATCGTATATATCGGAAATAAGTGATGACAAAAACATTATTTAAAATATTGTCTTTTTTTTTTAAATATAATTAGGTGTAATTTTCTATTTGAGACTTAACACAAAATTCTTTCCGAATGAATAGATATTCCCAAAAAATTCAAGGTATACATTCGATCTTGTAAAATATTTTATGTAAAAGTATAAACCTGATCCATATAAACCTGAACCATTGCAATAGGCCATAACTTTTGAACCAATAATAGGACACACGTGGAACTATGTGAGAATATAATACACAATTGGGAGCTTACGTTACACTATTTATATCACAAATGTTGGAAGTGTCCTCCACCACCATCCATACATTTTTGTTGTTGTCATTTAGTGCTTTAACTTTTGAAGTCATATCGGACGATGACTGGAATGGGTAAAATGATGCTCAAATGGGCCCAGGATCCATGGAGTTTAGTTAGCCGACATTTTTCCTTTAGGACAAGGGAAAACCCCGGAAAAACCTTATCCAGGTAATTCATCCTGACCGAGATTCGAACTCGGGACCTCTTGAACGTGAGGCAGACATGCTACCATCTACGCTACCGAGGCGGGTCTATACATGTTTGCACTCGTCTCACCATATTCTCTAAAGCTTTACAGAGAGTATCCTCGCCAGTGTTATTTCGGTTCGAATGGATTCTTTGAGAACAATTGTCGGTGGCCTATTCTTATACACTGTCTTTTTAGATACCCCCACAAGAAAACATTCGGCGAGGTTGGGTCATGAGATCTGGGAGGCCACAGACCTTTTGAAATTATTCGATTATCAAAGAAACTGGTAAAAAGTTCCATGGTGTCAGATGTATGACATGTTGCTCCATCTTGCTGGGAATAACCATCTATCAATTCGATATGATCCAGCTGCTCCACAAATGTCTTGAAGATGCCCATATAAACTTAGTGTCTGTAGTCGTATGAAAGAAAATGGGACCAACGATCCATAGATGCTGGTGGAGGACACTTCCAACATTTTCTACGACATGTAAAAAGTGAAATGGTGTATTATATTCTCCCAAAGTTTCACGTGTTTCCTACCATTTGTTCAAAACTTATGGCCTGTTGAAATGTTTGAGGTTGGCATGGGTAGCTTTGTATTTTGGAGGTGGGGATTTTCATGAAAGTCTTTGTATCTTTGGCATTTATCCAGAGTTTCATTTTTCAGCAAGCAGTTCACGTATGCAGACATATAAACATGCTCTACAAATCCACAATACGCCAATTTTTTCTATGAATGCCCTATTTTGGATTCAGAGTGCTCAAAACATACGTATTTATGGTTTAACCTTAATATTATCCTCTTTTGCAAATTTAAGATTAGTTCCCGGCGAAAGGAAGGTTTCATAGTCTGTCCTCATTAAAAATACCTTTGTCAAGCTGAAATACGTCAGAAAGGAGTGGTTTAGGTATGATTTTGAAAAAAATTTGGAACATTCGGCATTTTAAATCTGTTTAAAACAAGGCAACAATAACTTTTAAGAACGTGCACTATTATTTTTACAATCGAATTTTAAATCTCTGGCTTTTTATACCATATTTTATACACTAATAGGGCCCACGAAAATTATTTCATAACCACAAAAAGCTAACGTTTCCCTATTCTCAACGTTTATGTATAATCACTATTAATATGGTTCAATATTTTGCAAAATTATAAAATGACCTACCAGAAACCATAGGTTTCCGTAAATCTTTCAATCATACAGTACGTTGAAATTTATAAAGGATATCCTAGTTCTTAGTTCGTAAGCCATTATAAACCAAAATTGAACTACTTCACCATTAGCATACAACTTTGTGTGCTTAAACCCTTGCCGAACGTTCTAGGATACGTTCAAACTGCAAAAAGCTGCTCCTGATCATATATTAACTTTATTAAGTAAATACTTGCATTTACGAATTTGGAAAGAGCTTCAGATAGTTCTGCTTATGTGCGAGTGAAATTGTGGAGTACTCAGGACTTTCAGAAGGGAATCTTGGTTTCAACTACCTATCTTAAGCGGATATATTCTATAGGTACCCATCATGTCTTTTAAATTCCTCTTTTGTTTCCTCGCTCTTTTAACGATGAACTAATCCCTTCATCTTAATACTGAAAATATTTTAGGGCATTTAGGGATAAAATAGACAAATTTTCCATGTTTTCTAAAATATATACCCAATTAACGCTCCAAATCATTAGTATATATACAAAATTTCGTTACAATATCAAATTGTTGATCTAATTATATTAATGTTAAAAAAATTGTCCATCCGGAGAAAAATGTTTTACTTATGGGTAATCTATATAATATCGAAAGAAATATTAAAAATGTTGAAAATAGATTTTTGATATAGTTTTTGACAAAAATTAAAATATGATAAAAATATTCCTTTACCAATTTTAATACGTTTATTCTAAATCTAAATTAATATTTCTCCAAAGATGCCCAATAAATAAAAATCACTTCCGAAAGGTTTATGCTTGCTATTTCTCTGCCAGATATGAGGAAAATGAAACAAAGCTTTGTGTAAAATATTTAAACGCATGAAATGTACATAAACACCTATAGCTGAAAAAAGATTTGAAATTCCTAAGGCGATATCTGACCATATGCACATGCACATTTAAAAGCACGTAATTTCACTAATGGGAACTTATTGCAAATGTGTAGTGTTTAACACCCACTTTTACTACATACGGCACCGCAGGTGGTGACATTGATGATACGTGAGATGAAGATGGCGCACCGGTGGTATGAGATGGCGGGGGAAACCGGAGGTCCCGGAGAGAGCCCGCCCCAGCGCCGTTTTGTCCACCACAAATCTCACTTTGCGGTCGCCTGGGATCGAACCCGGACCGCCTTGGTGAGAGTCAAGCGGTCTAACCACTGAGCCATGGCACGGCCCTGAACTTATTGCAGATTATGGAAGTAGATGCTCATTATTAAAATATGGACCTATAAAATTTCCGAAATGTACCCTAAAGTTGGGACCGGAATTCTTTATCCGTAGTTAATTTCTCTCCATCTTAATCAGCCACACGTTCGGGCGACATTTGGTGCGGGATTTGTATGTTAGAAATTGGATGCACGTTGACTTTTCGAAGACCCACGTCGAGAAGCCAGATATAACAGGGTTAATTCGTTGTATTTTGAGTTGTTTCTTGATGATTGTGTTTGATTAAATAAGAGTCATGAGAATCTTGGTTTCAGGCGTGGTTCGGAATAAAGTTTCGGACAAGTCAAATTTTGTAACTATTTAATTGTATTATTTGAATTACATTTTACTCCCTTTCCCAGTCACCTGCAGGTTACTTCCAACATATCGATACATTTTTACTTTGTTATATTTAAACAGTTCCAAATATTACATAAAAGTTCTTGATCCTGCTCCACTATTCATCACACTCACCATTACAAAACATCTGTACCAAGATTACTGATTTTTCATAACTGTCGTCACTCCTATTTTAATTTTGTGATTGGCCTATTTAATTCCACGTCACAACATTACGTGATACAATTATTACTACGGGCAATGACAAAATTACATATATCTTTAAATTACGAAATAGATTTACAGAAACATTGTTTTATAAATTTATAAACTTTTCATAACTTTTCTAAATATAACTCGAAACTACTGTTACAAAGTACAATGTTATTTTTCCTTGTCCTATTAATTCCATTAATAGTTGTTTTAGAATTTCTGTTTCCAGCCCTACGTTTGGCGTTATCATTTCAGAGATACAGTTTATGCCTGTTTAGAACTACCAATGGTTCTTTCTTTCCAGGTTGAGCATACAAAAATCAATTTATCTACATTTACCAGAAGCGAATTATTAGTTTATTAATTATAACCTCTGCTATAAAGCTTTGTACGTATAGGTTAACCAGTTCCTGATTTGGAAATTAATCATTTTTTCCACAGTAGTCGTGTGTAGGCCAAGGTTTGGATGAGTAGAGCCAGACTGAAAAAAATCAGTGCCATAGCCGGTATTCGAACCACGGATTTCCCAATCCGAGTGCTCTTAACTATTAAGTTACTATGGCCAACATGCCGACATGACATTAAATTCAACTTACTCGTATGTATGGTTCAACTATGAAGCATTACGTTACGTACACCATCAATCTACTAAGGTCGATGACAATAACAGTGACAGTAGATTACATCAGCTCTCGTTACAATAACACTTCCAGCTGTCTCTTGTTTTACAGCACTGTTTCACAACTAGCCATGGCTTCCTTTTATACACAAATTCATGAATTCCAGACTGTTATCGAATTTCCTCTAAAATGTCACCAGATAAAACACGAATGTTCTAGAATGTAACTATATTTGTGCCGGCATATCTTTCACCTCTGTGATAAACTATCCGTCTCTTGTCTATCGGCGCTATCGTTAATTGTTTATGCAAGCTCCTTATTACCATGAAACTTTATCCGCCAACTATTTTCTTTGTGTGCGCAAGCCGCCTTATCGCGATTGCGTTCGCGACAGTACTTAAGGCATGGTAAGTCGCCACAAAAAGGCGTGTCATAATTGTATATGAGAACCCCTAGAGGTGTACCGAGAAACATAGCAGTCAGTTGGAGAATTTAATGTCACGTGGGCACGTTGGTTATAGTATCTCAGTGGTTTAGAGCAACTGCACGGAGAGCGGAAGATCCGTGGGTCAAATGCCGGCTATGGCATTTAATTTTTCATCCAGTTTCTCATTGCGCATTTTACTGATGATTTCAACCTTTTTTAAGAAAAATGTAAACAACATTTCTAGCCTGTTCTTAAGTGAACTTTTCAATTGAATTTCTCAGATGTTTGTTCCTTATAATGCTATTTATGTATCATATGTAGTTTCACTAATAAATGCTAGCTTCTTCATATCTTATTACATCAAGCTGCCGAATTTTAATGAGCAAAAGTTTTAAACTATGGCCGAAAAACAGAAATAAAACCTTAATTTTGAAATTTTATTTCAAAGCGAAGCAATTACATCTAAGTTCGTAGCTTAAGCTTTTTAAATTTATAAACAATGTACGGCAGGAAAACTTTTTCATCCATTTAATACAAATTCTATAAATGTATGTTTAATTCAAAATGCATGCACCAAGGTCCTCTTTATAGATACAGGTTGTGTAAAACACAAAAGAACAAAAAAAATGCAAAATAAGAAAACAATTGAATTTGAGTTCTTCGTAGTTAGAGAAACGTTTTACATTTGTTCTAAATTTTATATGCATAGCAGCTCTTTAGTTTTTAAAGAAATGCTAATAAAAATGTTTTCTTAATACTGCCAATTAATTATTATTGAAGTAAACAAACTGATAGCTACTTTCATTGAATGAATTTGTAACTCTAGGGTTGGCATACACAACCGTCCTTGAGTTAAAACTTAGTTGTACCAGAAAACGGGTTTTCAGTGAGGTAGCGCTCTATGCGCATGCGTGGATAATGTTTGTAGCATTAAAAGTTGATGTAGCATCTGTAACCTCAGCGAGCAAAGTATCGATCTTTGGCCGGGGTGGTAATAATTGAAGTGGGAGCGTTTTGAAAACACTGTACAACCGTCTGTGGGAACTCGCGTGTGCCTACGATTGCGCAAAGCACATTATTTGGCATAAATATTTGTAATAAAGTTATTATATTTGTATTCTTTAATTAGATATAGTGCCTAAGCCTCTCAAAACCAATCGTGTAACACTCACACTAGAATATTTACGGTTTTGGAGTTATTATCGTTGATATTGTTTAATTGTGGTACATATTTGCGATAAATTTTAATTTTGACAACATAGTAAGATGTTACGTTTATAACTTTCTCTATTTAACTTTTTCTCCAGCGTGTGGCACTACGAGGCGACCACATGTTGCTACGCTCATGTCTTTCAGGAAACAGATGGGACTGGAGCAAACCTCGTGTTTCATTTAGGAAATCGAGGACAGTGTGGGCAGTGCGTGGGAGGGCTCCATCTTTCCTGAACTATTGTTTCTATAGGAACACCTACTGCCAAGTTTTGAGTAGCATAGCAGTACTTCAACGTGGCCTTATATTGGTATCAAGGAAAATGGAACGATATTTGTGTTCGTCGAAACTGTCGCCCACACTTTTGCTCCATATCTTTCTTTTTCATGTAGAATATTCGCTCACCTAGAATCGAGCATTGTGTTGCCATCAGAATGTCGTTCAAATTAAAGTTGGTCTCTTCTGAGAATCATTCCTTCCACTACCCACGTTCATTTAATAATCTCCACTCCGTCAGTTTATATACATTTTACGGCACTTTTACATCCGTAGAAGTGCAGATTTGAATGACCATTTCCACGAATTCACCAGAATCTCTACTCACCAATTTTCGTGGAAAAAATACATGTGCAAAGTTTTAACTGAACATTCAGTCTAACTTTTCCGTCATTTTAAAACCTGGTGTGCTTATTTGGCAACTCTCAACTTGAGATGCCATCTATGGAATTTTCCACAAATCTAGAATTTACTGCTAAATTTATTTATTCACACATCTGGCCTTCGGGAAAAACCCAATTGTCAATCAATGGTAAGCTATTTTTCTCTAGTGGCGCACACAGACACGATACACATGAACATTTACCTCATGCCCAATGAAGGATTCCGACCTGCGACGGAACGTTAGCTGGTAAACTTTGAACATCGAGTATTCAGTATTACCACTTTAATTCAATAGGTAATCAAGTGCTATGACATTCTGTGAGACACGCTTTTGTTACACCAGATTATACTTCTTTCTACGGTTAAGTTTACAGAAATATTTTGACACATTCAGTTGAATGTTCAAAAGGGAAACAAACATTTGAATGTTTAAAAGTTTAAATGTTTAAATGCAGGTAGTTATATTGGTACTAGAATTCCGTACGCTTTCCATTACATCACAAAAGTTATTGACCGATGATTTCAAAAAAATGAAAAGCTACTAGAACGTTAAAACAATGCCATGAATGCCTGATGGAGAAAACATATGGAATAAAAATGCCTTCTTTAAAAACAGCTATATTTTTGTGTAGTACATTTTTGTAGAGGTTTAGCAGTTATAAATAGGTACACAAATTTCTTCTGAATGAGAAAAATAAAATGTTCAATTAAGCATACACATTTTACCTTTGTCATCAAATGCATTTAATGGGTGTTTCACTGAACTTCTTAAGATCAAAGATCACTACATTTTCTTGGTCTATCTGTAATCTGTGAGCATTCGATTCTTCGTTTTCTCGGTTTGTGGTGTTGGATTGTTAGTTCTGTTAATGATTAATAAGTTAGTTTCTTTACAATATTATTGGTTATTCCTTGTTTTAAAACACTTGAAATTCAGCTAACAGACAGTTAAACACTACTTATGTATAATTATTCTGTTTATGGTATGAAATATGTAAGTTATTCTTGTCTTTCAGAAGTTTTTAGCCATCTGTTGAAAGAAGTGACTTTTAATGATTTTTCCATTATTGTTTCCTTAGCTATTTCCCTTCTGTTCTTTATCTTTTTTATAAAAAACGTAATTACCACAATCCGAATAAATAAATATTTTTATGGCATACAGACCCTCTATAAATATTAAACAATCAATATTGGGCAAATTTGGAACAGCTATCTTTGCCAAGTAAATATCTTTAACAGTATTTGATGTGTCAACAAAAATCATTAGAGCAATTGCTAATAAAAAAGTAATAAGCAAACATATTTTGTAGTAAAGAGAATTTTGGAGTAGAGGGATGTTTTTTTTTTTTTTGTTCCTTTTTTGAGCCTCTAACTGCAATGCTCATATCGGCGGCCGTTCTCCTTTTTTTCTGCAATTTACGTCCTCCAACGTTAAGTCATTCGAACGGTGAATGAAATTGGTGAAACGATGCTCAAATGAGTCCGGGGTCCATGGAGTTGAGAGTTACCCGGTATTCGCCTTGCAGGATAAGGGAAAACCCCGGAAGAAAACCTTATCCAGGTAACTCACCCTGACCGAGATTCGAGCTCGGGACCACTTGAACGTGACGCAGAAATGCTACATCTACGCTACCGAGGCGGGCTCGTTCTCCTTTAGAACATATCGAAGGCGTTAACTCGTATTCGTTCGGTTTTAATCATTAGATCACGCACACATTCGCACTCACATTCATGTTTCCACAGTATGGGGAATTATCTTGGTCGGAGAAAACCTAGCAAGGCAGGCAGGTGCTCCATCGACTGAGCTACGCGCCCAGTCAGGGACGTTCTTGTATTACATGTTTGGAAGAATCTGTACTTAATACAAAATTTGGTATTTATCGCACGTTTCTGATAATACAGATCATTAGTTTAAACTAAAAGCTTTACTCAAAGAATAATTAAGATATTTTGGTCTATTTATCCTGTTAATATATTTTGTGCTATCGAATTTCTCCATATTAGGTAATTTAGGTTAATCAGATTTTTAAAATGTTTATTGATAAGAAATTGTCCTATATATGCATTGATTTTTGTTACAGTATTGCAATAGTATATTTAAGTATTCTGCAAAGAATGCATTAATACTGATTTCATAAAGCAGAGGGAGTCTCTAATGTTTTACAAAGGACACATGTGGCATTTATTAACATGTACAGTTTAGTACTCTAATTGTTTACTATGTGTCCCTCTGGTTGATAACTTTGGTAAAACATCTATCTGAGACTTTAGAAATGTGTGAATTTACCTGTATGACCTTATCGAAGATAGAGCGAGCCGTGGTTTGAGTTTCCATTTATACCCCGCCTTTAACTGCTATGGTCATATCGGCGGCCGTTCTCCTTTGGAACATACCGAAGGTGTTAGCTCGTTATCTTTGGGTTTTTAATCATTTCATCACGCACACATTCACACTCTCATTTATACTTCCAGACTCTGTGGAAGATGGGTTATTATCTTGGACAGAGAAAAATCCCCACCCCCACCGCCGGGAATCGAACCCGGGACCCCTAGCACGGTAGGCATGTGCTCTACCGACTGAGCTATGGTGCCAGCCGAGTTAAAACTTATTTTCACATATATTGTGAACTCTTCATCGTGTAATTTGAACTATTTTAACCGAAAATGACAAGACAGAAGACTGTTTATAGGAAGGATATACTGAGTGTATAGGTTTTCTGAAAACGGATCAGTTTTTGAAGATGGGTTACTATGCTTAAAATTTGAAAAAAGTTGTAATATATTATTTCTACCGAACTCAGTATGGGCTTCAGCAGAACTAAAAACAAAGGAATTTCAATAAGATAGACGTCTATTGTCTTATTTTAGTGGTTTAATATGAGCCTTATACAATGTTTTACAGAAATGACCTCAAAATCCAACATTTATCTTTTGAGAGGTAAAGTTTTAATGACAGAACATTATTCGTTTTATACTGCAATTGGAATCCATGGTATGAATGCTTAGAAATGTTATAATGTATTCTGCATTTATTTTATTTGTATTTGCGGAGGTTTCTTAACAAAATGCAGAGTTCCATCATCCTACTCAAGATGTCCGTAGAGCACGCCTCCACAAGGCTTCCGGGCATGCGTCCCACACAATATACCAAGCATAGTTGGTGTTCTGAATCCATTATGCAGCAGAACTGATACGTTGGATATACATTTGCATACTCTTAAATTTTTGGGCGTACATAAATCTGCAATTATGTTAAGATGTTCCATATGACAAATTCAACTGAATTGAAAAACATTTGTTAAATCTCTGTAATCGTTCTGATATGACAATTATAAAAAATGTTCTCGGCACCAAACGTCACATCTCTTAAATTTGTTAATGCAATCATACCTTCGTGCAAGGCTATCCAACATTATAAAAGTATCCACATTTGACGTATTCATTAGTTCATCTAATTTTATTTTTAAGTATATAAAGGTTTATTTTTCATTATTAATTTAACATTGAACATTAATATTTTCTTCAAATTTTGTACAGTTACTCAAAATTTGAACAGAAAAAGACACTATAGGGTACTTTGGACTGGGAACCGATATTCCCAAACACGAATAAGTCAGTACCAATGATATTCTGTTAAGCCATAATACACTTTATTATGCGCAAGGATTAGGAAATAGGTTACAAAAGATCTTGAAACACACCATCACACTGAATACAGGCATTGCACCGTCGAATAAATGTCTGGTACACTAGTTCAAATATCCAAGGCGTGTCACCAATGCGGCCCGGGTTCGATCCCAGGCGACCGCAAAGTGAGATTTGTGGTGGAAAACACGGCGTTGGGCGGATTTTCTGCGGGATCTCCGGTTTCCCCCGCCATCTCATTCCACCGGTGCTCCATCTTTATCTCATGTATCATCAGTGTCATCGCCTGCGGTGCCGTATGTAGTAAAAGCGGGCGTTAAACCATACACATTTACATTTATCCAAGGCGTGTGCAGAAGTTCGCTGGATGTCAACTATTTTGGTTACTAGTGTTTCTAGATCGTACACTGGTGTCTGATACACTACAGCTTTGATATGCCCTAAAGAGAAATGATCAACTGGCGTGAAACCAACAAGCATGGATGTAACTGGATGGAGCGTCACCACATTATGATGTCAACTTGCGGCCTCCGGTATGGGAGGGGATCCTGCCGAGGTGCGGGCGCTGCGGACCCTTAGCATTCGTGGTACCTCTGACGTTATTAGAGGAACCTCGGGCCGAAATGCCGAGGCATTCCCGTAGGGGAGTTGTTCGGAATGGGTTGGACTCCAGGGGGCAGGGTGTTCCCAACACCCACGGGTAAATGGGTACTTCCGGCTAGACTACGGCCGCCCGGAGCGGGTAGAGGGTTGCCTAAAGTCCCGTGTCCTAGCCTGCAGAGCTAGTAGAAGGTGTACTAGATCACCAGGCGGCCCCATTGAGGTATTTCGGAGATCTGCCCTGCGGGGTTGACGCGCGAAGTGGCGCATACACTTCCATCCCGTCTTGACGTTGTGCTCAGCCTGGGGGGGGGGGGGGCTTTTTAGACTCCAGGTATGGAAAGAGCCCCGGAGTTATCCATCGCTCCCGGGTCTGAAGGAGGCCCGGATCCTTGGTCCTACGGGTCCAGGACTAATGGGAGTAGATTCCTCTGTCTTAAATGTCAACTTGCGGCCGTTCCAAGATCACAAATATCCTGAACGTTGAATCGCAGGAGGACCAGTTGCATCGCCATCGCCACTTCCATGCATGGCTGCATAACAGTCCATAAGTGCTAATTCCTCTCCCAGTTAAGAATACCTGCAAGTGTCTTTCTTGTTCATCGATTCAACAAACCAAGTAATAACATAAAATGCAGAAAGAAAAGGGAAAGCTTCATAACATACGATGGCATTCTCGTTTGTCAAATAAGGACGTCGAATTATGATATACTTACTATAAATTTATAATACTAGGATTGCATAAAACATATGCAATGCTCAGATAAACTTAATATAACACTTCTGAAAATTGTCCCCAGCTTCGTGCGACAAACGTTCACTCCCTCTATAATAAGATTTCTTTGCATTCTAATCTCCCTTTTAAAAAGTTTGGTTGGGAAGAGTAGTTTGTGTTTCTACAAATATTTGAACAGACTCGCACCCATTTGGAAGTTTTTGTCGTCGTTAAGCACCTCCTTGTGAATAAGTGAAGAAAGATGACAGGTTGATGAAAATGGAATGAAATGTGGCGGAGTTAAGTTGTCCCATCTGATTAGGATAATAATTAGGGAGTGTGGAGTTTTGAAATATGTATGTGTCACCTTGGAGGACTGGATTTACGTCGGCATGGGGAGGGTGCGCTGTATAAAATCACTGGGCTTCCCCACGGAGAAAGATGATGGATAATTCTAGCTCGTAAACCTTGAAAGGATGAGTTCTGATACACTTCAGTGTTGACAGAGAAAATCAAGTTTAATGCGAAGATGGATTTAAAAGCATCTTAGAAGCAAAATGGCGCAAGTCCTGCAGCATAAACTTTTATACAGAACGCAGTAACATAGAAAGGCGTAGACTATCAATAGGCTCTTATGATACACGGGTTTAAGTCACGTAAAAGAACCTAAAGCCTGATAGGGGCTTATGAACAAAATTAAGCGATCTTTCATTCTTAATGTAATTAAGGCCGTTCATAAATTATGGAAACTCAATTTACTGACCCGCTTCGGCATTAGAAAGTGAGAAAACCATGATAGGGTGATGTCATCTGTCTGAACAAAATGTATTTCATGAATAAGGGAAGAAACACCAGTAAAACTGCGCACTTTGTATTGAATCTACGGCAAGAGTCAAAGCACCTCTCTTCAGGCTAGGTAAAATCTGTAAAAATATAAAACTACTTACGTACCGAACACTGTCAGCTTGTAACAGGTTGAAAATTCGATTGGTGACTATACACGAGAAACGGCAGTTTTGCCTCCACCTACTATTCGCTATATTCCTGGGAGCCAGACCTGTCTAATCTTGGCTATTTGAACAAGTGAAGGGTAAATTTCTCATGAAGAAAGCGAATGAGTTCTAGTAGAGGAAGGGTATGCAATTAGCTCATAATAGGAATGTTTCGGCACCACTAGTGCACAGAATTTAGAATTAATTTTATAAAATAGCCATTGTTTCTGAACTTGCCTTCCACAACGCTTACTGGTAACTATAAGGTGGTCTCAGAAGATGACTTTTTCGTTTTAGTTCTTAGGAAAATTTATTGGGTTTCTTTGTTTGGCAATGCTATTTACAGGATGCCTTAGCTAGTGTTGTGTACATTGCAAGCATGTACCGGTCTTCAGTTGTTACTAAACAATGACAAAATGGGGAAAACGAAGTTTGAACTTAATAGTTCTAAAACTCTACTGGAAACAGCTCAAGGAACATGAAGTGGAAGATGTCGCTAATGAGCGTGTTGCACAGTGATGGTTCCAGCATTTCAACAATGGAGACGAAAACACTAAAGATTTAGTACGTTCTGAAAGACCTAACGTATGGAATATTCAGGATTCAAGCCAAGTTTGAGAGAAAATCCGCATAAAAGTGCCCGCAGGCTTTCAGAAGAACTTGGTGTATCAAAGGATGCCATACATCGCCAAATTAAGACACTTAAGAATCATACAGAATGAATTGACACCTCAACAGGTTGAACGTAGAGTGGATATGTCGTCAGCTTCTCTGTAATCCCATGGACGATAGATTTGTAAGAAGCATTGTCACTTGTGATGAAAAAGAGGCATATTACCGAAAACCTGATGCCTCGAAACAGTTACGTAATCCCAGCCAAGCTGACAGTCATCGGTACAAAAAGTCAGTTCGGTTCTAAAGTAATGTCTGAATTTTTGAAGATATGATTCACTGGCAGTTTGTTGCAAACGACCGAGCGATTCATGTGGATATTTCTTCTCAACAAATGGAACGAGTTCATTAAATTTTGAGGAGATATTTAGCAATAGTTAAAGGAAATAGTTCTATTACAACTGGTTATTGTATCATCCCATACTGCACAAACACTATGGAAGAAATTTAGGAATTGGAAGCAATGAACTGCTACCACTCCCATCACACAGCCCTTATCTCGCACGGTGCCTTATCTCCATGGCCCATATTCCTTATGGAATAAATTGTGATAACTCTGAAGCAGTGCAAGTCATTGTCGCCGAATTCGTCGCATCGAAAACAAGAGACTGATACTATTGTGGGATCATAAACCTCACTGAATTCAACCAAATAGTATGAAAGTTAATCATAAAGGTAGTGCAAAAAAGACGTCATTACTTATGGGACTGTATCTATATACCCCGCCAAAGTTTGATCGGCATTGAATCTGTTGGAGGGGATTGACTTTATTCCACACAATTAAAAGTAACTGGAGACGCATTTATTTATAGTGCTAGAATTAAATATTTATCGTTAACATTTTAACACAGATTTCTATTTTTCTGAATATCTCTCATATGTTTTTGAATAAATGTTAATACGTGCTTATTTTCACTAAAATCGTAAATAGAAATAAGCCACATTTCTTAACACTGACTGTAAAATAACACTGAATGCGTGTGTAAGGATTTACACAGCTGCTGTAACTGTAAAGTATTTATTGGGATATGAGGTACGTGAGGAGTAATCGCATACTCATGACGTAATGAACGCGTCATCTTGATGTCAACGATCTCCTTCTCAGGTGAATCTGCTTCCAAGTGCTCCAGATTGAATTAGGAGATCTTTACTTGGGCTATGCATAAAGATAAACACTAGTTACGTTATCTAATAAATTTGTAAATTATAAATTTTGAATTACACATGCTAAGTTCCGAATATTCGGTCTACATGGTTTAAAGCTAATGCAAAACTCACGTTTCCCTAAGTCTATGGCGCTGAGCACCGTCCTTGTTTATTGTGATCGATTACCACAGCACCATCTATGTAAAATTGTAAACCACGTAGCTTAAAAATAAATTTTAAAGAATGATCATAATCTTTTTACACTCATATCTTTTTGCATTAAATTCAATCTAATTATATTGTTAGCTTAATGTGAAACAAACACGCCATAGTAGTTTCATTGTTGGTACTTCTGGTGCCCGCCTGTGAGAACCACGCAAGTTCATATTCAGTATAGCCTACCGCTGCAATGGAGGTAGCACGCGAGGAAAATTATGCGGCTTTGAAATTCTGCTTTCGTCTCAACAAATCTTCAGTTGAGGCCTATGCAATGTTACAGGAGGCCTATGGAGAGTCTGTTCTTCCCTACAGCACAGCTCGAAGGTGGTTTAAAATGTTTAAAGAGGGGAGGCAATCAATTTCAAAGGAAGGTGGACACGGTGCTCCACAAACTGCTCTTACGGAAGAAAACACCAACACTGCTGCTACCATTTTGAGAGAAGATCGACGAATTACCTTAAGATCACTTTCTGAAATACTGAAAATTTTATTGTGTGCTAACCACACGTTGGTGACAAACATTACACATGAGACGTGTTTGTTCACGATGGGTTTCAAGACTGGATTCCCAAAAAAAGGACATTCACATGCAGGTCTAATGCAGTTAGTTGATGCAATCAAGGCTGATGGAACTTAGCATTTTGATACTGAGAGCAAACAGCAAAGTTCAGTGTGGAAATCTCCTTCATCACCTACTCCCCATAAAGCAGAAGTGGTTGCTTCCGCTGCGAAAGGTATGGTCATTTCATTCTTTGATATTCATGGAATAGTTCACAACATGTTGCACTTGCGCACACACATCAGTAACTGGACAATACTACAGGGATGTCCTGAAAACATTGCAAGTCCTTATCAGACGCAAAAGACCACATTTCCGTGAAGCAGGATGGATGCTGCAGCACGATAATGCGCGGCGGCTTGTTGCTGAATGTCTTGCAAAAATCAACGTGAAGTGCATCCCTCACCCTGCCTATAGTCCGGATTTATCCCCACGTGAATTTTTCTATTCCCTAACTTGAAGAAACGCCTTCGTGGGAGGCATTATCCATCAGAAGCAGTAGTGAAGGCTGCGGAGACGATTTTGAAGGATCTCTCAAAGAATGGTTTCCAGCATGTGTTTGACGTCTGGCAAAAACGCTGGGACAGGTGTATCGCATTCAGGAGAGACTATTTTGAGAAGGACCATAAAAATGGTGATCATTCTTTATTAAACAGCCCTCGAATAAAGTTAAGTCCTGCCTTCTAAACATCACTCTAAATCAACCTTGCTGCTTATATAGTGGACTGTTTAATCTTATCCTGTTCACATCTGAATTGCTGCTGTTACAGTGATTCGCTAAATTTAAAGAACATCTTTGCCTCTAAAATGTTTAGAAGGGAGTATATGCCTCCACGTCTGCGATAGCTGAACAGCACTACATATTAGGGGCATTTTTAGGTAATGGTATTCTTTTAATAAATAGCTTTATACCAAGAGATTTTCCTTTAACACGGAGCTACCCAATGATCTCAATCCTTTGACAAATTTTTAAATTATCTAGTTAATACTGTAACTCGAAACTTACTGCATTATACATTGATTTTAACATGGAAAGTATTTCAATTATTTTATACCTCTCCGTCATTTGTTTGTGAAACTGTTAATCTTATCCTTAATCTTATCTTATCCTTAAAGCCGCATAGTCAAAGGAATACTTCTCGTGCATCGCGTATTCTTTTTTATTATTTTCCCAGGCGTTTTGGTTTTGAGGGGTTTACTGTGTATTAAAATGCACATCTTTGCTAAATTTCGCTAAAAGCAATATTTGTAAATGATGTACCTCTAGGAAGACATCGTTTAATAAATTTAAGGTGCACAGGTATATGTCCTAGGTATCAGATAAAGGGTGATAAGACCTTATAAAATCAGTTTATCGCCATGCCACTGCAACTATTTTAAAGAAATATTTATTTAATTTAAGCTACTAGCAGTTTAGTATACGATTCTTCATGTACTTCTTGCATTTACATAAATCGACATAACTTTCTCGAGCAACATACATGTGAATAAGAAACATAACAATGAAAAAGGAAACAAAACGTAATCAGCCCCAGTGCTACAGAAGTTTACGAGCTCTGTGAAACATCTGTCACTGCGACAGCCGTCAACAAACAAAAGTTCCCTCTGTTTACCAGTGTAGGTATATGCTATTAATGCCGAGGGTGCTACGCAATTTTTCTGTAAGAATAAAGAAGAGAAGAGATTTTTGCTTTATGCTACATGAATCAAATTTGACCATCTTATAGGAGTTCTAAAGCTTTGGTATTTCATAATAAATTGGATTCTAACTAGCAATGGACTACAGAAATAACCACTTTAATGTCCTCATCTTCATTTTGAACAGTAAAATACTTTAAATCAATAATTTTAGCAATATATTGATACTCAAATGGAAGCAGTGCTTGCAATCACTATAAATGATGATTTGGAGCGTATAAATCTTGCCATCTTCTAATAAAAATATCTTATCCATATTTTACCAATTATTACGTTGTCTCCTAAACACATAATTTCAGAAGTATGTCTAAACATTGGACATCAGTTTCGAAAATTTTGATGTCCACTAAAGATGCAGCACCATATTTTCAAGAAAATTCTGCATTTAATTACACTCAGTATGAAATGTTTCTCATTTTAGATTTAATCGAAGTGGTTAATCTTTGATACACCACTTTTCTCTCTGCAGGGCTTCCGAGTACCTATAATGCAATCCTTGGATTAGTAGTATGTGCAAAGCAAGCAAACTTTCGACTAAGGCCATCCAGGATGGCTGATCAAATATTTGGAATGACAGCAAAGATGGAAATGACATAAACGGAATGATAGGAAAATTCCTGGATCAAATTTTCCAAGCGAAAATATTTATATACAAATATTTATATAAAATATCCAAAAAAATTTTTTAATTATAATGAATTGTAAGAATATTTTATTCATTTTTGAAAGTAGGTAAATCTATAATTGCTCGTTTTCAAAATTTATGGTTGGTAAACAATCTGTAATTGATAGATTTGTTTGGTTAGGATATTTTTGTTTGGTTAAATATTAGTACTGGATACCATTACCAATGGTGGCCACCGGCTAACGGTGGCAAAATACTATGGGGAATTTTAAAATATAGTTAATAACTGGATTAACAGTTGTGTTATTAAAATCAGTAATATTATATTTTAGTTTAGCATATTTTGAAGTATGTTTGCAATTTTTGTAGAAAAAATTTAATTAAATTTATATTTTGAAATTTAATTTATTTTTATATATGTTTATTAGAAATTTGCTGTGGATTTTTGTTTGATTGTTGTATATTTTAAAGTGTTTGTAATTTTTTTTATTTATAATCTGTAAATTGTTTGCTTTTGTATATGTTTTTTTTTGTTTAAATAAATGAATAAAAGTCTGAGTATTTACCCCGGATTAAGAAATTAGGTGCCGAGGTATAGTGTGCAGATTTTATCCAAATGAAACACTTAGCGGTCTGGAAATATCAGGAAAACTATCAATTTCTGAAGTCAGGGTGTATGAACCCCACAGACAAGAAGCGTATGTTACCGCAGTGGTATATATTTGATCAAAAATAGTTGATCGATTTCTGCGCATCGCCACGGATGCCCCTTGGTACGTAAGAAATCAACAACTGCATAAAGAACTTGGTCTCCTTCCTCTTCACCAGTACATACGTCAGATCGCCTCTCGCTTCTTCTCAAACCTGCCAGATGTTCCAGGAGCCGTGATGTACGACATCGGCGTACGAACCCGCCAGCCCACGCGCCTGAAGAGACGACTCCCACAGGATCTCCTCCTTAGTGACTCTGATTGAAAAAAACTATGAATATTGTTTCACAATGACTGTTGTTCTTATCTCTTTGATTACTTGTTTGTTTTAATTAACTTATTTTTCTCTTGTTTCACAGTGTTAAGAAGATAATAGGAGCCAACTTGGTTTTCCTTACATGTTATTATATAGTTCATAGAGATTCAATTAGCCAACAAGGATCTGTAAAGCATGTACTGCTGATCGATTATTGAATGAAATAAAAAAAATAGTTGCATTTGACTAAAATACGAAATTTTAAAATATTTGCGTAGTAATAAGATGTATGTCTTGAATTTTCAGGCATCACAAAGTTCATTAATTTGGAACGTATCTTATGTAATTTTTAATAGCATCCTGGATTAGTATTTTGTTTTCTTTTAAAATTGTGCAAGGAACATTGGACTTCAGGGCAAGCATATAGTGATCCTTATTTTAAAAATATACACGGCTTCAGTCTCCTCTGTTCTTTAAACCTTCAACAAAGCACTAAATTATTTCTGCACATACCTTCTCGTACACCTTTCAGACTCTAGCCTGCACAATTAAATATTTCAATTAAGTATTCAAATTATATAAATGATCAGTTATTGTTTAATAACGCTGAGATTCAGGTTTTCTATTCTATTCCTTTTGATAGCCATTCTGTGTACAGGGTGTTTCACAATATCGCTCCCAAAACAGTACGCTCTCTCGCTTGAACAGTCAACTGTTCTGGTATTTAGTGAACAGCTATCCAGATTGCAGTAATCAAAATGTAACCGGGCAAAAGTCCCCATCTCACGGTGCAACGCGCATGCTCCCCATATGTTGGAGTAATTTGCATAGGGAGGGACCTAATCTCACGGAGTGCAACATGTGTAGCTTTCTCCTCCCTTCTATTTCCCCTTAACTTGCCCATTAGCTCGATGATAATGGGAGGAGGGGAGGGCCACAGCTTCGCCGCGCTCGTTATGCAACCCTTCACACATTCGCGACAGATGGTGCCCAGCCGCTTCCGAGTTTGTTCCCTAAAATAGTTTTGTTTTAATATCTATAAATTTTATTGCTTCTTTTCCCTTGGTGTTTAATTTATTCTGCTCAAAACTCGGATTAAAGTCTGTGCTCAACTTTGGTCTCTCGAAGGACACAGTATATACCACACGTGGAGGCAAATGTATTGACCAGATTTCTTCTCGTATTTTCGAGTTGGCATCAAATAAAGCAATCGAAGCACATAGCATATGTAAGCATGTATGGATTGTTAAAAAGGCTCAATTATTGAAAGATAATGAATTTCTACAGAATAGCTGGTGACATAATTTTGTGATCTATTTAACTTAAGCTGAAGAATGAATTATAATGTAGAATACTAAAAAAGTAAAATGGCACTGCCTTCCACAAATATTTAGGATTGTTTTTAACAAGACCCCTAGGACTTCCAGGATCCAAATAAAACATCAGTAGGTGCTATTCAACAAAATTATTATTGCGAATGCTCAAAGGTGATACAAAAGGATGATTTAAGGTATGTAAATACTAACTTAGTAAGAAATGGAATAAGACAACGCTTAAAAACTTAATTCTAATTGGTTTATCTAAATCTTTTACAGGGGTTTCCTTTACTTTTCATTGTCGCTTCACTAAAGTGAACTAGTTAAATTTCTTCTCCATACAGCGTTGTAATGACGTATGCAAAACAGTCTCCTCTTATATTTCTCTCTTTAGGTAGTCCAAGAGATGCCCTTTCCCTGAAAATAGTAGCGCTCCCTTTTCGTCGCAACTGATGTTACAACTTTCCTAGGAGAAATTACTTTGTCACAGCATTTGCCAGCTTGGTTAAATCCGAATTGACGTTCTTCTGTAACCCACTCACGTTATTACTCTCTTATACAGCAGCTGCTGTTTGGTATTACAGAACGTTCTAGAGTAGAAATTTTATAGAAGATTCCAGTTATATGATGTCCGTGTGTTTACTCTGGGCTAGTGCGCTACTTATCTTTATTTCTTCAACTGCCCAATGCCCGAGTTCTCGAAGCTTGCGTAAGCCACTTCGTCACATTATTTGAAACAGTGTAATACTCTTTTGAAAGAAATTTAAGGAGATGTTTATGTATAAAAGAAAATGTTAGCATTCTTAATAAGCAGAATAAAAATTATATATATGACAAATAAACCTGTGCAGTGATTGAAGCATAATTTAAATGGAACTAACAATGAAAATTAACGGAAAGTACGAAAATTAAGAAAAAAATAAATAACGCGGCTGATAAGTTTGTAATATTAGACATTAAAGGATATTCTGGTACTCTAAGGAGGTCTTTAAATTATGAGGAGTAGAACATTTATTTTTCAGGTCAATTGGCCTGCTAAACATCGGCAGCCAATAATTGACACGGCCTGCACCGAAAGGGTTAGTGAAAATTGACACCGGCTTTGGAAACTGAACATTTCTTATTTTAGTGCATTAAGATTCATGTCATCCTGTGAGTTTGGAAAGATAGTCAGACTGAAAAATTCAATGCCATAGCCGGGATTTGAACCACGGATCTTCTGGTTTCTGTCCAGCCGCTCTAACCAATGAGCTACTATGGCCAATATGCCGACATGACTCTCCAACTGACTCGTGTTTTTCCCGGTAAACCACTTAGGAGTTCACATAAACACATGAGACAACTACATTAATGGGGACTTATAACATGTAAGTACTTCAAGGCCCGGGCTTTATAGTTAACCACTTTCAGGTCAATTAATTAAGATCCGTGGTTCAAATCCCGGCTATGGCATTGATTTTTCAGTCTGACTCTATCTTTCCATACTTTGGCCTACACACGGCCAGTGAGAAAGAACAATTAATTTCCATTAATTGACCTGATAGTGGTTAACTATAAAGTCCAGGCCTTAAAGTACTTACAAGTCGTAAGTCGCCATTAAAGTGGTTGTCTTATGTGTTTATGAGAACTCCTAAGTGGTTTATCGGAAAAAAAAACACGAGTTAATTGGAGAATTTAATGTCATGTCGGCATGTTGGTCATTGTAGCTCAAGGGTTAGAGTGGCTGGATGGCAACCAGAAGATCCGTGGTTTAAATCCCGGCTATGGCATTGAATTATTCAGTCTGACTTCACACGGACAGTGTGAAAGAAGAATTAATTTCCATCCTGTGAGTTTATTGGTGAATTGCTGCGAGAAAAATTGTATTAGGGAACATGGATAGCTGGTTCATCACTATCAAGCTGCCTTGAGAGGAAAAGCGCAAGAGCAAGGGATGAAGCGAAGGACACGGTGGCAATAAGATCTGGTGCGATATGCTCAGACGCTGGCGGGGTCCATCACGTTTCCAGATATCGCATTCCGACGTTAGGAGACTTCACGGATCTCGAGGTCCGTCTCGCATCCTAAGCTACAGTATATATAATTTCACAAAGTTAACTCAAATGCCATACTTCTCGTCCAATATCTATACCTGACCCTTTGGTCCCGAATCATAAGGATATAAAATGATAGGAAACGGATGTCAAGTTTATACAAGCACTCCACCTTTCGTTTCCAACCAGGAACAACTGGGGAAAAATAAGAGTGACCTGTTAAAAGAAAATTGACCCAGTACGGATGTGAGTAGAGTATCCCTTAGAGATCCCTTTTCTTTGATATTAGAAGATAGTGTAGCTAAATGATAAAGCCCTACACAAACTCAGTTTAAACCGTTTTATACTCCCTTCAACAAGGTTTGTACTTCATCCCTGACAATCGCTAGCCTCGGGTACTTCCTTAACTATTTATACGATGGAACTAGAGACTGTACTTTTCTATTTTTAGAGTTAGTCTCGGAACAGCGGCTGTCTGCTGTTCTATATGCACATAATAATGTGTACAGTAATGTTTATTAAATAACAAAGAATGACCTCCAGTGCGCTGTTGAAACTCCTAAGCCAAATGCATGTTTCACAGTTGCAACGTCTCTCACTTTGATGTCCAGTTAACGAACTTGTCCTTCTATATCTGCCGTTTTGGAACTTCATTTGCAAAGCAAACAAAACTAGCGCTGCATGTTAGTTACGGCTACCCAGTGCATGTTCATTCCAGAATAAATACTGCCTGCTGGCTCGGCTGGACTAGCTGCAGTTTTTCCCTTGCGTGTGCGGTTCGCTGTCACGTACTCAAAACTATTCCAATTAATTTCTGCATAATTCCTATTAGTAGTGGTGGGCGAAAATGACTGAAAAGCTAAATGAAACCAGTTCGCTAAATGGAATAAATTGCAATAAAGCCACTGTAATAAAATCACAGTAAAAAGGTATAGTCCATGTGCAATATTCTTGTACTTTCGGAACTTCATTTCTGGATTCCACAACATTAAATTATACTTAAAACGCTTGATGAGAAACTAAAAGCAATAACTTATAAGAATTAAGTTTAGCTTCCCATACTGTGATTTGTATTAACTTTCTTTTTAACTTTTCATACAACCTCTTCAAAACGAAACGCAATCATTCAGGCGTTTATTTTCAGTTTACACATATTTTCTCTTACAGAGGGTTGTGTTTGAATACCAAGAAATTACGAAATAGTCGCACAGGTTTACAGTGAAGGACTAATATACGAGTTCTGTTCAATAAAGAATGATCATAATTTGTTTATGGTCATAATTTTTCGCACTAGAATTCAATCTTATTATATTCTGGTAGCTTAATGTGAAACAAACACGCCATAGTAGCTTCATTGTTGGTACTCCTGGTTCCCGCCTGTGAGAATCAGGCAAGTTCAGACATGTTCAGTATCGCCTAACGGTGCAATGGAGGTAACACGCGAGGTACAATATGCGGCTTTGAAATTCTGCTTTCGTCTCAACAAATCTTCAGTGGCGGCCTATACAAAGTTACAGGAGGCTTATGGAGAATCTGTTCTTCCCTACATCACAGCTCGAAGGTGGTTTAAAATGTTTAAAGAGGGGAGGCAATCAATTTCAAAGGAAGGTGGATCCGGTTCTCCTGTTACTGATATTACGGAAGAAAACATCAACACTGCCGGTGCCATTGTGAGAGAGGATCGACAAATTACCTTAGTATCACTTTCTGAAGTACTGAATATTTCATTGGGTGCCACCAACACGTTGGTGAGGGAAAGATTACACATGAGACATGTTTGTGCACGATAGGTTCCAAGACTGTTGATTCCCGAAAAAAAGGACATTCGCATGCAGGTCTGCATGCAGTTAAAGGTGATGTTAGAGGAAGATCCGGAGTTTCTTTCAAACGTAATCTGTGCTGATGAAACTTGCTACATCATTTTGATCCTGAGAGCAAACAGCAAAGCTCAGTGTGCAAATCTCCATCACCAACCCACAAAAAACCAAAAGTGGTTGCTTCTGCTGGGAAAGTTCTGGTCATCTCATTCTTTGATATTCATGGAATGGTTTATTAGCAAGTTGTACCTGCACAATCAGTAGCTGGAAAGACTACAGGGATATCCTGAAAACATTGCAAGTCCATATCAGACGCAAAAGACCACATCTCCGTGAAGCAGGCCGGATGCTGCACCACGATAATGCGCGGCCGCATATTCCCAATGTTGTTGCTGAATATCTTGCAAAAATCAACGTGAAGTGCATCCCTCATGCTCCCTATTGTCCGTATTTAGCCTCATGTAACCTTTTTCTATTCCTGAGCTTGAAGAAACGTCTTCGGGGGAGGCATTATCAAGCATTGGAAGCAGTGGTGAAGGCTGCGCAGGCAATTTTGAAGGATCTCTAAAACAAATGGTTTCTAGCATGTATTTGAAGACCGGTAGAAACGCTGGGACAAGTGCATCGCATTCAGGGGAGACAATTTTGAGAAGGACCACCAAAATTGAGGTACGTTGTCAAAAAAATTGAGATCATTTATTGAACAGCCCTCGTAGAATGAAGTGTATATGATAATAGGGGTTATTTACTATATTATAAACTTGCATAAAATAATTGTTGTTAATCGCCTAGTTTCCTAGTTTTCAATTTTCTCTTTCCTATCTGCAACTGTCTGCATGTCTTTTTATGGCGATGTTTGAAGTCTCGAGTGGAAGCCTGAAATTGTCCCTGCTAATCTTCTTGCTGTCTCCAAAGCTTGAATCTGAAGCAATGGTTCAGAAATGGGAATTCTTTTAGCTCCTGCACTGAACCGCTCGAACAGGGCATGATTTAGCTTGCCATACTCTCTAGATTTTGTGATGCATTTCACATCTCTGCTGTTCCCTTTAACCATTCGTCTTTAATTTTTGTTTCTTCATAATTTCAAATTTCAGATTTCTGCACTTTAAACATCAGTTCTTTGGCTGGACATTTCCTCCAGTGGTAATGTCTTATGTTTAGGGCTCATTTGACAGAAATTGTGCACACAAACTATGCTTTTAAAATCTCAAATTCAGTTTTCTTCCACTCGTACTTGATCACTTAAACGATAGAATAAACACACCGAAAAGCAGTTGTAACCTTACCATCTATGTTGGAAGAAACTTGAGAGAGCCAATGGTGTTTTCCCTTTTCGTTAGATTACAATTTGACTTTATGGTTAATGGAACTTCGTTGCAAGTACAGTCGCCCTTGAGATTATTGTATTTCAAAATATGCACGTTTTAACCCTAACACATAAAATAATCACATGGGTGAAAGCTCATATGGGAATAGAGGAAAACATGAATTGGCAGATGTCCTCGCTAAAACTTCTACAAAATATGCTCATTCCCTGTTAGCTGCCAGAAAATATCTACCGCTAGAGGAACATTAAGTAAACTTGGGAAAAAAAGAGCAGAACTATGGGAAAATAAATTCAAACAGAGGGGAAAAGTGACAATAATTTTTCCTAGTTAAAGGAGAGGTTGAACATCTTCATTCAGTTGTCAGGACATGTAACTGGAGGTGGTAAAATCTGGTCATACTTTGACTGCTTCTATATAATGAACAGTCCAACCTGCTTATTTGGAGCCCAAGAACAAACTGTGGATCACCTGCTACCTGATTGTTCCAGATTGGAAGAACAAAGGGAAAAGTTCCACCAGAGTCAAATGAGGAAACATGGAAAATGAAGTGAAAACAAAGAAAAATTAATGAAGTGTGTAGGAGTAGTTTCGATTTATATTTAGAAGGGGTTTGGAAAATCTATAAATTTATAAAATAAAAACAAACAAAATTGTGTAAAAAATATATGTAATTTTGTAATTGGCCGTAGTAATAATTCTATTACGTAATGTAGTGACGTGGTAGTAAGTCGGCCAATCATATATAAGTAATATATGGGTAGCGAATATGTCGAAGGAATAAATAATCTTGGTGTAGAAACCGAAAGAAAATTCATCTTTCTTTCTGGAACGCCGAAGATATCGGACGCTTTATATATTGCTCGAAAATATTTAAATGTTAGTTCAATTTGAAGTATTAGATTGATTCCGATCAGTAAAGTTTTGTGATAAGAATTATAATGGATTTAGTGTTAAAAGAGATAAACAAAAGATTGATTTCTTATAGAAATTCAAATTAAAAATCTTAGTGATTTCTTCACTCGTTACCGCCCTCGTAACTTAGTTTTCATTGCTCGTAAGTAAAAATATAGCAGAAAAGCATTAAAAGCTAGCCAAGGCATAATTAAGGACTTTACTGATAACTTCGGGGAACATCTTCATCAAGTCATAATATTTTGGAGAAGGTAAGATCGACGAAGTAAGACCAACGACGGAAAACGAGACACCAACACGAATCTTGCTATATATGTTGCCAAAACTTTAGAGCATCGAAACCCACAACAATGGAGGAATACTGCTACACATGTCGCCACAACATGGGGAACATAGCATCTTCAATCATCACATGAGTAGCAGAATAGAAATTTTGTTAAGTGTTGCACAAAAAAATTCGTGGACAGTCTAAAAACTGTTCCAATTGATAAATTACAAAAATGTAATTTTCCAATAATGAAGAAATAATTAAATAATTATATAACTATTGTGAAATCAGAGCATGTAGTGTTACAAATTATCTAATGGGATATGCTGTAATTTGTAGAGATGTTAGCTTCAACATGCTTTCTCTTATACCACAGTGATGGTAAACTTGGGATCTGTCTACTTAGTCGTGACTTCTGAGGAATTCTACCCCTGCTTTTACACTGGAGGCAGTTGGCATGTAGATGCTTTCATTATCTATGAATAAATTGTTTAGAATTCTTTTTCATAACTTATTTTCCTTTTTAATGTGGCTTTAACCTTAAGATGCAACTTCAGGCCTTGGCATTAAATAACCATTTCTGTATTTTTCTTGGTGACGGAGAGGGAAACCCGAAAAGCTGCAAGATGAGAAGTTGAAACTGGTATTTCTACAGAAATTAATACTGGAGCCAACCTGCTCGGTTAACATTATCAACTGTTAAAAGCATTCCTTTCACCCCAAAGTGTGTAAGGGTAACATTATGGACGCTGTAATATTTTGTATTTAGCACCACGTGGTTCGAGCACTGTAACATGAAGTCTGCCATATGGCTCCAGTTATAAACAAATTACACATTACCCAGTGCACCTATTTGGTGTAAATTTTCTGCGATGCAATGTCTTTATTCATGGAGGAAGGCTCTCTGTGGAAGTTGTGTAAAGTGCAGTTGGGAACCTGAATTACTGCAGCCTTGTAACTAGCTACAAAGGATAATACTGTTGTTTAAGTGGAAAAGTTGCAACCTTCTCTTATTTCCTCATGAGGTTCTTTTTAAAGCCTCATGAAGATAAAGCACACAATGCAGGCCGTACATCTTTGTTCTCCACATCTTCCCATTTGTGGGAATCACACAATAGCTGTGTGCAAACAGACAGTGATGCTTTCTGATTAACTGGAATCTGCTGACGGAAACTTGGTGTCTCTAAACTTTGGCACAAAAATAAAATATTATTTATAATATTCGCAATACTTTAAACACCGTAGTTTATTTTTATGCCTCTGTCATACATTATTTTTATAAAAAGTATTTAGTTACTACTTATGTTACTGAAATAATTTTTTATTCCAATTTAATTACAAACTTTCAAAATGCTCTCCTTATTAGGCTACAAAACTTTTCGAATGTTTTATCTACATTTAAAACACTGGAAGAAACAAGTCTTGACTTACGCTCAGTATACCCGAAATAGTGCTATGTAGTTCTCTATCGGTTTTAAAATGGCACACGCGAAGTACTTTATCACTCGTAGAAACAAGTAGAAATCGCAAGTTAGTAGATCAGGTGAACATGGTTAGGTGTAGTGTATGACTTCGATACGTAGAGCGATTGTCAATGAACAGGCACGTGGTGTAAGTGGACAATCTATGCATTGGTAATAAATTTTGACTTATTCACAAATATATCTGTCTTGAGTGGTTCTTTAAGGATGTTACTGTAGTACTAAGAGCTTACTTTGTCTTATTTAACAACCCGTTATTCTAAATTCTTAATTTTTTTGAAAAAGCAGAAGGTGCAGGACTTGGTCTGCACTTGGTTGCAACTTGGGATCGAAGGATGTTTCCTTTGCGAACTTTGTTTAATTCGTAGGTTGTACTGATGAAACAAATTTCATCACATGTGATAATCCTGAATAACAAGATGAGTTCCTTCCAAAGCCTTCTGATCCATTACTGGCAGGCATTACCTGATGAGATATCTGTTCCTCACGAAGTACTCTTGGAAGCACTCCTAATGAACTCATTTTTAAATTTTCTGACTTAACGAAATCCTAAAATTATAAATTGATTTTAACATAGGTAATTGTTTATTGCAAATATCTAAAATTTCTTTATAAGGTTGAGTAATTACATCAATAGTAGCGATAACATCCAACAGGAAAAAATGTTTTAATACAGATTTTAATACAAGGGGCGTCCAGAAAGTAATTTCCGTTTCACTTTATCTCCGCTGCAGCGCTGCGATCGTAATTCCGCACATGCGCGGTAGACGTTCTGTATCAAGCAGAAGAAACGTGCGCCATTTTGAGATCGCTATCAGCCACGTACACTTCGTTGTGCTTGTTTACAATGTCGGTGTTGATTCAAAATCCCATCGCTTGTGAAATCAGATCTGTGATTCGTTTTCTGGATGCTAGGAAAGTGAAACCAATTGAAATTTATCGGCAAATTTGCGATTTCATTCACGACAACACATGACCACACTGCAAATGCGACGAAAAAACATCCTACTGGTATTTGGCTGGAACGTGTTTGACCAACCCCTGCCTCGCTCCTAGCAACTTTCATCTGTTTTTGCATCTCAAATCTTTCCTTGGCGGTCAACACTTCAACAATGACGAAAAGCTGAAAGAAAATGTTTCCAACTGGTTGAAGACACAGGCGCAAACTTCTATGAAGAAGGTATACAAAGACTTGTGCCTTGCAATGACAAATGCCTGCAAAATTTCGGCAGTTATGTGGAAAAGTAGTTTAAGAGTTGTAGAATTTTGTGCAATAAATAATTTTTCTGTATCTGTACAAAATTTAATTGTATTACCAAACAGAACTTACTTTATGGACGTACCTTCTATTTAGTTCACACGTTCCAAGAATGCAACAAAGATTTTTAAAAATTCCCACATTATAAACTATTTACATTTAAAATGTTTCCTTATTTTAAATTTTCTCAAGGATTTAGTTTAAGGAACTGTAAATTTAATTATTTCTTGCCAGGCGAGGCTTTAAAGAAATATTTAAGCTTCACAAACTTTTAAAAACCTTAATGCGGCACTTTATTGTACTAAAAATGAATACAATATACGTATGTTATGTTAATGTATACTAAAATTAATTTAAAATTTAAAATTAATAAATTTTTTTTTATAATTAACACTGTAGTGTTTATAAGAAAAAGAAGCAAAACCCATAAAACTGCAGTCAAATGGAACACCGACATCATCCACGACTGTCGCGTGGTCCCTCTTCTTCCTTTACAAGCTCATTTGACTGCAATGAGTTCATTACGCCTCGCTTTAACAGCAAAATATTGAAATGCTTGCCATTAAGTTGCAGTTACACAATTCATGAAATGACTTCTGAAAACATTTCCAGAAAATTCGAGATAAATAGTTCGTTTTTATCTTAAGGAATGGTATCTGACTGAAAATCGTTGGAGTCATTTTCGTGAAAATAAAAATGTTCTAAAAATGCTCCACCTGAATAGTAGTATGGATGGGGCAAATTTTCATAAATTTTAGTGCATCACCCTGTGAAGTTGCATAACTTATCAAGTTTGGTATCTAACCAACTTTTCCATTTTGAGATACACACAAACACATGCACACCATTTCATTTCATTGCAAGGTCTACCCGAAAGTCGTAGACCCCGGCCTATATGAATCCGGGAACGAGGAAAACTCCGGGGCTCTTTCCTTGGGGCGATACCATGCGTTTGAAAAGCCCCCCCCCCCCCCATCTCAAGACGGAAGGAAGTGGATATGTCACTTACTCGCGGCAGCCCCCGTATGGAAAACTAACGGTGGGGCTGCCTGGTGATCTAGCACACCTAATAGCTGTGCAGGCTGGTAGCGGGGAATCATTAGGCAACCCTCTGCCTCCTTCGGGCAGTGAAGCCTGGCCTGAGGTATCCGATCTCCCACGGGTGTTCAACACACTGCCCCCTCGAGTACAACCCAATTCGAACTGCACCCATTCGGGAGGGGCCCCGTAGGGGGATCCGTCCCCTTCAGCTACCGTGGTGCGGGCGCTGCGGACCCCTAGCACTCGTGGCACGTCTGACGTTATTAGAGGAACCTCGGGCCGAACATACGAGCCCCTCCCTAAATGGGAGTTGTGCGGTTCGGATTGGGTTGGACTCGAGGGAGCAGTGGTTCCCGATACCCGTGGGAGATCGGTTACGTCTTTGGACGGGGTTGAAGGAAGCCATATATTCCCATGTACTAGCCAGCATAGCTAGTAGCTGTGCTAGACCGCCAGGCGGCTCCACCGAGGTCATATCAGTAGCCTTCCCCTTTCGGGGTTGGCGCGGGTCAGTGGCGTATCCACTTCCACCCGTCTTGTGTTGTCGGAACAGTTGGGGGGACTTGTTAATCTTTAGGTCTTTCCCTACTGGAAAGCCCCACGGAGGCACCGGGTGCCCTTCAGGGAGAGCTCGGTAGCTCCCTAGTACAAGGAGGAGGTCAGCGACGGCTGCCTGTGTACTCTAATCGTATTCGGGAGGCGCTCGAATGTTCGGCCGAAGGTTCCTCTTGGTAACGTCAGAGGTACGAATGCTGGGGGTCCGTAGCACTCGCACAACAGCAGCTGAAGGAGACGGATCCCCACCCCCGGAACTTCCTCTAAAAATGCTCTTTTTTAGATTCAGGTGTTTCCCAAGACTGTATAGTGAACTTAGGGTACAATGCGATGCTTCCCGTGCTTCATATATGAGGTGCACTGCAAAAGTAACAAAAGTTCTCAAGTTATTTATTTGCACATAGACGTCTGTCACACGGATTTTACTGCCCTGCATAGTCTCCTTTGTTTAAGCACAGCTCTCAGCGTTCAACTCATTTCTCATAACCTATTTTTCAGTATTCCTCAGGTAGATATTTTAGAGACTGGTATATAGAATCCAGTGATGCCCTTGATGTCCCGTAGGGGAAGGGATGCGCCCCTTTCAGCTGCCAAAGTGCGGGCGCTGCGGACCCCTAGCACTCGTGGTACCTCTGACGTTACTAGAGGAACCTCGGGCCGAACATGCCAAGCCCCTCCCGAATGGGAGCTGTTCGGATTGGGTTGGACTCGAGGGGGCAGTGTGTTCCCGTCACCCACGGGCAATTGGGTACCTCTGGCCAGGCCACCGGCCGCCCGGAGGGGGTAGAGGGTTGCCTTATAAGTCCCGGGAACTAGCCTGCAGAGCTAGTAGTTGTGAGCTAGACACTGGCGGCCCTACCAAGGTTTATTGGTAGCTGCTTCATCAAGGACCGGCGCGTAAGTGGCGTATCCACTTCCGTCCTGTCTGCCGTGTGCAGGCGGGGGGGGGCAGCTTATAAAATAGGTACTGTCCTATGGTAAATAGACCCGAGAGGCCCGGGTTCAGGTCCTACGGGGCATGGACTAATGGGAGTAGATCCTCACATTAATGCTCTTGATGCAAATTACCACCATGAAGACCAAATTTCAATGTGTGAGACAACCAAAAACCAATTCTGTTCACTTTTCTGCAATTGCAGCCAAGGTTTGTTTCCCTTCAGGATGTCTTTATAACCGCCAGTGTCTGTCACGCCCTTCGGGAAATTATGTGAGGATAACCCTATCTTGGTCCCAAAATTTTGAATAGAGAATTTTATCAACTGAGGCGCAATTTTGATTTTTTTTTTTTTTTTTTTTTGGAGTTGGTGAATTACCTGTTTCCACTGGCTTAACTGGTGCACTCACATTCGACATTTGCAGGTCTCTTCACTGATTTTCATCAGAGTTCAATTGCTTAAGCCTGTTGGATGATAAATTAGTTCAAAAATTACTCGGCGATCATCCATGAAGTTTTTCAACACGTCTCCTGTTCTAATCGGAGATTGCAGGAAACGGTGACCCTTCTCGCGGCAGATAACACTGGGCAGCAACAATTTTTTTGAGCACTTCGTGAGGCAATTCCTGCTAATTTTGAGTTGAGGAAAGTAAATGACAATGAAAAATGTTTAATAGCTCTAATTTCTACGATATACACAAGGTGGAAGCATTACATATTTACGAATTGAGAGAAAAGAATACATTTTAATTACATAAATGGTAACAGTGAAAGTGAATTTGATTTTTTAACTGGTAACTCCATGCTAAGAGTTCTAAATTTCTGGAGAAATACTTCGCAGATAGTCGTATCTGAAGAGAATCATGTGGTGGCCTATTGACTTCGTCATTTAGCTTGCCTCTTGTGATGGAGTTCCGTAGAATCCCTATACAAAGACCAACAGTAATCCGCAAGCAATTACTTCATTCTAACGACCCTGATATCTTTGTTCCATTACAGAAATGTCCTGATGGAATCTCTCCCCATGTTCATCACTAACAGCTCCACAACTAGGAGGGAAAAAGTCTAGGTGGGAGTGGAGAAAGTGGATCTCAAGGGACATGTTGCATCCAAGGTTACGGTATTTTTGCAGGAGCACTGCCATCAAATGCTTGCAGTTGCCATCTCTTTTGTTGCCTAAAAATCCATGAACACCCTAGAAGGCTTCCCAAGCTTCCTTTTCTTTCCCCTCCAAAATTTGGTCAAATGCAGCATCCTTTACAAGTTCTCTTACTTGGGGTCCGACAGAAATGCCTTCCTTAACTTTTGCATCACTTACTTTCCAAAATTTCTCTCTTATTGTGTTTTGTTATTTGACAGCTGTGCCAACCCCCAAAAAAATCCCCCAAATTTAAAATCTTCGCTCAAAAATGGAATGAAATCTACGGAGTGGAACCTCAACGCCCAAAACTAGTGCCGCATGCGACCACTTGTAAGTAACTGCTGGACATCCCTGTCATATCTGTGTCGGCTATGGGCTTTATCTGGGAAAACAAGGAAGGAAAGAGGACAGTAGGAGGGAAATGAAGATTAACAAAAAAGAGGAAAAGAGATCGTGGAGTTCCGCTGTCGCACCTCCGTTAGTATTGGTAACTGCTAACTGCGCGTAAGGGTGTGCGCAGGAGTCGTGGTTTCATCTGGCCATGGCCATGACAGAAGACCCGGACCATAGCGCAGCGGCTCAGGGCGGGAAAGGGTAGAAATGAAAGGAGTGGGTACCTGAAATTAAGTTCTTCATTTCAAATTGTCATCTGTGCACTTACTGTGCTTTGGGGGGGTAGTAGGTGCTTGTGGGCCTAGCGAGGACGTTGTTCCGTAATTGGGTTTTGTTGTCCTAGATGCGTGGCGAATTCGTTGAGTGGCAGAAATAAGATTTGTGAAATGATCTGTGTGGCGTCTTTTGCTTGTTCTTCATTGTGCTTTTTGTTGTATTCCAGCTGAGTAGGTGCAAGTTGTGAGTCCAGGTAGTTCTGTCTTGTCTTGTCGAGTCTTTTGCAGTTCTTGTAGTGCAGTGGCTTTGGATGACGAGATGCTGCTGATCAGTCGGAGTTGTGTGGATGATTCTGGGTCTATCTTGGAGGTGATGGATGGTCAGTAGTGCTGTCAGTTTCGTCGTGGCGCCAGTGATGGAGTGTTCCAGTTGTGTTCGCTGGTCTATGGTATCTAACGTGCTGGGGTGGTCAGCGTTGTGTGTTGGAGTTGTTGGTAACTGACTCCTCCAGGTTAGTCAGGTGAGGACCGAGTGGACACTGTAAATTCATCATGAACTCTTAATAATCGGTTCGTTCCCAGTCCTGGGACGCTCAAATCTATATAGATGTTTTTAAGGACATAAAACATACTTTGAAGACAGAAAGAGGCAGAATTGTTAATCCTGTGGATGCTTAATACTTAAACACTTAACTGTGTTGGTTCTTCATTTTATGCGCTATTGCGTATTCATACACCCATTACCAGATTTACGACTTTTGTATCAGCGGCCTTATTTTTCATTTGTTTGGCGAACAGGACATTGTCTTTATGAATAGAAGCTCTTATCTGTTCTAGATGTAGTTTTTGAAACACTGGCATTCAGTTCATTGTGAAGCTTACAATATATGCTGATGTGCATATAATCTGATGAAAACGGGACTGCTCCTCCCTTGTATTTATTTTAATGTGTTTTATCTCGTTATCGCGCTCATTGTTTGCCAGAAGCATTATTTTGAAGTGCTCTAAACGACAGCTGATAGGATTGCCGTGAACGTGCAGACGTGTGCATTTTTTCCCCTCCGATTTTGTATACATCGGCAGCAAAACCGTAAAATGCATTGCTGCATGTTTTTGACAGCTTTATCCACACAGTAGAAATGACGTAGCCGCAAAGTGTTGGTTTAATTTTTGTCAGGTTCAAAAGTTTTATATTTATGTCCTCTATGTGCATGTTATTTGTGAGAGATCGCATCTCACCCTAATACCTACACTGACTCCCATAAATAATCGGACAGACTTTGCATTTCACTATGGAGTGCTCTATAAAGCGGGATAGATTATGTGTTCCAATCTCAAGGTACTCCTTGTGTTAAGTAAAAATCATTTGACATAAATATCTATTTTAGAGATTGAAACTGTGGCTAAACGAAGAGCTTCATCATTCAACCTTGTTTACATCATGAGTTTACGGCACAAAAAGTATCGGGCAGAACAAATGAAATGCAATACAAAACGAGTAGGTGAAGTCTGTCAGTAGACAAAACAACATCGTAGAAGTAAGACTACTGTGCACCGAAAAGGCAACAACATAGTATGGGGCCCAGAGATTAGCAGAGTACCTCTGAACAGAGACAGTGATCTAACACTATGACAAGAACAAAACATTCCGGGAAATAGCAGAGATTGTGAGCCTTAGCAAAAGTACAGTTAGTGACATAATTTACCAGTATAAGTATGAAGATGAATCTCGAGCAAAGCCAGGGCGACCAAAACTTCTTACCGATAGGCAGGAGTCTTATATTTTGCGGAAGGTAAAACACAATCCGCGTATAGGTGTTCCGGTGATTTTTGCTAAGATTCAGAAGGAACTGGGACTGACAGTTAGCCCTGAAACGGTCAGAAGTGTCATGTGAAAACAAGACAGCCAGTAAAAATCCATACATTTCCAGCAAGAATAAAAGGAAGCGATTACAATTTGCCAAAGACTTTAACAAGGCAACCGATTGGTGGGACCAAGTTATTTTTTGTGAGGAGAGCAAATTCAACCTTGCTCGTTCCGATGGCAGGGTGGTTGTGTAGAAGAAACCAAAAACGGAGCTGGAAGGGCGCAATTTACAAGACACAGATTTACAAGACACAGTCAAACACTGCGGAGGGAGTGTAATGGTATTGGGCTGTATTTCGTCTACGGGAGTGGGAAAGCTGGTGTTCATAGACACAACCATAAACAAGGAAGTCTATCTTAGACTATTACAAGTGCTTAGACCGCTTGGCTCTCACCAAGGCGGCCCGGGTTCGATCCCAGGTGACCACAAGGTGAGATTTCTGGTGGACAACGCGGCGCTGGGGCGGGTTTTCTCCGGGACCTCCGGTTTCCCCTGCCATCTCATTCTACCGGTGTTCCATCTTCATCTCATGTATCATCAGTGTCACCACCTGCGGTGCCGTATGTAATAAAAGCGGGCGTTAAACACTACACACATTGACTATTACAGCAAAATTTAAAGCAAAGTGCAGAAGTGATGGGTATTTTGGGCAGCTTCTTATTTTATCAGGATAATGATCCAAAGCATACGTCCCACATTGTGCAGCTATGGTTACTTTACAACTGTCTTCATGTACTGCATCCACCCCTTCAGTCCCGGAACCTTAATCCCATAGAAGTTGTATGGGATAAACTGTAGAAGGCCGTGCGGAAGACCCCATCACCTCCAAGCAATATTTCAAGGAGAGGTTGCAAGAGGAATGGAGCAAACTTTCTAGAGTGTATGTACCTGAAAATCCTGGTTTACAGCATGCCAAAAAGTTTGCGAGAAATAGTGAAAAGAAGACGGAGAGTCACAAACTACTAAACCATATTTTGTATCACACAAGTTATGTCCGATTACTTCTGAGGGCCAAAAAATGACTTTCTTTTTAATTCTTAAAAAGCATTCATTATATAATTTTTATGTGAAATACCATTTTCTTACAAGAGCGGGCCATGTAACTGTCAATTATCATTAATTTCAATAAAAGCTCCGCTTTGTCCGATTATTTATGGGGTTCTCTGTAGTTTTTCCTAGGAAAAATTTCTAGATTGTTGACAAAATGTACTTCATGATTAAACCTGAGTGAGTCTTAACATTTTCTGTCCTTATATGATATATGTAATTTATATATGTGTAATTTATACAATATATAATACATAATATATTGCTTTCATATATGCACTAAGTTATCCAAAAAGTCGTATCAAGACGAATTGATATTAGGATATGCAACTGCTTCTTTTCATTTAAGCTAACAGTCGCCAGAAAAAGAATTCCCATCTCATTTTTGGTGTTCCTGGACTACGTCTTCCTTAAAGTATTCCAACTCTGGCCTTACGCCCGTTCGGTCTATATGGTCATTCCATTCTTTCCTCCTGTCTACCCACTTTGTTTCAAGTTGTAATTTACAGACGTCTCTTATTGTTACATTAGGTACTCTATTCCCTCTGGGTTTTCTTGTACTTTTCGTAATTTATTCATTTTAGTTACATTAAGAATTTTGTTTTTGTGGTTTCGGGTCTAGTTCCTGCAACATAAGTCATTATAGATCCTCATTTTAGTTGCTCTTCTCAGATATTTATTCTTCCAAATGTAACTATTAAGACACACTGAGACCGCAGCAACCTTATTAACTTAAAATCTTAACTTCCGGTTTCAAAAATCCATCACTACTTATTTTTACACCTACATAATTAAAACATAAATCTGTTGCATTATTTGTTCTTTTAAAATTTACACCTCATTGGCCATTTACTTATTGTTAAAACCTTTGTCATTACCGCATTAATATTTACACCTTAATTTTCAAAAACTCAAAGAGAAGTGCTGTAACAACCTTTGTAAATTGTCCTCTGTATTAATTATTTAATCATTTTCGTATACAAATAATTTTTCTGCTGTATCCAAGGTATATACAAGGGGCGTTCAGAAAGTAAGTTCTGTTTCAATTTATCTCCGCTGCAGCACTGCGATCGCAGTTCCGCACATGCGCGGTAGACGCTCTGTATCAAGGAGAAGAAACGTGCGCCATTGTAAGATCGCTGTCAGCCACGTACGCTTTGTTGTGCTTGTTTACAATGTTGGTGTTGACTGAAAATCCCGCCTCTTGTGAAATCAGTTCGTTTTCTGAATGCTAGGAAAGTAAACCAATTGAAATTTATCGGCAAATTTTCGATGCTTAGGGACAAAATGCGATGAGTGATACAATGGTGAGAAGATGGCTCCGACAGTTCAGTGAAGGACGTAGTGATGTGCAAGATGAAGAACGAAATGGGCGTCCACCTTTGGTTTCAGAAGAACTGATTCACGCGATTGATAACAAGATCCAGGAAAACCGCAAGTTACAATTAGTGCTCTCGTTATGGAATTTCCCCAAATCTCACGATCACTAGTTCATGAAGTTGTTACCGAAAAACTGAAATTTCGTAAACTTTCTCACGTTGGGTGCCAAAGGTTCTTACTGAGCAACTCAAAACAAAACGGATGGGTATACCCGTTATAACAAAGGCGGCGAAGAATTTCTGACAAAAATAGTCACAGGAGATGAAACTTGAGTTTCTTACGACACTCCTGAAAGTAAGTATCAATCAATGGAATGGTGGCACACCTCATCCCCAACAAAGGTTAAGCCGAAACAAATGGAACAGGAAAGGCATCTTACTCATAGATTTCTTAATGCGTGGTCAAACAATGAAAGCACATGTTTATTGCGAGACACTTAAGAAAGTGCGCCGCGCAATACAGACTATGCGCCGAGGAATGCTGTCAAAAGGTGTTTCTTCACGATAACGCACGACCACACACTGCAAATGCGACGAAAAATATCCTACAGGGATTTGACTGGGACGTGTTTGATCAAATACAGTCCTGACTTAGCTCCTAGCGGCTTTCATCTGTTTTTGCATCTGAAAACTTTCCTTGGCGGTCAACACTTCAACAATGACGAAGTGCTCAAAGAAAATGTTTCCAACTGGTTGAAGACACAGGCGGCAAACTTCTATGAAGAAGGTATACAAAATCTTGTCTCGCTATGACAAATGCCTGCAAAATTTCGGCAGTTATGTGGAAAAGTAGTTTAAGAGTTGTAGAATTTTGTGCAATAAATATTTTTTTCTGTATCTGTACACAATTTAATTTTATTAACAAACTAACAAACTAATTATACTTTCCATTAAAATCTTAAAAAGTGGAGAGCTGAGAGTATCCCCTTGTCTAATTCTTTGAGTTTTTGGTATTTACTTCTATTATAAGTTTTTACTTATACCTTCTGTCACTAAAATTATACATATATGAAATTGGGTAACTTAAATATGTTAAATATTTGCTTTAAATATGTAAGAAATTGACGTAATTCAAAATACTAGTTTTGGGATGGCTTTGTTTCAAACTAAACAATTTGTATGGAAACGTCTGCTAATCTCTCTGTGCGTCTTAGTTGAGGACTATTTAACATTATATAATGCAATGTGAACTTCTCAATGCCAAAACGTTTATGTAACTTAACTAGCATTACCTAACTAGCTACGTAACCACAGCAACCGCATTTGTTGTAAAATCTGTCATTACAAAGGTGGATAAGCTATTACGTAATTATAATGAAAGTAAAATATCATTCATTTTGAACACGATTCTGTCATCTGTAGAAAAATATAACATTAATAAATTGCATCATTCTTTTGTTTTATTTTCACCGATCAACAGTGTTGCTTTACATTATTTATGAATAATAATGTTGAATAGTTAGATAACATGTAATGTAATACTGATAATCTATGTGGTAATATAAGGTATAGGAATTGACCTAATAGTGGTATGAACTACAAAGTGCGGGCCCTTTAGTACTTGCAGCACAGTAAGTCGCCAGTAAGGTAGTTCGTCTCGTGTGTTTATCAGATCTCTTAGCGGATGAACGGGGAATAACTTGAGTCAATTGGAGAATTTAATGTCGCGCTGGCACGCTGGCCAGGTAGCTCAAAGCTTAAGATCAACCAGACGGAGACCGGAAGATCCGTGGTTCAAACCCCGGCTATGGCATTGAAATTTTCATTCTGACTGTACCTTTCCAAACAAAGTATATTTAACCTTTGTTGTAACTGGATTTATTCATGGTGAGAAAAGCAATTGTAAAGCAGATTTACTGAGTGATGTGTTGGCGAAATTTTCACTTTATTCTTGCTCTCTATAGGTTTTTTTCCCCAAGAGGTTAGATTTGACCTCCATAGATTTGTAGTTCCTTGTAGATTAGTAGTCTGTATATTCCACAATAAACCGATGTTTTTGGTGGTTGCAGCACGTATACGGGGCAGCATGTTTTGAGAGGATAAGTTTTTTCACATAATATTGAGCATTTCAATTCAAACATCAAAATATTCCGTGGCACATAATTTGGTGATTCACAAAGAAGCAAGTGAAACTGTACCTCTACAATAAGATATTTTAGTGACATTTCAATTGGTAACCATGACAACAGGTAAAATAAGGCGGATATAAAAATTTTTAGAGATAGTGCCAGGATATGTAATAGTCTATCAAAGAGAAGGAGGGAGAAAGGGGGGGGGGGAGATGTCTGATGACAATTCAAAGTAATTTTCAACTTCAAATTTGTCTCAAATATAGCCGTGTCATCTCCATTCACAGCAGTAGAGGTGTTGTTTATCTCTGGAAGATCGTAATTGTAAATACGGAACTGTATGGAAGTTGGAAATCAGCCTTGTGGCACTTCAGCTAAATACGAGCATAAAGTTGATCATATAAGCAGTTTAGCGTAAAAAAGTGCAAATATCTAACAATTTATGGTTTTCGGGTTAATCTACAGTTATAATAATGATTTGTTTAACTATCAAATCTGTTTAATTTGAAGTTATTTTACAGAAACAAAACAAAATATAAGTGGTAACAATACAATAGGAAGAACATACAGAAAAGGAAAAGTTCGGGATAGCCAACGTAACTCCAATCTTCGGAGGCTTGTTAGCTACAAATTTAAAATATTATTTGGATTATATATAATATAATATAATATAATATAATATAATATAATATAATATAATATAATATAATATAATATAATATAATATAATATAATATAATATAATATAATATAATATAATATAATATAATATAATATAATATAATATAATATAATATAATATAATATAATATAATATAATATAATATAATATAATATAATATAATATAATATAATATAATATAATATAATATAATATAATATAATATAATATAATATAATATAATATAATATAATATAATATAATATAATATAATATAATATAATATAATATAATATAATATAATATAATATAATATAATATAATATAATATAATATAATATAATATAATATAATATAATATAATATAATATAATATAATATAATATAATATAATATAATATAATATAATATAATATAATATAATATAATATAATATAATATAATTTAACCATAAGATTTCATGCCAGTGTCGAAAGCTTCTGATACTTCAAAGAATAGAGTAACGTTGTTTCGTTTTGTTTCGAAGGCAACATTCGGTAGTTCTTATCAACTGAGAAGACGGATACACTGAAAGGTAAGGTATATTATTGTTGTGATAAACGAAGGATTATATGTAACTACATACAAGATTTTCAAAACAGCTTTGGTAGTGTAGGAAGAAGGATAACTCAGTGACAACTCGATGGTAATTGCTGTGTGCGGTTTATGAGAAGCGATAATTTGTGCTAACTGTAAAGTACCCAATCTTCAATCAAGTAATGTACATTTTAGTTTGATTAGTAAAGAGCTTTTTTGGTAATGTGCTTGAAATAAGATTAGGAATTAGTGATTTGTATTGCAAAGCGTTTGGATGATTTAAAAAAGGTTCTGCAATCATTTTACTTACACATCTAGGTTTAACGTCCACGGCTGTACTATGACAAACTTGGAAAATGTGAACAATGAAGCGCGCACGCGTCTTATTGCACATTCATAACTTAGACGTTACTAAGTTTACGGAGTCCACTGATTTCTTGTACCAGTTATACCAAGTCATTCAGGAGGAGGTGGAATTGGCCTTGCAAGGTCTTTCTAGAAAATTTAATATATAATTTAGTTTGTCTAGAGATATCCCAAAAATGTTACTTTGATGAAAATCGTTAGCCATGTTTGTAAAAGTAAGTTTGGAAACCTACGAAAAATATAAAGGCAGCTACCCTATAAAGCTAAAATAGAACAGTTCTAAACTGATTATATGACCATGAACTACAAGAGCTCTAAAATAGTAATCCAAAAAGAAATTAAACACACTTTAACACGAATCTATTGCACCATAAAAACCCCCTAAATGCGCGTTTGAAAAGAGCAGTTAACACGTTCTTTAGACTATGAAGCGTTAGGTACGCGCATTTCTAACTGCAACAGTACTGCTACACGACCCAATTCAAGGGAACGTGATAGTATCTGTTCCATTGACCCATCCCAGTGGACCGATTGCACGTTAACACGCGCACGCCCAACCGATATTATCAAAAAGCAATATTAGCAATATTCCACCTCGGAGAGCAACATCCTTTGAGCTTTTGACTAGAGATAACCAGAGAATAACACGCCAACCGCAGAAGAAAGGTAGTTTAATAAGGGGAATGTATGTTCACCTTTAAGCTAACGATACAAGACGCTAAAAACATCGTCTTCGTTATTTTTGATCCATCTCCAAACAATTCGTCAAAAAGGAATAATTTACAGTCCCAATATTTGGCAGTATCACTTATATGAATGAAGTAAACAAGATAGTTATCGCGTGCATGATGCCTTTGTTTTACAACTAAGGCCCTGAACTTGAGGAATGCTTTCGTTTTGAAATGCCTCAAAATAATGTATGCCATGAAACTAATGCTAGCCATGAAACTTTCGAGTTTGTCACCTTTTTCGCTACCTCTTTGATTTCTCATTATAGCCTTCTTTGAGACCTTAACAGTGTTTATTCCACAGCTTATTTGGACTACATTATTTAATCAAGCGACAGTGATTTATACCGGTTTATTTATACAGATTATAAAGACTACACACTGCTCCTGATGATGGATAATGCCTCCCACGAAGGCGTTTCTTCATGTTAGCGAATAGAAAAGTCATATCGGGCTAAGTCCGGACTATAAAGAGGGTGAGGGATGCACTTCACGTTGATTTTTGCAGGATATTCAGCAGCATTGGCAACATGCATCCGCGCATTATCGTGGTGCAGCGGAAGTGTGGTCTTTTGCGCCTGATATGGGCTTGCAGTGTTTTCAGGACATCCCTGTAGTATTGTCCAGTTACTGATGTGTGTGCAGGTACAACTTGCTGATAAACCATTCCATGAATATAAACGAATGAGATGACAGTAACTTTCCCAGCAGAAGCAACCACTTTTGCTTTTTTGGGGGTTGATGATGAAGTAGATTTCCACACTGAGCTTTGCTGTTTGCTCTCAGTATCAAAATGATGTAGCAAAGTTTCAAAGAAACTTTGAAAGAAACTCCGGATCTTTCTCTAGCATCAGCTTTAACTGCATATTATCTCTATAGCAGCGGTAGGCGATACCACAGGCGGAAACCAGGAATGAAACTACTACCGTGTGTTTGTTTCACGTTAGGCTACCATAATATAATAAGATTGAATTATAGTGCGAAAAAATAACGGCCGTAAAAAAACTTATGATCGTTGTTTATTGAAGGGCCCTCGTATTTATACACTTTACATAGGCATTGGAAAAAGTAAAAATAAAAAAAAAGTTGTTCTTGTGACAGTCATCTCTCAAATGACATTATTGAAGTATTTAAATATATATAATACAAATATATAAAAAAAAAAATGTGGAATTCTTAAGACAGCAGATATTGATACCGGAGTGAGACAAGGGTGTTGTACAACACCCACTTTAATTAATTTATATTTAGACTACGCAATCAGAGTATGGAAACAGCACCTAAATATTTTAAATATAACTTCTTATAATCGATGGAAATTAATCATTTGTCCATACTAGCCGTGCATAGGCAAAGGTTTTGGATAGTCAAACTGAAAAATTAAATGCCATGGCGGGAATTTGAACCACAGATCTCCTTGTTTTCATCCAGTCGTTCTTGCCCATGACAGTGCAAGTCACAACAAACAGTGTATCTCGAATACGAGAGCCTCTATTGGTTTACCAGGAAAATGAGTCAATTAGAGAGTTTGTCAGGACGGCACGTCGCCCACCTCGGTAGCGTAGATGGTAGCGTGTGTGTCTCACGTTCGAGAGGTCCAGAGTTCGAATCTCGGTCAGGGTGAGTTACGTGGATAAGGGGTCTTCCGGGGTTTTCCCTTATCCTTCCCGACAAATGTCGGGTAACCCTAAGCTCCATGGACCCTGGACTCATTTGATCATCATTTCACCCAATTCATTCACAGTCCGATATGACTTACCTTGGAGGACGTAAATTACAAAAAAGTAAATACATAATTTTTGGAATCTACAGTGTCATAAGTAGATATTGCAACTGAAGTTGAAAAGTTTTTTTAAATAAATATGTCATAAGATTAAAACAAGTTTGAAATAATGTATAAGAAAGAATGCAGTGATGCAATTTTATAAATCCATGGCAGACCCAATACTAATAGGGGAAACTTGGAAAATGACGAGCAATGACGAAAGCAGGTTACAGGATACAGAAATGAGACTTAAGATCAGTTTTGAGAGTGGATAGAAGATACAGAATAAAGGATGACAATATAAGAAATCGATTAGATCTTTAACTAAACGAAGAGATAGTTCATGACAAACAAAAGTGAATAGAACACGTAGATTGTCCTGATTATGCAAAGACAACTGAAGACAAAATGCGACCAGCCTTTAAGGTTTAAGCTTACTGCATTCCCCAGCTTCCTTTGTACTTACAAGGAACAATAAAAGAATTTTTCATTTCGATTGGAATAAGAATAAGATATTCTAAGAAATTTGTGTTGAAGAATGGTTAAATAAAATTGCAAATGTAGCGTATTAGAATTTATCTTATTTTTCAGTTTTGTGAATACCCACTGCTTTTTATTTCTGAACCTGTCCCTATCCTTTTTATTAGAGGCTCCATTTTTCTACTCCATTACTTTGTGTATTACTACAAGCACGAATAGCCGAGCTCGTTAAAGGATGGAGTTGTAAACAGAACATAAATGCTGGCAGGATCGTCCTTTTAGACTGATTATTTATGCTGATTCTTAGGCCTTATACCTGACGAATGCTTGAGAGAAACCTAACCACCTGGAACGCTACTTTCGTAAATCTGCTTTCTCAGTCACCTCAAAGTATGTCCAGCAAAAGATTACACTGAACTGTTGAATGGAATATAGTCCATATACCATAGGCATGTGTAGAAGGAAACGCATTGAAATACAACAAAGCTACTAATTTGAGGATTAAAGTGAATGCTAATTCTCCTGTAAGGTCCTTTGAGGGTATATGATAGGAACAGTTGCAAGTTATTTCGGTCGAGTTTAGTGCTGCTAATTTCAAACATTTCGTGTTAATTAGTAAGGATTAGAAATGAAGTGATGGTATTGGAAGCCGAATCTTTACGGCGTCTGTATGGGCCAGACCAGGCAGATCCCGGGGGTGGAAAGCAAAGGGTTGCTGGCGGCAGATCAATATGGACCATCCCGCCGCCTCGCGGTCGCTCACTCCCTTGCCTGGCTTGACGGGAATGCATCACCAGTCGCTCTTTCCCAGGATCACCCTTCAGCAAGTGTCATTGCAATAACATTACACCTTCTCTCTCACGACCAAACACGCTTTGTGACGAGTACTTCAAACAGGAACTTCTCTTTCATTTCTACTCATATTTATAACATTACCTGATGGCTTGTCCGAAAGAAACTCCATAAATCCAGTGGAAAATTAAGTAACTCCATTTAGCTGCTACATTCTTCATGAAATTGTACATGATAAATCTTATTCCAACCCTTATAACGTACTTAAATATAATACGATTACTTCTATGTAATAACGGATGACAAATCTCTCCAATGTTCATGAAGGACTTTCTTAAAAACTGTATTATAGAAATTAATGCATTATCTATTTGTACGCTTTAGTGGTTGAAGAATCCTCGGTCACAATAGTGGGTTAAACTTTAAATCTTGGGTACCACAGTTGTTAAAATACTTATAATTTGCATTTTTTTCTCATTATGCAGAGACCATTAACAGGTACAACGAAATTAATACTACTTGATTATTTAGAAGCAGAGGTAATATTAAGGAGGGGAACACCTAGCATCTCGATCCAAATTGGATGTTTTGTGTATATATACCCCAGGATGGAGCAGCTGGAACCGTACTCGTGAACGGAAAGCGTAAGTGCTACAGACGAGCAGAGCTCCCGCTTGACCATTTGACTGGTAGGTGACCTGCCAAAGACACCAGAGGGTGACTCAGAGGTTCCCCTCCAGCAGGACGAAGCTCCAATGGCCAACTTCTGGCGGAGCCGAAAAGAACGGTCAACATCTGCCCGCTGTCGACCTACACACACTCCAGGACTGAAAGAGGGGAAGATCCGTGGTAGAAAACACATCTCCAGCATTCACCTTACCGACATTGCCGACCCAAAGAAGTCGGCCCTCGGATATCGACACCAAAATCTCCCGAATACGAAATTCACGCGTATATAGAGCTATCTGTCTCGGCATAAAACCACTTAGCATGCCTCTTTGATGACATGATTACAGCATAAGAGGTCTGTTAAAAAATTATCGCGAATTTTAAGTTTTCGCTGGCTATGTACATTCGATATTCAATTGTTTTGTGGAGTTATGTTGGTACAGTACGCGCAAGATAAGTTGAGTGCTAGATTTACGGTGTGGTGCGGGCAGAGGGGAAGAAGCGAGAGCTAATGCTCTTTTGTTTCTGCAGTGTGGTCAACCTTGAGAACAACAGTTCAGCAAAATAGCGTGTAAGATAAGCCAAGGTATCACAAGTAACGTTGCATCCTCTGAAAACATTCCTTAGTTTTGCCCACACCAACTCAATTGCATTCAGATCAGTTATACGGAGGTAGACGAATAATAATGTGTCCCCTATAAAGAGCCATAATATCCACAAATGTTCATTCAAATGTAAATCATTTTCAAGTAAATGTTGATGCACATTACAACCACACTCGTAACAAGGATAAACTGGCAATTCGAGCGCACCAAACGAGGGTTTATGACGAAAGCTTTAACTACAAAGGGATAATGTTATATTATCTTCTTCACTTCACGGCATGGGCAGAATGCCCGTTCCGTCTGTTACAGGGTTTATGTCGAATCGTATTGATGGATGACGAATTATGCCCCTCGTTGAGGTGACCATTTGGAACAGGGTTGAAGTGGTTTGGGTAGATTCCCAACGTCAATGGGTGATGGAGTAATTATATCCCTCGATGTGGCGACATTTTGGTGGATGGAATAGATGGTTCTTGAAGTCCCAGCTTACCTCGGCGTGACTTCAGTCGGTTGAGCAAGATATCTTCTTTTACAGGGGTGGTACGGCGGAAGGAAATTTTACGTAAAATGAGTAATCATTTTTATCTGTATTAAATAATGTAGAAACTTTTATTTCCTTACTTCAATCAGCACCAGTTCGAACAAAATGTATGATACAACATTTATAACACTATTCTTACACAAGATTCACTTGATGTGACGCGTTTATATCTGGATGCGTGCAAGAATTAAAAGTTTTATACGGTTGTTCACTACCGTGTATAATAATTAAATTGTGTGTCTTCTAGCGATGATATTTAATGTAAAGATTATCTAGTTATACTCGATGATTGTTATGAGAATAGACTTATATTCTTCCGCACACAACGGCGTTTAAGAAGAGAATTTTACATCCGTTCACGGTGACTGTTAGGAGAAGAATCACCAGTTCATCTTCTTCTACACATTAGCATTTCGCTAATAGTTCGACCCCCCTAGAGGAATATTGAATATCCTCCATGGCAACGTAAAATCTTTTATATCTGATTGGTCCACGTTTTACGATATACGCGTCACACCAATCCCAAATAAGTTTGTTATTCAACACTTTTGTGACGTCATTTTCACTTACATAGCTTCTCTGTGCATGACTCACTCTACTTAACCTCACATAATACAATATTTGAAACTCTTTGGGGACAACATAAAATAACTGTTTCACGTCTCACAATAATTGCTCCTTTCATCTCTTTTTAGGTCTACTAACATCTCTCTTTCCTTGTGGCTGATATTGGAATGCAATCTTAGGCAGTCTTGTTTCGGACATTCTTTGTATATGCTGCATTCATTCCTTTTGATATTTTTCAATTTTGCTACTTATCGAGTCTACGTTGAGTTCCTTTCTTATGTGTTCATTTCTTATTCTATCCAACCTTGTGCATCCCTTTGTTTTCCTTAAAAAGTTCATCTCTGCTCTTTGAATTTGGTTTTTCATTTTCTTCGTGAGTACCCATGCCTCACTTCCATAAAGTAGTGCAGGGACTGCCATTGTTTTGTACCACTTTAATCTTGTATCTGTTCTTGTTTTATTTCTCAACTTTCTGTGCACTGTTCCACAAATCATTTGGAATGTTGCAAGCTTTCTGCTCACATCTCTGTCTGTGCTATAAAACATATCTCCAGTATTAACCTTGCCGACCCATCAGACATTGAAAGCAGTATCTCCCGAATAGGAAGCTCACGCGTCAATAGAGCTATCTCGTTCTCTTAGCATGCCTGTCTGATGATATGATGACACACAAGAGGTATGTTCAAAAAGTATTGCGAATTTCGAATTTTAGCTAACTAGGAACGTTCCATATTCGATTGTTTTGTGGTGTTATGTTGGTACTCATTCCTCACTTGTGTTGAGAAGCTCGGCCATTTTGAATGTTCAATTAATTGTTCACTGCTATTTTGCTTGGACGTGTTTTGGCTTGTCTTCGAATTTTGACTGTTCCAAAAAATGGAATAAAGAATGTGTATCAAATTATGAGTGGTAAAACAAAATTAAGTGCGCCGATGCATTCCGAATGTTGATTGTGGCATATGTGAAACTTCCTTGGACCACAACTACCTTTATCGGTGGTACAAAAGGTTCTCAGAGTGTCGAGAATGTGAACGACGAAGGGTGCCCCGGACGACCGAACTCAACAACCCTCAAAACATTGCAGATATGAAGAAAATAACGTTGGCCAATTGTAGAATCACTGTTAGAGAGGATGCTGAGGACCTAAACATACACGATTTGATCGTGTTACTTCATTTTGTCCAATATTTTGTGATGAGACGGGTCGCCGCAAAATTCGTATCGAAGTTGCTCAATTTTGACCAAAAACACCATCGCATTAACGTTGCTAAGGAGCTGTTGAACTCTGTCCGCGACGACCCAAATTTGCTCCACCAGATTTTCATGATGATCAATCATAGTGTTATAGTAATGACGTGGAAACTTGAGCTCAATCATCGCTATGGATGTTGCCACACCAGCCAAGACCGAAAAAAGCGCGCCAAGTTCAGTCGAATGTGAAGAATTTTCTTAGTTTTCTTCGATTACAGGGACGTGGTGCATCGTGGAGTTCTTGGTACATTGTAGAAGAGTCAATAAGTAATATTGCCTGCAAGTTATGCGCAATTGTTTGAAGCAATCCTCCAGATTTGCGGAGGAACAAACATTGGCTTTCGCACCATGATAACGCCCTGCTCGCACATAGTAGCTTGTGCGCGAATTTTTGGTCAAAAAACACACTTATGATGCCGCAACCACTTTGCTCCCCACGCCTGGTCCCCTGTGACTCCTTTTCTTTTTATTACCAAAACTGAAGAGACCCATGAAAGGAAGACGCTACGTCACGATTGAGGAAATAAGGACGGCATCGAAGGAGGAGCTAAACAAGTTCACAAAAAACGATTTATTAAAAGTGCTTCGAGGATTAGGAAAAAAAACAACGTTGCTACGAGTGTATAATATATCATTGGGATTTTTTTGAAGGGGACGAAATAGATATCCACAAAATTCGCGATATTTTTTAACGGACCCTATAAATCCAAAGGAAATGGAAGCGAGGTTTGTTAGAATATTTACATACCCAGAAACCTCACTGGCGGTATCTCAGAATTAAAATAATGGTCATTCATAGGTTTGAGCAAATTTCCATTATACAGTTTACAAAAATATAAGAAAATACCAAAAAGCTATTTTAAAAGCACAGTGACAACTTCAATCTCCTTACACCCCCTTTAAATACAACTAGACTTCTCTTCCCACTTCTTCCTAACGCATTCATTTGTAGTTGTTATTTTTTTGCATGAAATTGATACCTTAAATTTCATATTGCTATGATCTGTATGCAAGTTTAATACCTATATAAGCCCAAACAGACTAAGTTTATGATTGATTTATTTTATTGGCTCGCAAAACTAATTTATACTCGGAAAAAAGAGGGAATTTTGGCGGCAACTTTTTAAGGATTATTCCTCAAACTAACATCAACTTCATTTACATTTATTTTCACTTGACTAGAATACTATCATACTTTACTAATTGGTATTAATGGATAAGGCAGTTTTAATTAACGAAATAATACAGAAAGTATTTAAAACATTAAATGATATTGTGAGAAACTATTTGATCTAGGGCTTTTAGATTTTACACCATTATTTATTTACTTATATTAAGTATGCCAATTTTCTAACTTAACCTAAACCATTTACATACAAATAACACTGTTTAGGATTAGCCTATGAAGTCTTCATTTGCTTTAAATGTTTATATACTTGTAAAGAGCAAGAAATGAATAAATTTATACTATAAAGAAAATTTAGGATACTTGTGTGCAATCCTTTTTGTGATAACTTTTGAGATATTTCTATTATATAGAATTTGCAAATACCGATTGCAAATATCGTCATAGCAATCAGATTTTTGAAAATGTCCTATATTAAAACGAAGTTTTAAATATGTAATGAAGGTTTAATTCGAATAACAAAAGATAGAAGAGACTTGAGTGTGTATTGTTTCTAGAAGAGCAGGTAAAACATATGAATGTAGAACATCAGGCTTTTCTACTGTCCTAGTACTCGTGTTAAAAATACACGTGGGCCTTATTTAGTAATCCATAATTTTGGTTTCAGTGTTCCAGGCTGAAGAGATGAAGCCGTTCTCAAAGTAGCGCAGTGTATTGATGCGTGTGTCGGAAACGTGCGTGGAATTGGTTCATGTGTATGACCAGTGTTCGCTTTAGTATCGTGACGAATTTCAAGATTTAAGGCTATCGCTCACGATACCTAACGGGGAAGCATGGTGGTGACCACTTCTCGTCAACATCTGCCTTGCGTATGCGACATGAGGTCGGCACAAGGGTCGTAGTGCCACAAATGTACCATTAAGAAGGTAAGAATACGTTATTTGTTTACGTGCTGTCAGAGGAAATTGAGAAATGCAGAATTGCTGGGGTGCGTAGGCTGCTTTAATCAAATATTTCAGGAATTTCTTAAGAGCCTTCAGTAGGAACGTTTAATTGGCTGGCAGGGATAAATTCCCAAGAGGATTTAAATTTATTGAATTCTTGTAATAACGAACGTTTCAGATACTCCCATTTTCTGCCAAAAGCTACTAACATGGTGCTTGGTAACGCCGAGTTTACATCTTCAAAAACATACATGAACAAGAACATTTCTGAGTAACATTCCACGGTACAAAAATAAATAAGTTTTGGAGGAGTTTACTGCTTTATTACTACTCATGGTTTGTAGAACCTGCATTGCATTATGCCCTGAGAATTATACAGTATGATTATTATTGGAAGCAACTTCCCCAAATAAGGTCAGCCTAAGAAACCTGTTGCATGCTTCCTGTTTTCTCATCTAGGGACCGATCTGTATAGTTTTAATCAAGTATGGTATCTGTCTCACTAGATTTGTGCCTCTTTCTAATAGTGTATAAGCTCCAAGAATCTGCTATCAAGTATACATGTACCAGACTTACTAGGTTCAGCATCTTTAAAGAATGTAACAAAATTCTACTACCTCAATCTACACTTCATATGAAAAATTTTCAAAATTCTTTATTTGCCAAAACGAATGATTTTGATTAAATCGTTTGGTATATTTACAAAGAAAATCCTAAACTTTGTAGTTAAGAATTCCATTCCGAAGAAATTTTGTATAATTTGGTGTAACTGTTAAATGTCAAAGCCAAAAAGGAGTTATCCATTAATGCTTGTTTCAAAAGTTCAATAATTCTTCACTTTTTAAAACCCCCCTCGGAATTGAGCTGTTCTTCACGATGTTATTCAAAGAGTATAAAATTTGAAAGCTGTGATACCTTGCAAAATATAAAAGTGCAATATAGTTAGACAAGATCCGTTGTAAATTCGATGATATCGAGCAGGATGGCTTAGGCGGTATGGCCCATGCCCTTTGTTCGGGAGTTCGTGGGTTCGGTTCCCATAGCCCACCCTCCTTACCCATGGGGTTTCCCGTGATTGCTGGGCAAAAATAGGGAAGGATAATTGCATTCCCTGAATTTCTTTTGCTTCATTTCATTTACTTCCCTCCACTTCTCGGCACACTTTAGCCTCCTAGTTAGCTATTGCAGGTTCCAAGAGAGAGCGGGACTTTCAGCGTCCAGTGCTCTCTGTACAGCCTCGTCCTCCCAATTGGGAAAGGTGTTAGACCTGTCTTCCTCAGGGGATATGTTGGTCCATAGGTGAGGAGAGAGCCTGCTGTACGAGCCACCACTGAAGAGTTTAAACGTACAGTTGTTAGGGGTCCTACCCTCTATTGCCTTTCCTCATTCCGGTCGCCCTTAATATCCTCTTATTAATCCTTAATATCCAATCCAATCCTCTAATTTCACCCCACCCTCCCGTGGGATCCCATCAAGGACATATGCTTAAAAATTTCATTGCTCTAGTTGTCAAGTCTTTCAGAACATTATCATAACATCGAGGCATTTTCAAGTGTTAGGTCTCGCAAACATGGTGCATGTGTTTCCCGTAATTTGAACAAAAATTTCACAAAATTGCATGTATAATCAAATCGTATTATCAACGCTATACATATAAATGAGACAAATGTTATTTAATTTTACAATTGCTCGGACATACATGTGATTCTGAAACGTTTTATAATGTGACAATTGATTACAAATTTGGATGCTGCAAAGCACTGTTCCATTACTCGCACTATATGGCACAATGTAGCAGATTTGTTTCATGCACAAGGTAGAGTAAACAATAATGAAACTTATGGTTGTAAAGCGGTCAACTATCGTTCAACAGTGGCAAGTTCTACTCTTGGGTCTAATGCCATGCATATGGCAATGGAATTATGAAAGTATTACTTTAGTTATAACTATGCACCTTAAAGCCAAATGAAACAATTGCCATCATTATTAAAACATTTGAACTGGAGTAAGGTCAAAGGCAAACCTGATGATCTGAGGGGGGATATTAATTACACGATGCTCAAATTTTGCTTATCAAAACATTAAAAAATGGAAATCACTGCACATAGTATATTTATATTAAAATAATTCATACATGGTGCAGATTTAATGATTGTTTTTATAGCATTTCGTTATGGCTAATATGGAGTATATGCATTTTTTTATCGCAAATCTAAATTCATGATACTTTTAAGCGCTTAGGTCTTTGCATGAGGCGTTAGTTTCACATGCTTTAATTTGACAGATTTGTTGTGGAAATGTTTTCATAAAAACCGTACATAACCTTTAAAGGACTGTTCTTCGCAGATAACTAGTTTTGATCTTGACGAAGGCAGTAAATATCAGTAGGTCAGCAGCCAATTAGCAGCAAAGGCAGCAAAGAGGTGCTTACAACCACGTGTTCGATTTGGTGTGAACAGTGTAGTATTTTGCTGTTAGACTTTATTTTAGTACGTAATATGCATCTTACTTAGTCTTGGTTCTTGGATTCTTCAGGGTCAGGTTTGAGTATGTCGAAAGGTGCAACTGGAATCGATTTTAAGATTGAAATTCACCAATGTCACATTTGAAACGGTCGAGTTCACATAAATACCATATTTTGGCTAAAAGCACGGGACTACGACTTTGCAGAAGTTTAATAAAATCACAACCGTCTTCATCCGCGAATTAGTGGTCAACCTAATGATCCGCCAAGACATTCTGAATGATTCACCAATAGCATGAACGTATTTATAATTATAAATTTTCAGGTTGAATCTGAAAATAGTAAGAGCTTATTCATTTACCTATCTAGAGAGTCTTACAACAATAATGTCTTATCTTTAGCATGTAATACCTGAACTTGTTATCCAGTTACAGCAGTCACTTTTTTCATGTGGTTACAGTTATTGAAAAATAGCCATGAAACGCCACAGCATTCAATAACGCGTAGAAATTGTGAAAATTTACTATCAAAATGGACCTTCTTGTTCGCCAAACCTTCCGTGTATTGCGTGTACATAATCCTACAAGGGACTGTTTTTGACCTCAATTGCATGGTATGGACCTCGAAAAAAATCTGGTTCCAGGAAGATGGTGCCACATGTCATACTGCTGTCGAAACAATCTTATCTTTTGAAAGTGAAGTTCAGAAGTTTCACCATTCCCCGTGGTGATGTTGATTGGCCCTAAAGATCATGTTATTTAAGGCCGTTGGATTACTTCTTGTGGGGTTATGTTAAATCTGGGGTTTATACCAACAAGCCAGAAACAGTAATTGATATGAATAACATGACGCATGTTACTCGTGAAGTTGGACCTAATTTACGTTCTTCTGTCATTGAGTCAACCGTATACGCGCAACCCAAAGTCGCGATGATCACTTAACTGATGTTCTCTTCCACAGGTATTGGCATTATTTGTTCCAAAATAAAGAAAAGAAGGCTGGCCCCGTAGCTCAGTCGGTAGAGCACCTGCCTACCGTACTAGGGGTCCCGGGTTCGATTCCCGGCGGTGAGGGTGGGGATTTTTCTCCGACCAAGATAATTCCCCATCTTCACCAGAGTCTGGAAGTATGAATGAGAGTGTGCGTGTGTGCGTGATGTAATGATTAAAAACTAAAAGGATAACGAGTTAACACCTTCGGTATGTTCCAAAGGAGAACGGCCGCCGATATGACCATAGTAGTTAAAGGCGGGGTATCAATGGAACAAGGAAAAAAAAAAAAAGGAAAGAAAAGAAATAAACCTCTATCATTTATAGAAACTGTTTTAAGTTCAAAGACAGTGTGCTCTTGTTGAAAGACCCTTTCGTGTTTCGTACTCTGGGAGTCACATTACTTTCCTATCTTGTAAATGGAAATAGAAATCCGGCTCTAGTCAGAATCTGTTCATAAGTTTAAAGAGCCATTTCGATCCCCACTGCGCCTAATTTTACTGAATTGTGAAAAAAGAAACTCAAATTGCTTTCCTGATGTTCAGGATTTGCTGAATGCTCGTGTACAAATTAAACGACGAAACGTTTTCTACTATGAATGTTATCATGAATAAATTTCGTTCAGGAATTGAAGATGCACATCTTGCTTATATATTTGTTCCATGCTGTAACTACTACATCCAGTATTAGAAATTTTTGGATTAAATAAAACTTCTTATGTTTCGTTGAACTTGATCTAGCGGACCTTCCAGATTCATTGGAATTTTTTTTATTAAGTTATATATTAATGAGATTATTCCTTATAGTACAAAATATTTAATATCATTGCTTTTAAGATTTGAAAAACTGCTCATATTGTTTTAAAAAGTAATTGAATAGAGTAATTGAATAGCCTCAAACCATAGTTTTATGTACTAGAATAAAACTAAATTTACCTGATACTAATACATTATTTAATAATGTAGTTCAAACTGATTATTTAAATGGTTTTACTTAGGCAGCTCTTCAAAAAAGCCTTTTAATATAGTGGGCCAAGCTCGAAATAATTTGACACCCTTGCTGTAGAGGATGTTACTGGTGCCTGAAATATTGATTCATCATCTGATTTCTTTGCTGCTATCCACATGTGTTCTATAATGCTACAAATAAGATTTGTGTAGTTAGTTATAGATTATAAAACATACTATGACTACGTAAGATCTTTTGCTGCTGCCAGACCTCAGGAGGGGAGGCTGAAACAAAGGAACCAGAAGAGGCGAAAAGGAACCGGCAGACGCGCAAAATCTCTAATAGTTCCTGGCTCGAAGTTCTGTTTCATTGCTAAAGTTGTGCAGAAAGGACAACGAACTATCCGTTTAACCAAGCAGCACTGTAGAGTTCAAAGTACCTAATCCTTATTATAAACAGACGTCTCCAACAATTAAAACATCACTAAATTATGGAGTACAGCTAAAAGAGCAAATTATACATTGTAAACTCTTTAGAAACATAAAAGCATCAATACCAAGTATCGCCACAAAAACAGATCGATGAAAGCGAATAAGACACGATGAAAATATTGCTGAGGACAAATTAAGTGTAACACACTCTACAGCATATGAAGTTTGTGCCAACACCTGAGTCAGGAATAAAAGCAATCAGGATAATGAGCAAAAAGGTGGGACAGGTTCCGAACAAAAGCGGGTGATTATGACTAAAATGACAATACCCATTACGCACTGTCGTTATTACAACAACTTCTTCACGATGACAACGACGACACGCGTCCCAGGAGTAAGTGAAAGGTAGCAAATAAATAAAACGAAGCCTTAGGACTCAACTGAGCGTATAACCGTGCAGAGATGCTGTATTTGAGAGGCAGTCAGGCAAATCGATAGAATGGACAGACATAGTGTATGTAGAAGCGACAGTGTGCAAACAATTAGCATTGGTTGATGTCCTCTTGGGCGTGAGGCGTCCTTTTCGAGGAATGCGCCTGCAGGACAGACAAGATCGAAACCACACATCAAGTGATGGCAGCTGGCGACGCAAAACACCTCACGGCGGTTAATGGATGAGCAGACACTGCGATTTACCGACATTGTTTGGCACCACTTGGAGTGGAACCGAGCGAAATTTACCTGACACAGCATGCTGTTAGTGCATTGCCTTGTTAGAGCTTGATTAGGAAACCAGTATCCCTTTCCAGCCTGCATGCTGGAACAGCAAGCACTCCGCATCGGAAATAAGTGATCTGCTCTTATGATCAATACCCTCTAGGACCAGCAATTGTGTGCTTCTGCGTGACAGAAAAAAAGAAATAGCTTACTTGATGTATTTCTTTACATCCAGGGAATGATGCATGTTATTTACACTTCTATACTGCATTGTAAAGAAATTCAATTTATTTCTGGATAAAGAGTAAACAAGTCTTGAATTTAACAATTTTTTCACCACTCAAAGCTCCAGCTCGTTCTGACGTAGATACCATTATAAAACAGTTCTGGTATGCTGCAAATTATTAAAATATTAAAAAAGCTTTAAAGTAACTTTGTAACACTTCGTTAAATATATGCCTTCAAATTGGGTCTTTCAGTTGAAAATTGAGTAAAAATAGTTTTACTCCAATAATATAGGTAATGGTGGCGCTCTGCAGAGTGACATTCTGATTCTTTTGTTACAAAGAATATACTTAAATGGCCATCATATATCACTTCAATAAACAAGAGACCTAGTTTGAAAAGCCACGATCAATTCCGTGCTATATTTATTTCTTTAAATACCACTTAACAAGTATTGCAGATGTAGAAGTTATGAAGCAATATCAAAATGTCTAAATACCTTTATTGTAATTCCATACAAGTGTTCACTAGTGATGCCAAATCCCCTCCCCCCAGGGGCCTACTGCGCTAGGTACGGGATTGGTGCTCCCGGAGTCCCGAGCCAAATCTTTCTATTGGGTGCCTCTCAGTGGTGAGAGATCTAATGCCCCTTAATTTTGGTTCACATCCGTGTTTGGTCCTAAGCGAAGTCAAGCGAAGCCAGAGCCAAACCAAAGCGAAGCCTGAGTTAAGTTAGTGAACTTAGTAAGGACGGAGCGAAGCCAGAGCGAGATAAGAGCGCGACCGGAACCTAGCCAGAGTCAAGCCGGAGTTAAGTTAGAGAATGAAGTTAGAGCAAAGCCAGGCCGGGACTGAAGGGGGCCGGAGCCCAGCCAGATCCAAGCTGGAGCAAGTTAGAGTGGAGTTAGTGAGGTTAGAGTGCAGCCGGAACCTAGCCAGAGCCAAGCCGGAGTTAAGTTAGAGAATGAAGTTAGAGCAAAGCCAGGCCGGGACTGAAGGGGGCCGGAGCCCAGCCAGATCCAAGCTGGAGCAAGTTAGAGTGAATTTAGAGTGGAGTTAGTGAGGTTAGAGTGCAGCCGGAACCTAGCCAGAGCCAAGCCGGAGTTAAGTTAGAGAATGAAGTTAGAGCAAAGCCAGGCCGGGACTGAAGGGGGCCGGAGCCTAGCCAGAGCCAAGCTGGGCCAGTTACAGTGAATTTAGAGTGGAGTTAGTGAGGTTAGAGTGCAGCCGGAACCTAGCCAGAGCCAAGCCGGAGTTAAGTTAGAGAATGAAGTTAGAGCAAAGCCAGGCCGGGACTGAAGGGGGCCGGAGCCTAGCCAGAGCCAAGCTGGGCCAGTTACAGTGAATTTAGAGTGGAGTTAGTGAGGTTAGAGTGCAGCCGGAACCTAGCCAGAGCCAAGCCGGAGTTAAGTTAGAGAATGAAGTTAGAGCAAAGCCAGGCCGGGACTGAAGGGGGCCGGAGCCTAGCCAGAGCCAAGCTGGGCCAGTTACAGTGAATTTAGAGTGGAGTTAGTGAGGTTAGAGTGCAGCCGGAACCTAGCCAGAGCCAAGCCGGAGTTAAGTTAGAGAATGAAGTTAGAGCAAAGCCAGGCCGGGACTGAAGGGGGCCGGAGCCTAGCCAGAGCCAAGCTGGGCCAGTTACAGTGAATTTAGAGTGGAGTTAGGGAGGTTAGAGTGCAGCCGGAACCTAGCCAGAGCCAAGCCGGAGTTAAGTTAGAGAATGAAGTTAGAGCGAGGCCAGAGTGAAGCCAGAGCGGGACCGTAGGTGGGCCGGAGCCTAGCCAGAGTCAAGCTGGGCCAGTTACAGTGAATTTAGAGTGGAGTTAGTGAGGTTAGAGTGAAGCCGGAACCTAGCCAGAGCCAAGCCGGAGTTAAGTTAGAGAATGAAGTTAGAGCGAGGCCAGAGCAAAGCCAGGCCGGGACTGAAGGGGGCCGGAGCCTAGCCAGAGCCAAGCTGGGCCAGTTACTGTGAATTTAGAGTGGAGTTAGTGAGGTTAGAGTGCAGCCGGAACCTAGCCAGAGCCAAGCCGGAGTTAAGTTAGAGAATGAAGTTAGAGCGAGGCCAGAGTGAAGCCAGAGCGGGACCGTAGGTGGGCCGGAGCCTAGCCAGAGTCAAGCTGGGCCAGTTACAGTGAATTTAGAGTGGAGTTAGTGAGGTTAGAGTGCAGCCGGAACCTAGCCAGAGCCAAGCCGGAGTTAAGTTAGAGAATGAAGTTAGAGCGAGGCCAGAGCAAAGCCAGGCCGGGACTGAAGGGGGCCGGAGCCTAGCCAGAGCCAAGCTGGGCCAGTTACAGTGAATTTAGAGTGGAGTTAGTGAGGTTAGAGTGCAGCCGGAACCTAGCCAGAGCCAAGCCGGAGTTAAGTTAGAGAATGAAGTTAGAGCGAGGCCAGAGCAAAGCCAGGCCGGGACTGAAGGGGGCCGGAGCCTAGCCAGAGCCAAGCTGGGCCAGTTACAGTGAATTTAGAGTGGAGTTAGTGAGGTTAGAGTGCAGCCGGAACCTAGCCAGAGCCAAGCCGGAGTTAAGTTAGAGAATGAAGTTAGAGCGAGGCCAGGGTGAAGCCAGAGCGGGACCGAAGGTGGCCGGAGCCTAGCCAGAGTCAAGCTGGGCCAGTTACAGTGAATTTAGAGTGGAGTTAGTGAGGTTAGAGTGAAGCCGGAACCTAGCCAGAGCCAAGCCGGAGTTAAGTTAGAGAATGAAGTTAGAGCGAGGCCAGAGTGAAGCCAGAGCGGGACCGAAGGTGGCCGGAGCCTAGCCAGAGTCAAGCTGGGCCAGTTACAGTGAATTTAGAGTGGAGTTAGTGAGGTTAGAGTGCAGCCGGAACCTAGCCAGAGCCAAGCCGGAGTTAAGTTAGAGAATGAAGTTAGAGCGAGGCCAGAGCAAAGCCAGGCCGGGACTGAAGGGGGCCGGAGCCTAGCCAGAGCCAAGCTGGGCCAGTTACAGTGAATTTAGAGTGGAGTTAGTGAGGTTAGAGTGCAGCCGGAACCTAGCCAGAGCCAAGCCGGAGTTAAGTTAGAGAATGAAGTTAGAGCGAGGCCAGAGTGAAGCCAGAGCGGGACCGAAGGTGGCCGGAGCCTAGCCAGAGTCAAGCTGGGCCAGTTACAGTGAATTTAGAGTGGAGTTAGTGAGGTTAGAGTGAAGCCGGAATCTAGCCAGAGCCAAGCCTGAGTTAAGTTAGAGAATGAAGTTAGAGCGAAGCCAGAGTGAAGCCAGAGCGGGACCGTAGGTGGGCCGGAGCCTAGCCAGAGCCAAGCTGGAGCAAGTTAGTGAATTTAGAGTGGAGTTAGTGAGGTTAGAGTGCAGCCGGAACCTAACGAGAGTCAAGCCGGAGTTAAGTTAGAGCGAGGCTAAACCGAAGCCAGAGCGGGACCGAAGGTGGGCCGGAGGCTAGCCAGAGCCAAGTTGGAGCAAGTTAGAGTGAATTTAGAGTGGAGTTAGTGAGGTTAGAGTGCTTACGGAGCGAAACCAGAATCAAGCCGGAGTTAAGTTAGAGAATGAAGTTGAAGCGAAGCCAGAGCGGGACCGAAGCGGTGGCCGGAGCCTAGCCAGAGTCAAGTTAGTGAATTTAGAGTGAAGTCAGAGTGATGTTTGAGTGAAGCCAGAGTGAAGTCGGAGCCAATATATAATAACCCATGGCGCGACAGCCCTTAGAGGGCCAATGCCTACCAACCCGACTGCCGGCCTCACGCCCACTTACGCACGGCAGAGGTGGACGATCATCCAACCGATACGGGGAGGAGATGTGGTCAGCATCTTGACATCCCCCAGCAGGAATGTTGGTTTTCATGACCAGGGCCGCTCCTCACTTTCCTCACGATGCTGAGTGGGCACCGGTCCTATACCCGGGACTTAAAATACCCACCACATGGGTGGGATCGAACCCAGGCCGCATTCCGTGGCCAGGGACCAAGGCATAGTGCCTTAGCCCGCTACGCCACGGCGCAGGACAAGTCAGAGCCAAGCAAAGCTAAAATTGAAGCAAAGCGGATCTTTTACTTCCCTAGTTGAGGTTATTTATTTTATTGCCATGTTTCAGATTTTTAATAATTTATCTGTGGCTATTTTCATGGTGAAAGGGCACTGATGACCATGAAATTGAGCACCCTTATATATAAATTATCATTCATGCCAAATCTTATCTAGGAAAGCTTTCCTTCATTTTATTTGTATATTATGTTGTAATAAGGTTTGTTAGCAGGGCATTCTACGTAATTTTGTAAAGAAAAACCTGAGGCGGTACTTGCCCGTTAAGTACCTCGTTGAGCCCTCCCGACACTCAACATCTCATATAATAGCATATGTGACGGGTGAGGGCTACGGATGGGAGGTTTACAACAGTTCGGGGTTTTTCTCAGGGTAGGTATGCATGGATTCTCCCTTTTGAGTTTCAGGAAGTGGGTGCTTCCTGACAGTGTAAGGGCATTGTCACATAGAAGATACCACGACCGTTGAATGGCAAGTTTATTAATACAGGTCGTCCTCTCCACTCGTCACTGTTCTGTTGATGGGATTTGCCCGTTGCTGTGCGCGTCACATGACGGCTAGTTTGAATCAGTCGCGAGTGAACTTGTAAATTACTAGGACGCGCCGGGTGGTGTATGTAGCTGTGTACGCGTTGTCGTTCCTAGAGGTAGAGAGAATCACTTCGCTCACTAGAGTATTTCCGGATAATTATACAACAGAGTTTGATAAAATCTTAATGATGTAATGTGTTCTAATGTTTCCCTTACTTGCTAACACATCACTGTTCGATAACCACCTAATGTGTGTTGCTCCGCCCATTTACGAACACGGATTTTGATAAACTTTCCATACTTATTGCCCCCCCTTCACTCGCCACTACAGTGTTTTTCCTAGCAAACATCAAACGTCGCCATTGCACAAATTTCTCCTTCCTTTCGCCGAATTTTGGACACTTTAGAGGTCATGTGACCTGTTACTCGTTCCTTATAGGATGTGTTTCATCCCTACTCTTAAATTTCGTCGCAATTTCTAGTTTCTGAGGAACGTATTCCACGCAACTTTCACTTCCCCACGATCTAGCTAATTAATGCAGAAGCACGTCTGAAAATGTGTATCTTAAATCCCCGGTGACATCAGTGAACCAAACTACACATTAACTGAGATGGTTATTTTGCTCGATTGTCGTAGATTGTGTTTTTGGCTACTTCGGAATGCAATAGAATAAATCTATTTTATATGTTCAGGACTTCTGTACTATGTAAATATTGTGAAAAGACTTTTAGACGAGAAGGTAGAATTTTTTGAAACATAAACCACTATATTTGTGTAACAATTTTCCACCATTCTGACCGAGAATCCTTCAGTTACCAAAGGCTACCTATACGTTATAGTTTGGTATGATTTTTATTCAGTACTAAAACAAATGCATCTCGACCCTTTGCTTACACGGCAGCCGTTCAATACAATTGCATACTTAATACGTGTTCAACGCACTTAATGGTCATTGCTTTTCATATTTGTCAAAATTTTGTCTATCCTTGTAAATCATTTGTTTCAACTTCATGTTATATTGTTAGTGTGTCTGTATTCATTTAATCTCACTTTTCGATACTTCTCACTTGAATATCACCCTATTCCTTGGGTCCCCTTTCCCAATTACAAATTATTTAACCACTAGCAGCTTTTCTCAACCCTTCTTCTGGTTAACCTGTCACTTCATCAAACGTTCTCACATCCTCTCCTCAACTTCTCACAATCCCCTTTTAGTCTTCCCTCCCTTTCCAAAATTTGCCCAGCCCTATTGCATTTGCTTATCTTTTCCTATACCTCTCCTGACCCATTTTCTTTCGGAACTTTGTTGATGAAGAGAAAAATGCAGTATGGAATTCAAGTAGATCAGATAATACTTTTGTAAATAACGTGAGATAAATGAGATTAATTCCTTGGAATTTTTAAAAAGCTGGCCGTTCAACACTGACAAGTTAGCTATAGTGCGTTCTTTGATCGGCCGAACCGCTCCGGGACGGCACTACAACGGGAGAGGGCCGGGGCGCTCTCCGCCAGAATTACGCCTTAAGGACCAGCAAGTCTTAAGGAGCTCTAACTTTTATTAAGCTTACCTGTTTCACAGCAGATGTTGAAATTGACTATCATCACGAGCACATTCCCTGGATCAGTGAATGTAAGGTAAACTGTAAATGAAGTTTAGAATGTCATATTTGTTTGATTTATGAGTCACTATGTTTACACTCTAACTTTACTTACTTGTTGTTGTATCATTGAAACGTTTTCAAGATCATTCGATCTTATCCTCAGCTGTTTGGTGACTAAATGAACCTTCCTGTTCTTCCACTACTACGGAGCTCCGATCACTCTGCCATCTGGTGTTAGGGGCACTACGTTTTAATACTTCATTTAATGCCAGGATTTCAAAATTTATAACTTTATCACGGTTTTTTTATGAATATTTTTTCCCAAATATCCAATTCTATGGGTGTACTTAAAGATTTTAACAGTTTAATGTTGTGGCCATTGTTGTGGTTTTCTGTCCAAAAATGGTGTGAAACTGCAGATTTTTGTTTGCCCCTAACACCAGATGGCAGAGTGATCGGAGCTCCGTAGTAGTGGAAGAAGAGGAAGGTTCATTTAGTCACCAAACAGCTGAGGATGAGATCGAATGATCTTGAAAACGTTTCAATTATACAATAACAAGTAAGTGAAGTTTCAGTGTAAACATAGTGACTCATAAATCAAACTTAAATATGAAGAATACTTCACTGTTAATAATGCTTCTGCTTTTAATATTTAGAATTTCATGTTTAGTGTATTGATATATAAGGCTTAATTTTAAATTTTATATGCTATTTGGGCATTTTGTGTTAAATTATTCAACGCGGCGCTGGGGCGGGTTTTCTCCGGGACCTCCGGTTTCCCCCACCATCTCATTCCACCGGTGCTCCATTTTCATCTCGTGTATCATCAGTGTCACCGCCTGCGGTGCCGTATGTAGTAAAAGCGGGCGTTAAACACTACACACACACACACACACACACACACACACACACACACACACACACACACACACACATCCGGCTGTAACCATACGTGGAACTAGATAACTGTGGGACAGCTATCAGTTGACCCATAATATGAAAATGACTCATTGTAATTCTCGGGTAGTCGACAAATCCTGAAGATGGTGAAGTTTTCCTCAAAAGCGTTCCAACGGAGAGATCAGCAAATGGAGTGATGAGTATCAATACTTCTAGTTCGCCGCCAGATGTCAGTTGAACCGATTGTGGCGCAGCTCTGACTTCGCAGTTTGACAGCATCGTAATTTTCCAAAGCTCGGTTCGACCCAAAACAACCGCACCATTGATTGGTGTTCCTGTGACAAGCAAGTGGTTATCCTCGCGTTTAGCACAAAGTGTGGAGTTTTGGACGAGGATTCACACGTGATGATTGGGCTAGGAGGTAAGCCGGGCTAGATATCTCATTGACAGACACACGCACTCCCCCCTTCCCCACTGCATTATTCGCTGTGAGGGATGGTTGGGATTACGCTGAGTACACACACTGTATGGAGATAGACCATCAGGCCGGGAGGGTGGATGCTAACCCTTTCCGTACACACAGGCAACAGTGGCGTGCATAACACAGCTGCTACACTTCAAACTATAGCCAAACAAAAGAACTAGAAAGAAGAGTACCTCCATTCCAGTACAATAAAGCTTTGTTTATTTCATTCGCCAGTGTAAATTAAATGTGTTGTACAACCTAATGCTTGACAACCGATACATCCAAATGCCATGGTCTATCTCTTGGACTGTACCCGCAGTGGTTGTGATTAATCCGATAATGACTATATTGAGGTTAAATTTGTAGGATTATCGCCAACTACTAGCACACGTGTGTTTCTGTTGGATAAATACCTTTTGTAATACATTTAACAAAGTCAATGCAAATAATTGAATAGACAACAGTATACAAAAAGAAAATGCAGTTACTCAAGGTGCTAGAGATGTGAGATGTTTCAGCTTAAGCCAGGAAGTTGTTGATGTCTGCACAAAGTTCCTGTACCATTTTCGTGAATATATCACATGTTTATAATTAACTTTTCAATTAGGATTACGAGGTAGATGTAGAAATATGAGTTATTTATATATTTATTTATTTATTTATTTACCAAACGTTGCTAAAATGGTAAGTTTAGCCACAAAGTAAGAAAGAACTGGATTCCTGCGTGCTTCCGCTTGGCAAATGCGCAACATTGGGGTGTGTACCGAGCGTGATGCCTCAGTTCCATTCCTGTGGCCGACCTACCTGACCCATGAGTTTCTTCGCTGGTTCTCCAGGGTGATTAGACGATTTATTACATCCCCGAATTTCCTGTCCCTCCGTTTCATCTCAATTATTTCACATCTCTCATTTGTTGGTCTCTTTCAGACTAGAAGTGTCGACAGGAGTCTTGACAGTTCATGGCATGATTTATATGCTCTGAGGAAAATGCTTTCCCCTCCGGAGGGATGAACTTCGGTCTCCGACCTGGTCTAACTGGTCCGATTCAGAAGCGTGGCAGGCGGAATGTCGGTTTTGGCAGCCTGCTTGGAGTATCCTGGTCTGTGGAGGCGACCTCCGGTCTCCGAACCGGCCTCGTAACTGTATCGGGGCCACGGCAGGTGGGATGCCGATTGTTCTAAAGCCCATCGCCGGGAAGTTTCTATCTATTAAAGTGTAAGGACCTCGTCCTCTGTACTGTAGTGTCTCCTTGGGGCCAGCCACCCTCTCTCCTCTCACCCCATCCTCCCTTCCGGACAGGCCCATTTTGGGGCATAGCAGGGGGGGGGGGCTTCTGAAGGGGGTAGCATGTTTGCGCTACAACCAAAATGCTGGGTCTCCCTTTAATGTAATGTCATGTTCCATTTGGAGTTCATTTCGACCTTGTCTACTGCAGGGGACCTGAGCGCGCTGTATTGTTTGCAGGTGCCAAGTAGTTCACTCCCAGATGCAAACCACTGGCACACAATAGGGAGGTATAGGGCAGGAAGAACCTAGGATTTGCCGAGGCAAGTAGGGGGGCGATACGGGGCGTATGGCTGCGTGTGGTTGGTTAACCTAGCTGCCAGAGAATAGTGGATGCCTAACCTGGTCGTTCTTTCATCACAGCAGCGGCATCTGTTGCGCCTATGTTAAATGTTACCTACGAGTACAAAGCCACATGGTTTGTGCCGTGTATTGTTAGCTCTGCCGTGTATTGAGTAGTGCATCAGAAATATTTATATAAATACAAGTTACTTGTGTTATAAGAAGCAACAATGAATTCAATAAAGTGTCTTTTAGCACATCCTTTTTCAAACATGACCTTAAAAGAAAAAAATTGAACTTAAGCGACTTGGAAGACCCACGCCGAAACTAAACATCACACAGATAGTCAAAACAAAAACAAGATGTTTTAACAGGAACTTTAACAATGATGTATACGATAAATATTGTAGAGTATTTATGAAATGTGAATGTTGTCATATGCTGTGAATTACCGTTAGCTTGTGTGTAGAGCAGTCTGTAGTGACAGTTTAAAGAAATTTTGGTACCTTAAAAAATTAAGTTGCATGGATAACTTTGTGAACCACCAATTTTCAGAGCCACCAGCCGCCCCTGGGGCATAGGTACAATAGAATTCGTCTTGTCGACGTGCCGAATCCCCTTCGCATAATCCGGTACTACTGGTACTGCCACAACCACTACTGCTATGAAAGCGAAAGCATACATAAAATGAACACGGTATACGTAATTAAAGGTTTATACCAATAATTATCTCGGTTAACCAAAGTATATGATTAAGCTTTAGTAGAAATACTTTGTTGAAGGATTGGAGGAAGTCATACGAGCACACATACTGTAATTTTGTCTTACATGTTAGTTTATTAACTACATAAAATGTATTCTGAGGTAAGGGACTTTTCATGCTATTCTCAGAAAATTTAAGATCTAATTTAATTTGGTATACAAATATCTTAAATACAGAACTTACATCCAAATCGTTGTTATTTAATATGTTCGATTAAATTTATAATCATTCTTTTCATTTACTAAACTAAAATTGTCGCAACAGCCCAAGTCTATCGCCTATCCCCCAGAACAGGCATCATGAGTGGGGCATACGGGAGGGTGGGATGTGGTTAACTCCCTATGTTGCTTCCGCTGGTAAATGCGGTTTTCGCGACCTGGATTCGTTGCCTTTCTTTAAAGTAATCCTTCAGCTGATTCCATAGAGATCTAACGACCCAGTGTGCTCCAAACCTGGTCATCCAGTCGAAAAAATCCCCACGAATTGAACTAGGACCTCGCATTTGGTAGCAACTCAACATTCAGAGATAAAGGAGATGACCTTTTTATTTATGCTGAAATTATTTATCCTCTATTCGATGTAATCTGGGATTAAGAGAATAAATCTATAACTTTAAGATATAATTGAGAAAATGGAGATAACATTATAGGGGATTCTTTACTAATTACTTATTTTCAATTGAGAAAATAAATTCTTCCGTGTAAGAGATAGCTTTGGTTTGTCGTATGCTTTAGAGCTTTACAAAGCAATATTCAGGAACTTAAGAGTTCGTATTTATGATTTTGTCTATTTTTAAGCAAAATGCAACATTTGATCTAAAAGTAGAAGAAATAGGAATTGTCATGAAGGAAGTTGATGCAGTATTGCACGAGTGAGATGATGGATGCGGTTCAGGTGCTGTTGAAGGACGAACCATTCCTCTGTCCCAGTTGAGCGGTAGAGAAAGAACGCCTGAAGCATGGAGACGACGTGCCGGTGTTTGTCTGCTAATTGGTAATTCCATTTCCACCACCACATCAATCACGTGGGAGAAAGGGTTGTGGCTTACCGCCTGAACGAGGGAAGCATTCTGTTCCTCTGTTTTTCTCCACGATTTTTGTTTCCCATGTTCTTGCCAAGCTTTTATCCGCTCTTCAGGGAATTGCTTGGTCTGTATTTTCAGGCTAGCTCTCCACATCCCACACTCACTGATGATAACAGCTGATAAGATGGATAGTGACTCACCACCAAGTATTAACATTTCTATCACGGTTCTACGATGCTTTAAAGTGGAAACAAACATTACTGCTCGTCCTAAAGTTTGGTATTATGGAACTAAATAAGAGGGAACCACGGAAATGCGAAGCTCGTCTTCTACAGGCTAGGATTTCCATGACTATCCATTCTGAACACGAGTTTTTTCATGGTTTACCCAGGAAGGTAGGTGATTTCTGGGATGGTTCATATTTTATCAGCCTCTTGACGGACCCGCCCTTTATGAGAGGCTTCCTTAAGGGTATGTATGACTGAAATTTCATGAAAATCGTGAAAATAACGACTTTTTTATTATAAAATAATTTAGACATTCCCGAATGTGAAAAACGCATAATTTGCCTCCGGACGCCATTTTTAAATGCTTATTTAAATGTCGGTGGCCTTTAAACTCTGTCAGAGTCACACCCTCTTTTGCCTACATCCACATTCTTTGTCTGTTTTCCGTTCTTAAATTTTCAATTCAAGAAAAGAAAGGCTTTCAGACAAAATAGTTCCTAAACTGTTGCCAATATATAAAAGGCTGGCTTCTACAGCATTACTAGAGAGGTGCAAAACAGGAAAAACACAGAATGCCAATGAATCTTTGCATCATGTCATATGGAATAAGTGCCCAAAGGAAGTTTTCATATCAAAACAAAAATTGGATCTTGCTGTTATTAAAAGTATCAGTGAGTTTAACATGGGCAGTCTTAAGTCATTGGAGCTGCAGCAAAATATCAGAGGTGAAAGTGTAGTAGACTCAGCAAGGAAAACTTCAGTGCAGCGAGATCAGACTCGTATCCTGCAAAGCAAGAAGCGAAGTTGTGCAGAAGAAAAGCAACATCTAAAGAAGAAAAAGGTGCAAAAAGCAGCAACAGAGGAGAGGAAAAAGAAATCTGAGGGTCCAACCTATCAGCCTGGTGGATTTTAATGTGAGTTATGTAATCAAATCTTTAATCGCTGTTTTCTCAATGTTCATATTTTCAGCATTTTTCTTCCTGTAAAATGCTCCTTGCGATGCAGTTTTTGTACTACATTCATGAAATTTCCTACACAAGTTCAGAATATCACGAGGAATGGAAATTTCCCTAAGTTTTATTGTGAAATGTATATAAGCATATATTTTTAATTTTCAAACACAAAACTTAGTTTTTTTGACAAAAAAGAATATTTGTAAATTAAAAAATTTTTGTGACCTAAACTAAAGGAGACACAGAAAAACCCAGAGCAATTTCAAAAAGTATGTTTATTATGAACATAGGGTTAAAATATTAGACCAAAATTCAAAATATTTTGTCGCAAGGGACTTTTTTAGTGACGTAACAAAAAACATAAAAAATTTATCATAATTTCTAAACTGCTGGAGAAAAATGGTTTAAATTTAGGTTTCAACATGTTTACAATATACTACACCTATGGTGTAAATTTGAAAAAACTAGCATTGTTAGTTCAGAATTTGAAAATTTCAGTCATACATACCCTTAAAGGACTCGGGGAGGTGCCGAACTTGCAGGAAGGCTAAACAGATACGTGATTGTTTAGGAACCCCATAAAAAGCACACGTCATCTCCCAGCCCTTCCAGACTCTCCCCTCATCACTTTCTCCGGGAGTCGTGACAGAATCACAAGAGCCCTACTGGCCACACGCCGTTCACTGCGACCTTTTTGGGTTCTCTTCTGATATTTTACTTTCTTGGTACTGCAGTTTCCTCAGAAATACACACCTACAATTGCTGGAGGGGTGAGAGCTTAAAATCCAGCACATAGATATTACAAATAACAGTAATTTGGGGTTGCAAACGTCATAGAGTACAACGTGGATAGTTCTGGAGGAATAATGACGTAAGGATATTGTCAACCAATTATCGGAACGCCAGACCAACGACAGCTGAGAAGGGACCAGAGGCATACGGGCCACACCCACTCATCTGTCACTAACTGAGGGGTTGATTAGGGAAGTGTCACTAGTCGCTGGCCGCCTCTTCCCCCCTCCCCTGTCCTCTGGAACCTTCGCGGTGATTCACTGAAACTAGAGGCTTCGAGAAAACGGCGATATTCCTATAAAAAGGACTGCAGTGAGTGAATTGAGTTGGTTCTTGGCGAGTAGCGTATGAGTGCAGTGCTAGTGTACGGACGAGAAGACTGTGTACGTGCATCGGAGGATTGTACGTAATTGCGAGAGCAAAGTGGAATTGTAACGGACGAACTGGTGAATCGTAATTGTGTGCATTACGTAATTCTTTGTAATTGGAGAGTTTTTAACTGTAAGTCGGTGGAAACAAAGAACATTTTTGAGTGGTGCAATTGGACTTTTCATTTCACGAACCCACAACGTCACAATATAAAGTACAGTGTAGCTTAATTTAATACCATTAAGTCTTTATATTCTAAACCAATAAGTTTTAAGGATAAATGTACAGAAGTTAATACAGGATTAAGACGGGTGTGTGCTATCGTCTGGAGAGAAAGCTTTAAACCAAAAGGGATAACTGTAAAAAATGTGAATGAAAACGCAATAGCTTTTGCTGATGACGAAATACTGTTAGCTGAAGATTAAGTGGAACTGTAAAAGTCAGTAACTTTGTTGGTTGGAACTGGAAGAAAAGTAGGAGTATCTCTGGAAGAAACTTAAATCCATGGCATTGATAGGGAAGGATTAGTTTGAATATTAGTTATTCCTAAAATGTGTTAAAGAAAATAAAACAATCTTCGGTTAAAAGTCAGTCCTCTTATTTTACCATCGAGGTATTTTTAATTCTCGTTTGAGTGTCTACTTATGTAATGAAGGTACTATCTGGATTTTATCCAAATATTCGGTACCAAGAGTTCACACACGCCCACGCGTTTTTTGTTTTTAAATGTACGGCCTCCAACATTGTCATATCGGACGATGAATGAAATGGGGTGAAATTATGCTCAAATGGGCACAGGGTCCATAGTGCTTAGAATTGGCAGACATTCATAAAACAGGATAAGGGAAAACTCTGGGAAAACGTTATCCAGGTAATTCATCTTGACCGAGATTTAACCTTCCTTTCTAAAAGAGAACGTCTTTAAATCACGCAAAATAAACGCACCTTATTTGTTCAATACATTACGTTTGGAATAATTATTTCCCATTTCCCATTTCTCAAAGTGTATTTTTTTAAGCTTTCTTCTCAAAATTGTTTAATATTGTAGTGAAATTAGAGCCAAGTGTCGAATCACCCTGGTCTGACCTCACGCTATAAACCTGCACAGTAGCCAATAATTATGATTTACAGTAAGGTTATAAAACAAAATACTTTATCTTCCTGTTGCTTACATTTACCAAGCAAGAAGGTTCATGAGCTGTATAATAAGTCTCCTGTTCTACCGGCAACTACTTCAACTCTACTGTATGGCGGGTCGTATCAAGTGTAGGCTTGGAACACAGATTATAGAGAAGTTGGCATGATCGTATAGGTGTTACCTTCAAGTCGCACCTGACCACTATATTTTACCTGTCAGATCTTTATTCTGAGCTTTTCTTGGGCCTTATAATAAGTTATTACGTTCTCATAAATAACGTCGGCTTTTTATTTTGGTGTTCTGGAAAGTTAATTTGTTTGGCAACGCTATTTAGAGGATATCATGACTAGCTTTGCGTACATTTCAACCATGGTATCGGTCTTCAATTGTTAAACAAGCATAAAATGAAGATAAAGTCCTCCTAAAACACTACTGTAAACAAGATGATAAAGTCACTGCCGCTGCTCGAAGATTCTGTAAAGTGGAAGGAAAAGGTGTCGTTAGTGAGCGTGTGGCACGACGATGGTTCCAACGTTTCAACAGTGCAGACGAAAACACTTAAGATTTGCCACGTTCTGGAAGAATTAAAATATGGAATATTAAGGATACATGGTGCATCAACAGGTTCATATATCGCCACATTAAGACACTAGGAAAATCATACAGAAGCTGTAGATCTATAGCGCATGAACTGATACCTCAACAGGCCGAACGTAAAGTGTATAACTGTCGTCAGCTTATCCGTAATCCCATGGATGATAGATTCGTCAGGAAAACTCTCACTTTTGATTTAAAATGGGTGTATTATCGAAAACCTGATACCTCGAAGTTTGATCCCCGCCAACATGCCAAAGTCAACTTTAAAAAATTCATTCGGTCCCAAAGTATTGTTGTGTGTCTTTTGGAATTCTGAAGGTGCGATTCACTGGGAGTTTGTTCCAAATGGTAGGTGATTGCTGTGCATATTTATTCTCAACAAGTGGAACGAGTTCGTGAAATTTTGAGACGGAGAGATACCCAAAATTAGTTAACCGAGATAGTTCTATTGCAACAGGACAATACAACACTACATACGGCACAAACAAGCCTGGAAAAAAATTAGGAATTGGTAGGTATTGAACTGCTACCACACCCAGCATACAGACCAATCTCGCACCATCAAATTATCAGCTTGTTAGATCCGTGGCCCATTTGCTACTTGGAAGAAATTAAGACAACATTGAAGCAGTGTAAGTGAGTCACCGAATTCTTTGCATATCAACCAGAGACTGGTACCATCGTGGGATAATAAATCTCGGTGAACGATGGCTCAAGATCATAGAGTATAATGGTGTATACTTTTAAAACTATTTAATTGCCTGTCAGAACACGTTTCAAATAATTGTATTTCTTAAAAAATGACATAACTTAGGAATGAGTATCTATATTATGTGTGTTTAGTCCTAGCACTTTTGATCCCATCTCAAATATCTGTTTGACGAACCTGCTGCCGAGTGCTACAGTGACAAAGTATCAGACTGTGTGTGAGTAAACGTTGCTTAAGTTGTCTGATAAATTAAATGGCAGCTAATTAATGAGTTATATGAAATTAGTTTACGAATCTTTAAGGATGAAGAATTAAAATTTCCTAATCTCACAAAGGAAACTAACTACTGAGTATTATATCTGCTAATTTCTGAAACATAAATTTTGTTTTAAAATAACGATTTTATTAATAATGGGTAAAAGTTGAAAAGTAGCAATGAACCAAAAACGTACTGCAAACGTTTAGAAGGCATCAAAATTCCAGGATATCAGGTTAAGGCACGCGGATATAGTAAAAGTGTAACCTTAGTTATTACTATTACCCGAAGACAATTACGGATTATAATAAAATAATTTTAAATAACCAACACAAGGATTAATGTTCACTATTATCGTCGATATTTACTACTATTTAAAGAACTTAAGATAGACGTATCCTATAAATTACCAGTTACTGAGGCAAATTAAGATTCTAGGAAATATACGATATTAAGAAAAATTGTTTACGTAGAGTAGGCCAAGGCCCTGCACGGGCTGTAGCGTCAAGAAGTTTCTTTAAGTAAGGTCCGTTTATGATAATCTTCTTTGTATTATTTGCTATTTTTCAATTATAATTTGTCTTGTAAATTTTTGTTTTGGGGAAAATACCAGCATATCTGCTGTTTCTTTGCCTCCCCGTGTTTATGGTTTATATTCTCGTAAATTGGTACTTAACATTTTATAGACTACAATCTCACAGAGGTGCACAGAAAGGAAAAAAGAACTGGGGTGTCATTTGATTATTCCAGGAAATAATATATGATGCAGATAAAAAATAAATACAAAAGATATGAACTAACTTCGAGAAACGATAAAACGAATATGACTATCATATTAACTCCAGTAATTCTACTGGACCATACCAAATGTGTACAGCGGTAGCAGGTGTTTAATTTTCAGCGTTTGTTATTTACACATATGGTATCACAGGCGCTGGATTCAGGTGATAGACGAAATATTTGGGAAAGAATTATGCCAAGGAAACTTCCACGTTAAGTACAGGCCACATCTTCAGAATTTTTTATTTATAAGGTAATAAGACCGATCAGAATGGAAATTTTTGGGGTATTTGAAAAGCGGACGTCTCCAATGCCTACCTTACATACATTATCGTATGTGCCAGTGTTAAATGGACTCTGTAGACAATTAAAAATCAAACATTTGTTGATTTGTTTTTCATTTTTAGAAAAAGAATTAATTCCATGTGTGTCTACCATAATCAAATAAAGATAATCAAGATAACAGCAACAAGATAAATTACAAACAAATAGTAGTCGCTGGCAGACACAAACGATATGAAGGTAATAAAAAGAAGTAGGTTCAGAGAACCAATAAAAATTGTGGCTTAATCACCTCGTTCCGTATGCTTTATCCCTATATAGAATGACGTATAGGGTGGGCAGCATTCTTTTTTGGACATCAAAACCAGCAACTGCTCTTAAAATATACGTACGATAAAGTTACGGCCATAGTTAGTTTCATTACTGCTGTTACAATGGCAATACATGCATTATCTAACAGGAAGTAAATTGGTGCGTTTAAAGCAAGTAATATTTGATTACTAAGAGGATATTATGTACCACATGTGCGTTTACTTGTGATTTTTGCTCCTTAACACAGGTGTTTTATACTTTTTGTTTACAACATCTATGGTGTAGCGAGTGGGTGGGGTTTAAGGCCCTGCTACATTTGGTATCTCTGTGGAATGACATTTTAATATTGTATGTGTTACTTTGAATCTTGCCATACGATTTCTTACTATGTCATGATCGGAACTCGATTTTTACGTATTTCCATGTCTCATTCTTAGATAGTTGAACACATGCATGTAAGAAATAAAATTATTGCACGTTGTAAGGAGTTAATTAGAGAAGTTTTAGTGAATATAAGTGCATATTTAAGGGCTTAGTGCATGTTTTAAATAATTTGTACATATTCGAATCAATCATTCGTACAAATATTTCACTCCAATACTGGACTAACAGAAGGATAAAAGAAAATTTATCTTTAATTTGCTCTGTTTGTCTAAGACTGTATATTATATTTCTAAACCCATAAAAGGTCGCGCAAAATGAGTTCGTAGCTATCAATAATGAGCTGTGATATAAAAATATACCGCTTAACAACTTAGACGTTCAGCAATCTTGCGATAAATCTTTGAGTTCGGTACGGCCGTTGCATCACAAAACATGATATGGTTTATATTAATATGTTAACCTTTACACTTGTACTAATGTGCTGCTAATTGTAATTTCTGAAACGCAAGCAGCAGCAAAGGGTATACTACAATACCGAAGAAGAGCAGTAAAGCGTATTTGTTTCTACAGTGGATTGATGGATATCCTAATCTAATAAGTGAAAATGTAATAATGCACAGTAGTACATACTAAAAAGTTTGTGCTTTAAGTTTTATTTTGTACTTTAAAAGTCAATGCAATCTTCGAGTTAGTGATTATTGACTTTATATAGCTAAAATAAATCAATTTTGCTTTTATACCATGGTTATAGGTGCCCTGCAAGAAAAAATTACATATCACGCAATATCTACAAACAGCTGCTGATAGAAAAATTAGTCTGCAAGATCCAAACAATCCTCCCAACATTTACCACAAGCAGAAATGAACATGATGGCAATGGTAATTTTTCTAAAGATATCTGCAAAACATTAGTTTCAAGCCAGGATTCCTTTGATTAAGCTGAAGTAGAATTTAGAATGTTTTCTGACAAAATATTCCGGACGAAAATAATCAAGAATAAAGGAAAAAGTGCCATGGTAAAGTTTATAAGTAGATGACGAAATTACATTATCAACTACTGCCCTTACATCCTTTCTAAATTTGAGCTTTATAAAAGCTTGTTAGCTATAATCTTTAGATTTTTTTTACACAAAAACATTTTCAAATGGAGGAAAATCATGTATGGCCTGTAGTTCCACGTAGTTTTATTTAGCTTATCAATAAGTTCTTTGACACTTGCTCTCCATAAAAATCAGACCCTAAATGTTACCCATGAAGCGATATTTTAGAAGGATTATGTTGAGATGACCTCAGAGTGAATTATCTTGAAGCCCCAGGTTGGGAAGCCCTCTTGAAACGTAATTTTATTTGCGATGATGGTGTTTGAAGATACTATGATGAAGCACCACCTTGTGGCACTATCTTGAAGCAGGATTATTTGGGATGAAGTTGGATTCGGATTAATTTCTCATCTTTGGTGACGATCTTAAGTTTATTCTGCAACTTTCGACAATTAGGCGCATCTGTAATTCTCGAGCGATGAGTTCCTTTTCTTTCCCAGGGTCGCGGCAATGGAGCTGATAAGGATAGTATTACTATTTTTGAAGAATGAATAATACTTTTGTTCAAAGATGGAAATTTAATTCCTCATAAACCTTTTTAAATTCTTTGACACAATTTCAAAAATATAATCCTTTTACAACCAGCGGTAGATTCCACGATGAAATTTTTCTTTTCTTGCGAAAACTCTACTTACATTTCTTTGATGCACACACAAAATTGTTTTTGCACACACTTCTGCACAGACTTTCATAAGCAGAAGAACAAAATCTTTTAAAACATTTAACAACTTATGCTACGTTGTCATGGTTACACCATTACCTACCTTACATTATGTATTTATTTTATTACAAATACTAATCTCTTTGACTATTCTCAACAAAACACCCCCGATATTTATTAATTTTAAATAAAAATAATTATATTCAGGTAGTAAAAATAAGACGATAACTAAGACTCAAACTTACTGTTAGCTCATGTGGGAGATTTATTGCCAACGTTGTCGTGGGGAAAATGATACTCTGAAACATGAACTCACTATTTCACCATCTCATCCAGGTGCTTACTGGAAGTAACAAACCAATCGGCGATTCCCAGAGCTTTTCGTGATGCATTACATGTCTGGTGGTCTGCCAAAGAAAACTAAGCTCCTAGTGGTGTTACAGATGCAGCAGCTTGCATACTTAAGGCTGTTAAAGCTTTACACTTGTTTCATTTTAAGGTAAATCAAATGGGTTGTTTAGCACCGATTGGTAGAGGAAATTCGAGCGAATTTTACAAAATAAATGCCTTAATTTCCTCCATGAAAAAAATGCTCATGAAGGTGAGATCAAGAGTAAATTGTTTGCTGATATAAAAGATACTTGTTTACCCTTGGAGGAAATCCTCAGGAGATGGGCAACAAGGATTGAAGCAGCTGTATATTACAATGAAAAAGGTGCTCGACGTGGACAGAAATGAAGCAGCAACTGTGCTTCCAATATGAAGTCTGCAGAGTAAATAATTGTTTCTTAAAAACAACTGTAATAAACTCCAGCTGCAATCACATGCTTGGAAGAAAATATCTGCCCTACAGATAGACTAGCTATCGCTGGAGACATAACAGAAACAAATATTGAGAAAATTTAAGCAACAAATCCAGGTTTAATGCTTCTTGATGTAACACGTTACAAGCTGAAACTGGAAAGAAACCAATGTTTAATCTGTAAGCAACACAACCTGTTTTCGATATTATCTTGTGGCTTCGTGTGAAGATATATTTTACCTTATATAAACACATTTTAGCGACAAATGGAAATAGTTTCTTTTAAAAAAAGACTAGGATATTTGTTCATCGCAATAAATACTAGCGGTAAAATAGACTGCTTTTAGTTCATATAAATTCGAGTTCCAGACATGACTGTGATAGTATTACCCAGCCAAGGCGGGTGCAGTCCTGCTACAGTAGCGGAAACCACGGGAACTAACGCGATGACGACACGAATACGTCACGAAATGCTGTACAGTTTAGTTTACGTGTACTAGGGCGCTATGCAGTATCCCTGTGGAACGTAAAAGAAATAAAGTTGCAAGATTACAAAGGAAGTAAATCTCCTGCAAATAAAATTGCTATGGACGAAGTGAACAAGTACATAATTAGAAGAAAATATAAGGAGAATGACGTGGTGAAAAAGGAAATTCCTGCACTGCAAAAATTACTGAGCTTTAGGAAAATAGTGAAAATATTGGATTTCTAGTTACAGTGTATGGATAAAAGAAGTGTGGATTTACAGCCACTACACTGTTTCCAAGTGTTGACAGAGTAACAACGTTCTAGGAATGTGTGCAAATCACAGCGCTTGATCGCGTTTTATTATTGTTGATGTTGGCTGGGGGATGAGATTCATTCCAAGTCCTTATCTTATTTACGATTCCAAATCCAAAATATCTAACCCAAAGAAATGGACTATGAAAATAGTTACAAAACCAACTGCTACCTAGATTACCGCAAAGGAGCATTGTTGTCATTTGCAATGCTCCGTATCACTATAAAGAAAATAACAAAATACTCTCGACGAACGATTAAAGTCAGAAATACAGGAATGGCTGCGGAACTTTAATTATATTAACTAGTGGTGTTTTAACCACTTTTCTGTCTGCCTATTTTAACTAAAATAAATTACTGAACTTCCCAAATTAATTATAACTAAAATGCCAATGAATTCTAATCGTTCAGTTGTCTGAACCGGACTGTACGGGAGGCTAGGCAAGCTTTAACGCGTACAAGTGGCGCTTCCCGTTGCAGGACTGCACTCGCCTTGGTTGGGTTATACTTGCAGTTTAAGTGGTATCCGGTTTGTAAATGGAGATTAAAGTTTGACATAATTTCCGACTAAATACATCGATTTGACATTTAGCGCTGGGATGTGACTTAACCAGCTTGCGTGTTTCAAACAAGATTTTAATTACTCTTTGCTCTGTAGTTGCTAATTACTTTAAGTTTGGCAATAATTAAAAGTAGACACGTTGAATTCTTGGTAACTAGAATTAAATTTTGTCCCCTATATTCAAAATAAAATAATTTAAAAATATAGCTTGGAATGTGATAACTTAATTAGGTGTGTCAATACTGTCCCAACCTTGGATCATGTGGAATGATTTATCGAACTGTCCTCTAAGTGTTCTGCACACATGGCCAGTTACTCAGCTTAAACCATAGGGAAGGGTGCCAAAAGCAACCCCTCCATGAAATGCAGGTTTTGGGTAAAACAGTCAATAATGAGCAGGGTATCGACCGAGACTGCATGGGACATTGTTAAAGCTATTGTCATTAAGGTAGATCTCAGTCTGCCAAGTTCGTTGCAGATAAAACCTACTAACGATACATCCAATGCAGATTTCTGCTCTTGCTTCTCGCCAATCAGTGCAATGTAATCTTTTAGATCTCCAAAGCTACAGTAATGGCTTTCCTGCAGCTTCTTTAATGCCTACAGTCAACTCTGACCAAAATCCTGGCAATTCCTAAGATTGTTTAATCTTTTGTGTCATAAATAGGTCTCGAAATTTTTAGGCATGGAAAAATTCACATTTTAAGCATTTAAAATGAAAATAATTGTAGGGGAGATGCGCCCAGTACCACACACCTAAGGTGTTTTCAAAATTTAAAGAAAATGCAATGGAGAACAAGGAGCGTGTTACTGGGATTATGAAGTTAATAACATACAGAAACAGGATTAGTAATGAACATTCATGAACGTGAGTCATGTTGACTGTTAAAAATTAAAATAAATATTAGTGATAACTGCGCCTCTCAAAAGGTGTTTCCCAGTACCGAACCGACGTAAATAAATACATATTTCTAAATAAAGGAAAGGTAAGTGCATAATAAATCAGAAGATAATTATTTTTATCGTGAATATTGTATTCTTGAGATAGAAACAGAATGCGGTAACATAATATATTTTTAAAAGGTTCTCTAGAGATATTCACAACAAAATAAAAATGTCTTAGAATTAATGAAACCTTTTTTTTAAGCACGGTGAGCACATCTATAAAAATAAATGTTCTCTTGCCCTGTACATTCAATGTGTCCAAGCCTTGCACGATACACACTGAACCCAAGCCTCGTCTGTGATTTCTAAGCAAATGATGCACTCTGTTAGAACACTTCAATCGACACTGGTTTTGGTCCCAAAATTTAATTTTCTTTTAGTCTCCTAAGGCTCTTCACTATTTCCAGTTTCTGTTGGCACAGAGTTAGAGCTAGGTTCTCTATTTATAGTTTTATAAATGTTAGTGTTGCGTCCCTTTGCTATTGGTTTGTTCTTCTGTTTTTGCCTTTTCCTGCAACATCAAGTTATACAGAGTCGATGTTAATATTTCAGCAAAATATATTGCTACTCCCAGGTTCATCGATCCTTTTATCACAATCTTTATTGCTTGTTTCATATTTTCTTCTAACAATTTTCCTTTTTTGGCCTCCATGTTGACAGGAATGCCTATAAACAAAAACTAATCTAATGTTGGTGCAAGGTCAGGGGATAAAACTATACCTTCGCGTATGGTACTGGGAAGATTGCTATCGTACGGCACTGAGCAACTCACACGTACGTATATATAACGTCATAGCACGCCCGATTCTTTTAAACCGACACTATATTTTGTGTTTGTTTAGTCTACTTAATACCAAATATGAGCACAGGACAAGGCAGCAGCGATGTCAGCAAGTTATTAGCAGCACAGTTCCACTTCACTACACGGCTTCTCTGAACAATAACTTCTGATTCAACGGTCAAAGATGAGAGAAAACTTTCCGTTGGTTAACAAATGTAGTTGTTTGTCTAAATACACACCATGAGCTTCTACGAGAACTGACACCGTGCAGTAGTGGGCTCATCTCACCTATATATAATATCTAACATAGCTCACAAAACGATTATATATGCTGAACGTAACACATTTATAGATTTATATTTGTGATTATAAGCACCACGTTATTGGTTTTCATAATTGGCAAGTCATATTATCAATCTATTCCCCAAACTTTCAACAGTGCTGGTAAAGTAATTTGTAGCATTAATAAGAAATTACCACTGAAAAGTGATACAGTATTTACACTTTGGCAACCCTATCAAAGAAAATGACTTTTCTACAGCTTTGTTATATAAAAAGAAGTGAAACATTTTAGGCTAAATTTTATAATTAAGGAAAGTTTGCAAATACAAATACAAACATGTTGCTCATTTACATTGCCCTAGCTCTAGTGTTATTATTGACATTTTTTTGCATGATATCTTTCGATGTTCCTTGCATAGTTCACACGCAGTGTTCATTCGGCTGGTGGAATCGCTTTGTTTTATCAGAACTTGCGGGGGAATCCATGTATTGCACATCGTTTTATCACATGTCGAAGTTCGTAGTTTGCCTGTTTCCACTCTTGTCATTATGGCGTCGGTTGAGTAGAAATCATTCCAGATAGAAGTTTTTCCATTAGTATTTGGTGTAGGAAAGATAAAAGTTTCCAGGAATAAAAGAATGGAATCCATGTAATTGAAATAATACGGTAGTAAAAGCAGTGCTTTGAAAAAAGAATAGGGAAATTTTTTAGACGGGGAGGCTCTTGTTTTGCTTTACTTTTGTTAAATTTTTGATTTCGATTAAAATATATTTTGAAATTGGTGTCATAAACCTTAGTGTTGGGCAGGTGATGCTTTAAATTGCATCATCGCCATTATTGAGTTTTTGAGGCTGTTCGATCTTGTAACTTGCTATTATTGCTGCTGTTACTCTCTTTTTACACGGGTGCTGAATGATAAGGATTTTTTTTTTTGCATAGTGACTCAGATATTTGTATTTTGGTACTACTTCTAGTGTTTTGTCTTGAAGGACCAACAGGTATTTTACCATCTCTTCTGAAGATCATCTGTTTAGTTTTGCTGTGGTTGTCGCTAAACTCTGTGGTGTGACCTTAATTAAAATCATTGTAACTGCTTCCTATTATTTTCTGTAAAGCTCTGTACACTTCCAACGAAGAACTTCTAATTCATACTTAAAGATGGGTGGCTGGCTACACCTACCTAGTTAGCCTAACAAGGGATATCTTTGATCTCGAACTGTCCGAACCTTAAGAAAACGTGTAAATGATAGAGTACTTTGTTTTAATGATAGCTTGTTATTCTTAAAATATTTTCGTGCGGTTCGGAGCGTCCTGGGATAAAGGCCTTTTGTAGGAACCAAGTGCATTAAATTATGAGCGAGTACCTAGCCACTAACTGCATTACGTCGGGACAGTATTGATGCTTTCAGTGATGCCTAAAGAATATATTGAAATTGACTTTCAAATTACAAAAACGTATTGATATAAACTCAAAAGCAGCAAAATCTATATTGTAATCTTATATTTTAATAAGTACCCAAAGTCACACGTTAAAAAAACATGGCCCTGCCAACTCGACTACCGGCCTCACGCCCACATAGGCTAGGTACAGTTGGATAATCATCCAAATGATACGGGGAGATGTGGTCAACATGTCGACAACCCCAGCCGGAAAGTTGGCTTTCTTGACCAGGACAGCTTACCTAGTGTAATCTCCTTACTTTCCTTACGATGCTGAGTGGGCGCCGGGCTTATACCCGGGAATTAAAATCCACATCTCCAGGGGTGGGATGGAACCCGGGCTGCATTCCGTGGCCAGGGACTAAGGCATGATGACTTAGCCCACTACGTCACGGCGCAGGAAAAGTCAAAACAAACAGAACTAAAATTTGATAACATAGTAAAATAAGATGTGAAGCTTTCCTGGCGACGAATACGCTCACTTTCTTCTTGGGTAGCCAGCCAGGAGAAAAGATGATTAGGTATCAACGTTTTGGGAGTGTAAATCTCTCCCATCATCAGGATAGTTATAAAATGTTAAAACCACAAATGAAACACTGGATATAACAACTAAAAACAAAGACAAAACACTATCAAAATTCGCATTACTGAACAAAAGACTGTTTTCCGTAAATTAAATGCCAGGTCAGGAGATGGCGTGAGTATAGAAAATTGTCAAAGAAAAGTAACTACTTAACTTGATTATAAAGCTGCATTGAATTGTGCTATTTATGCACACGAAATTCAGCATCACGATTAAGTGTATTCCTTTCGGAGGAAATCGCCAAAGCCTCCTTAATTCTACGCTGTTCTAACTGTTGCATTTTGCCAAGATGGTCGTCACCCGAAAATTAGCTCTATGGTCGTTATCAAAACAATGCTCTGCCAGCCCAGACTTCTCAGGTTGCATTTAGTAGTTACGTTTAAGTAGTTACGTTTCTTTGACACAATTTTCTATACTCACGCCATCAGCTGACCTGGCATATAATTCACTGAAGTCTTTCGATTAGTAATGCGAATTTTGATAGTGTTTTGTCTTTGCTTATAGTTGTTATATCCAGTGATTCATTTGTGGTTATAACACTTTATAAATGGGATGATTGGAGAGGTGCACACTCCCGAAACGTTGATATCTAATCATCTTTTCACCTGGCTGGCTGACCGAGAAGAAAGTGAACGTTGGTAACAGTATTTATTTGATGCTGGAAAGTAGGCATTGGTTTCTTTTTCCATGTTAACTATACGGAGGTGCTTTTATGAAAATGAGGGAATGTGGTGTATTTGACTTCGTCAATATTGAGCTGCTGCTTTGATTTGAATGGGAATGTTTCTGCAAGAAAAGTTGAAAAGCGGTCCTCGACTAGTTGAGCTGCGAATTGAAAAGCTCTTTAAATACAAACGGGATAACATCTGGCGATAGAATTGGTGAAGTTCTGGCGAGCAGTTAAGAGAAGGAAAGTTTGCAAAATTGGCACTACTGTTATAGTTGGAAACGGAAATCTGGGTTTATCGGAATATCTCATTATTAAACGACGTAAAGATCACCGAGGCAGTTGCTGAATTTGCTGCGTTTTGGTAAACATAGATAAACCTCTCGAGAGCCATGTGATATGGTAATTTCAACTGCTTTAACGTGGTATTGGGGAATGGGATGCAGTTTTATACGATCTACGTGTAAGCTGTACAGCAGTCGTGTGTAGTCGTATTTTATTCAATGGCACTTGTTTCTAATGAAGTTTCTTAATTTGGTAATAAAATTAATTTAGTTCATATTACTGCTTTATTGTATAAGTCAATTGTTTTTATAGAGATTTTCTGTGCTGGAGTAGTACAAATCATTTTAAACGCTGCAATATATCTGTTTTTCGCATATATTTTTACTATGGATAGATTGATACCAGTTTTACGCGATATCGTCATTTCTACTTCGAGTTTCAATACAAAATAGAATGTTGGTAGAACTGTGTAATGTCAATAAAATTAAGTAGATGCACATATTTAAGGATTCCAAAAAAAAAAAAAAAAAAAAATACACCAGTATTCTTCTTTTAAACTCTATTGGACATCTAAAAGCAAAACCGTCCACATTTTTTACGGGGGCTCTTCAATAAAGAATGCTCACATTTTTTTTGACAACGTACTTTTACTCATCCTCATAACTTTGATGATCCTTCTCAAAATAGTCTCTCCTGAATGCGATGCACTTCTCCCAGCGTTTCTACCAATCTTCAAAATCATACTGGAAACCACTTTTTGAGAGATCCTTCAAAATCGCCTCCGCAGCCTTCACCACTGGTTATCATGATGGATAATGTCTCCCACAAAGGCGTTTCTTCAAGTTAGGGAATATAAAAGGTCACATGAGGCTAAATCCGGACTATAGGGAGGGTGAGGGATGCACTTCACGTTGATTTTTGCAAGTTATTCAGCGACAACATTGGCAATATGCGGCCACGCATTATCGTGATGCAGCATCCAGCCTGCTTCACGGCAATATGGTCTTTTGCGTCTGATATGGACTTGCAATGTTTTCAGGACATCCCTGTAGCATTGTCCAGTTACTGATGTGTGTGCAGGTACAACATGCTGATAAACCATTCCATGAACATCAAAGAATGAGGTGACCATAACTTTCCCAGCAGAAGCAACCACTTTTGCTATTGATGGTTGGTAATGAAGGAGATTTCCACACTGAGCTTTGCTGTTTACTCTCAAGATTAAAATGATGTAGCTAAGTTTCATCAGCACTGATTACGTTTGAAAGAAACTCCGAATCTTCCTCTAACATCAACTTTAACTGCATGCAGACCTGTATGCGAATGTCCTTTTGTTTGGGAATCAACTGTCTTGGAACCCATCGCGCACAAACCCATCTCGTGAGTAATATTTCTGTCACCAACGTGTGGGTGGCACCCAATGAAATGTTCAATATTTCAGAAAGTGATCTTAAGGTAATTCGTCTATGCTGTCTCACAATGGCAGCAGCAGTGTTGATGTTTTCTTCCGTAAGAGCAGTAACTGGAGCACCGGGTTCACCTTCCTTTAAAATTGATTGTCTCCCCTCTTGAAACATTTTAAAGCACCTTCAAGCTGTGCTGTAGGGAAGAACAGACTCTCCATAAGCCTCAACTGAAGATTTGTTGAGACAAAATCAGAATTTCAAAGTCGCATATTGTTCCTCGGGTGTTACCTTCATTGCAGCGGTAGACGATACTGAACATATCTGAACTTGCCTGGTTCTCACATGCGGAACCAGGAGTGCCAACAATGAAAGTACTACGGCGTGTTTGTTTCACGTTAAGCTAACAGAATGGAATAAGATTGAATTTTAGTGCGAAAAATTATGACCGTTAAAAAATTGATCTTTCTTTGCTGAACAGCCCTCGTAAGTTTTTGTTAAAAATACTGGCTGTTTCACTGTTTCGGGATCAAACCTACTAATTTTTGTCACATGAGTCTATATCTGATGCACGATTATTTTCTTGTACTGTTACCGTGCAGGTACCCATTCCTGGCAATTTCTCCTGCTTAATATTTATTCTTTTCTCAAACGTAAGAAGTTGTTTTTAACCTCTTCTGATGTTCATACAAGAAGAAAGAAATTTCAGTCATCAAACATATCAATATCAGTCACATTGGACAACCTCTTAAAGCATTCTGCACTCCCATATTTTCATTGAAACCTACAGGAAATATGTGATACATGTATTTTTGTATATTTGTCTGGATTAATGTAAACTGAAGGAATAAGCGTTTTTAAAATAATAGTTGAGAAAGCAATATGAATATAGAATTTTTTTGACTGTTATAATGGTGTTGCTTTCCACTGGAGAAAGAGCAACGCCTTTGAGTGGATAGTTGTATTTAGCGAACCAGGAGCATAAGAGAAACAAATTTAGGAATCCCATATTCGCTTTTTATAAAGTTAGCACAGGAACTGCGAATAATAACAAGGCCAGCCTACAAAGCTCGAAAATATTATCATGAAGAGAATATTTTAGAAAATATGGAGTTGAGACCAAGGAGAATTTGTTATGGGCCTCGAAAATGATAAGGAAAACGAAAGAAAAATCTGAACATGAAGTGCAAGGGAAATGAAGGAAATGAGTAAAAAGAGGACGGACGGAAAGGGGAATGAGTGCTGGAGGCGCAGGGGAGAAATCTTCCCTTTTTCTTCAAGTCTCTATTGATTATCTCGAGCAGAGCATCGTAAAGCCTGCCATTCGGTCGCTGGTGTTTATTGCACTAACAATATCGGAAAAATAATGCTTCACGAGCCATAACATCTCTCTCCTGCTGAGAAATTTAAGGGACAAAACTTTCGATTTGTTAATTATATTTTCTATATATTTTAGACAATATTGTAGCGAGATATTTACTGTCGTTGTATTCAACCGTCCGAGTAGAGGATGAAGCCATGAGTTGCTAATTCTTCTCTAACCAATCTGACACGCACATTTATCTAAAATCTTCTGTGTAGCTTCAGTCTTTACACGAGTAACCTTTTCTCAGGCGTGGTCGCAAACGCAAAGTTTCTTTAGTTAAATAGAGAAATTATTAAATGTTGTTTAATTTATATACATCCACACTTGGAATTTAATTTAAATGCACTTTGCCGTGTTTTGTACAAAACTCTGCACAAGAATGGTGTTTTGTCGATGTAATTTCCTGAAAGTCTCTGTTAGCTATTTATAATATTCCACGATCCAGAACACGCCTGTTCTCTTCGACGTTAAACAATCGAAAGACGCCTTCTTTTCTAGCTGTTTTACCAAGTTTATTGATTTTTCTTTATTTCGTTGCCATCACTACCAATAAAATTTAATTTTACTAGTCCATGTCACACATTACATAATCTCATTTTTAAAACTACGAATCATAAACATTCACATTATTTCATTTGCATCTAGCGTCATCTTATGGCCTACTGAATTTTAACAATTTTTCTTGATTTTTCTAATATGTCTATGTTTATTGTTAAACCACATATTTAAACATTTAAATATTTTTCAACTCTTGGGGCCCAAAGCGATACAACGTTACAGTGTCAGTAATTTATACTAAATATATTTTTCGATCCTTCGCTTTCGGAAGTTGGTAACATGTTCAAAATAACCTGAAATCTTTTAATTCCATTGTCCTTTATCTGCACCAGTTATTCATAATTTGACATAAAATTTATTTGAAATTAATTGACTTAATAGTGGTTAACTATAAAGCCCGGACCTTAAAGTACTTACAGTATAGTAAGTCGCCATTAAGGTAGTTGTCTTATGTTTTTGAGAACTCCTAGTGGTTTACGGGGAAAAACACGAGTTAGTTGGACAATTTAATGTCATGTTGACACGTTGGCCATAGTAACTCAATGATTTAGTGCGGCTGGACGGAGACCAGAAGATCCTTGGTTCAAATCCCGGCTATGGCATTGAATTTTACTCTGGCTCCACCCTTTCATAAAATTTATTGTTTACACTTCAATTGTGCTCTGATTTTAATACTAATTCACACAAGTATTCAAAGATGAAACATCGAAAAATGCATTTTGTTCATTGGCCATAAACAACTAATTCATCTAAAGATTTTCTCTAAAACTTCAGCAAATTGAAATACTCGCATTTAGTGACGGTGTGTTAAGCTATTATGCATCTGATCTTAAGCTTGGACATTTTCAAGAAATAAATGGAGAAATATCTTCATTTGCTCATTTTGAGTTTATAAATTTCATGTGAATAAGCGCAAAGAGCACAAAGTACCATTTTATTGCTCTGTGCTATTTTATTTTTATCTAGTGTTGCTAACATAATCTACTCTTTACATCTCGTTTCAAAGTAGTGTAGTGCGATCCATATAAACAATCAGGACATTACATTTTACTATTTATTTCTCAGAAAATGCTAGAAGTGTCCTGCACCAGCATCTATACATGTCTGCACTCGTTTCACCACATTCTCTGAAGTTTTACGGAGAGTATACTCGCCAATGTTACTTATTTCAGTTTGAATGGATTCCTTGAGAACGTCAATTGTCCGTGAGCTATTCTGTACACTATTTTTAGATACCCCCACAAGAAAAAATCCGGTGAAGTTATGTCAGGAGATCTGGGGAGCCACAAACCTTTTGAGATTATTCGATTATCAAAGAAACTGGTTGTAAGCTCCATGGTATGGCATGTTGCTCCATCTTGCTGGAAATAACCTTCTCTCAATTCGATATCATCCAGCTACTCCACAAATGTCTTGAAGATACCCATATAAACTTCAGTGACTACAGTCGTATCAAAGAAAATGGGACCAACGATCCTAGAAGCTGACACCGCGCACGATACTCTAACCTTTTCAAACATTCAGTGAATTTTTGTGGATCACTTGGGGGTTTACAGCAGCCCAATATCTGGTGTTTTGTGTGTTCATGAAGCCTGAAAGATGAAACCATGCCTAATCTGTAAACCACGTTATGGAGAGAATGTCTGGACGTGGAATAAGAGGCTGGTGGAGGACACTTCCAACATTTTCTCTGAGATGTTAATGTTATCTCCCAATTGTGTATTATATTCTCCCCAAGTTGCACGCGTGTCCTGTTATTGGTTAAAAAATTATGGCCTATTTAAGTGGTTCAGGTTTATATGGATCATACTGTATTTCGTCATGGGAATTTCTGGCATATAAGTTTTGATTTTAACAACTTAATTTTTCCCAAAACTATGTTTCTGTGCTTTGGGACCTTATTGTTCTCAGCGCCTCAGTTGTTCTTTAACCCTAGCCGTGTGCAGGCCAATGTATGGAAAGGTCGAGTCAGACTAGAACAACATGGCATTCAATTCTCCAACTCACTGGAGGAATTTAATGGCGTGCTGACATGTTGCCCATGGTAGCTCAATGGTTTAGAGCAACAGGACGGAGACCGGGTGATCCGTGGTTCAAATCTCGTCTATGGCATTGAATTTTTCAGTCTGACTGTACGTTTTTAATCTTAAAATTATTACACAATTTTTCACTTCATTTATAAATTTCACGGCAAGAATTTTTTTTTTAATTTAAATGTTTCTTTTACACTAAAGTGCATTACTTTCAATACTGTATCTTTAATCACTTAAGAAGACACAGGCAATAAATGAACCTTTCTTTATTAGAAGAAAGCCTTAGTCATTACTTCACTGAAGCAATTCCTGTAATTGTTTAATTCTAGGAAGACTTCGACCTATTCTAATTTCCAGTTTAGGGTCAGTAAAATATAATTTTTGAACTGGAATGGTTATATTTGCCAAGAAAATTCATAGAAGCATTTAAAGCTCTTAGTGACAGTCTATTTACGCAACATGACTCCAATTATTAACTTAATTTTAACGGTAACCCGCCCATGCAGTTAAAACGCCTCTTTCACAATATTTTCTGTTAATTTTCTGTTACCCCATGCAGCTATTTATGCAACCTACTTTTTGGACTAATGGCTAACACACTATAACGCGTTGTTTTGTTAATTTCGGTCAGAACTAGCGATGTTTATTTCATTTTCGCCACAGTCTAAACAAAAATAATGTGTTGCCATTACACATCGTCGTTAACAATGCCATATGGTTGGAGTGTTAGTTTTTACTGGCGTGCTATTGTGTCAGCTGCAGATCAGAGTGTTAGAATGGCACCAGAAACTGCTATCCCCAACTGTTCCATGATGTCGTCGCTCATCACATTGTGGGGAACAGCTAATTTTATCTGTCACACAAAAACACGCGTACTGCGATTGTAGCGCCACGCTAAAGCCGAGCAAAAATGTTTGTGTTACATAAATTCTTTTGTGCTTATGCCACTGACGAAGCGCCTCCTGGGAGAGAGCTCAGAAGATGGTAAGGGTGGCCGGAGTTGAAGAGAAACGACTACAGAGCCCCTACAATCTGATTTTTAATAGGAGATATATGACAGCTGTCATGCAAAGGTCGTGGAGGATAAGAGGGAAGAGTCTTTGCTATGGAAACGTAAACAAAGTTTGCGACTTTCGTTACATTAGTTAATTACCTATTCCTCAGGTTAGTTATCGCTATTTGTGTGCGGAAAGCAGTTGTTTTAGGGGTTCAGTTGCGTTGTGTGTTGAGACTACTTTGTTAAAACACTTAAAGTACGTCACTATGGAAGCAAGACTTAATGGCAGTAGAATTAGAGATAGATCAGCTTATGGTCACGGTGTTACTTTGTTTTCCAGGAGTTCAACAGGCAAATTACGAGGGCTGTTCATTAAAGAATGATCATCATTTTTTATGGTTCTAATTTTTCGCACTAAAATTCAATCTTATTATATTCTATTAGCTTAATGTGAAAAAAAAAAACATGCGGTAGTAGTTTCATTGTTGGTACTCCTGGTTCCCGCCTCTGAGAACCAGGCAAGTTCAAACATGTTCAGTATCGCCTACCACTGCAATGGAGGTAACACGCGAGGAACAATATGCGGCTTTGAAATTCTGCTTTCGTCTCAACAAATCTTCAGTTGAGGCCTGTACAATGTTACAGGAGGTCTATGGAGCGTCTGTTCTTCAATTCATCACAGCTCGAAGGTGGTTTAAAATGTTTAAAGAGGGGAGACAATCAATTTCAAAGGAAGGTGAACCTGGTATTCCAGTTACTGCTCTTAAGGAAGTAAATATAAAAACTGCTGCTGCCATTGAGAGAGGATCGACGAATTACTTTTGTTAGAGGAAGATGCGGAGTTTCTTTCAAATGTTATGACTGCCGATGGAACTTGGCTTCATTTTAATCCTAAGAGCAAACAGCAAATCTCTTTCACCACCAACCCCCAAAAAAGCAAAAGTGGTCGCTTCTACGGTCATCTCATTCTTCGATATTCATGGAATGGTTTATCAGCATGTTGTACTTGCACACACATCAGTAACTGGAAAATGAATCAACGTGAAGTGTATTCCTCATCCTTCCTATAGTCCTGATTTAGCCCCATGTGACTTTTTTTCTATTCCCTAACTTGAAGAAATGCCTTCGTGGGAGGCATTATCCATCATCAGAAGCAGTGGTGAAGGCTGCGGAGACGATTTTGAAGGATCTCTCAAAAATGGTTTCCAGCGTGTCTTAGACAGACAGAAACGCTGGGAAAAGTGCACCGCATTCAGGGGAAAATATTTTGAGAAGGACCATCAACATTGAGGATAGAGAAAGGTATGGATGGATGGATGGATGGATGGATGGATGGATGGATGGATGGACGGATGGATGGATGGATGGACGGATGGACGGATGGACGGATGGACGGATGGACGGATGGATCATTTATTGAACAGCCCTCGTATCTAGCTTGGCTGTGTAAAGAAAAAAAGCAGTTCCATAATTTTCAAATAGATGCTTTATATATGGGCACACCTATGGTTATTACATTCGAAACCAGCGTCCAACAATACGTACACTTCTTTTTTCTTTCAAAGAAGCAGAACTATTTGAAGGAAGCATTAGCTCATTGAACATAGTTCTCCAGTTCAAAAAATAAATAACAGAAGACTAATAGCCGAAATACCATATTGGAGCACTAAGCACTGTTTTTAAGAGAAATGTTGAATAAGAACTTGAATGAAATATTTTGATTGGCTGAAAAGCTGGGTAAACGCCACCCATACTGTTTCAAGAGCTGGATTACGTCACGCTTGAAAGTACCACAAAAGGACCTACAGGAAAAGGTGACAGCTTAATTATTGGTCATGCTGGTACGTCACTGATTTTACTGATGAGCTCTTCTGCTCTTCAGGTAAAAAGAACTGGGCACCATCACGGTGGCGTACACGATGACCATGAACTTCTATGGAGTCAAAATTCCGGCATACCTGCGCACCTGATGTGATCATCTCAATCGAGTCAATAATAAAATATGTAACAAATATTCACGCCTGTGAAGATGCTACAACGCGGTAAATATACACTCAGAACTTAGTTTTGTTCTGGAAGTAAGGTAATACAAATTAAATCAGCATGTTTCCGGTGAGGTGAGATAAACTTGAGCACTGGTTAATTTTTTCGAGTATTGAGAGGGACATCCATTACTTGCTGTCGTCTTCTCGGCAACATTGCAGCTCCTCACAAGGAAAAACAGATGAGCTGCACGTGTCTTATAAAAATAAAACTTTAAGAACTACAACTGAGACATCCCTGTGGCGGGGAGTCACTGCGAGCTTACATATCTGAGGACGCTGGATCAGTCGATATCCAGAGCAATTTCCTGCCATTTAGAATTCTGAAATATCCAACTACGACAAAAGGTGAAATGAAACGAGATCTGAGATGAAATAGGGGCAGGAAATTCGGTAAATTTAGTTATCCTTCCCAGCATATGCTTAGAAACTCGGTTAAACCCTGTACCAACTCCACCCAAAGATTCATATACCTTCTGTAACTATGGCTTTCCTTAGCATCCGAACTGTTTCTCATCTCCAGCTCGTTAGATTATCGGCCGTGCTGCCTAGTGCTGCCGCTGGGCGCTAGGTAGCACTAGTGTTGCTTATAGAGGGAGCAAGAAGTTCGAAATTGAATAACGCAGCGCCGGGAGGGACTGGCTCCGAAGTTTTTTCTGAGAGGATCATGGACAAGAAGAAGACGACTTCCGACTGGGATCTCGGAGGCTCAACATTACAACCTTCTCCTCGACCCTTCACAGGTAGGGATATTGGGACAGCACTGTTTGGCTTCGCTTCACAATGTAAGTTTCGGACACGTCTTCTATTTTTTATTGCCAATTTTCCCTATGTTCTCTCGTGTAATTTAAGGCAAATTTCGAGGAGTTAGGACAATTAGATGGAAAAATAAACCGTAATGACCTTCAGTGTATTTAAAGAAATAACCATTTGCAATCAGAGGCAAAGACTTGAGACGTCGAAGGACTCTTCACCTGGACGCCGAGCAGGACACATCGAGAGACCACCGCAGCAACATGAAGAAGAACGCCGCAACACGGAAGCAGAGCCAGGCAGTGAAGCCACCTTCACCGCAATCTTCACCAGCCAGCTCTCGGGCGCCGTCTCCCGCCTCGCTGCCGGTATCGGCAGACGAGAGGGAGACTCCCGTGGAACCGCCGGGGAAGTTTTGGGCAGCTTGGCCCGCTTCCCATATCACGCCGGACGCTCGCCAAATGCGCCGGCAACCGCCGGGGGAAGCACCACCTGAACGGCAGTTTGCAGTCACTCCACCTCCAGATGTACATTAAAGTTAATGTGAGGATCTACTCCCATTAGTCCAGGCCCCGTAGGACCTGAACCCGGGCCTCTCGGGTATATTTACCATAGGACAGTACCTATTTTATAAACTGCCCCCCCGCCTGCACACGGCAGGCAGGACGGAAGTGGATACGCCACTTACGCGCCGGTCCTTAATGAACCAGCTACCAATAAACCTTGGTAGGGCCGCCAGTGTCTAGCTCACCAGCTACTAGCCATGCAGGCTAGTCCCCGGGACTTATGAGGCAACCTTCTACCCCCTCCGGGCGGCCGATGGCCTGGCCAGAGGTACCCAATTACCCGTGGGTGACGGGAACACACTGCCCCCTCGAGTCCAACCCAATCCGAACAGCTCCCATTCGGGAGGGGCTCGGCATGTTCGGCCCGAGGTTCCTCTAGTAACGTCAGAGGTACCACGAGTGCTAGGGGTCCGCAGCGCCCGTACTTTGGCAGCTGAAAGGGAGCATCCCTTCCCCTACGGGACTCCAGATGTACAACCACCGCAGCCGCCAACGGCGTCGAACATTCAGAGCAGCAACATGCCACGTGTCAAGAGAGGTACGAAGAAACGAGCAGTCATCGCCGCCGCACAGCCAGCCGAGAAGGAACGTCCTGCAACACCGCAGCCAGAACCCGGCCCCTCTACCCAGCTGGGAGCAGGCCAGTCGCCAGCACTAGACAGCCAACGCCGCCTCAACCACTGCACCGCCGCACGAGCATAGTGGTAACCGGAGTGCCTCTGGACCTGCAAACACGCTAGATGCTTGCTGCAGCGCAGCAGCAGTGGTCGTCAGCAATGAGGGCCACACGCATCACCTCAGCCCGAGGTCCGACACCGCTAGTCCGGGTGGAGGTAGCCAGCCACGCGGAACTGGAAGCTGCTTTATCTAACCGCCTACCCTTATTAGGGCAGGTGCTGCGCACTGAAGTCAGCCGACAGGACCATCAAGCTCCATGCCGCCGTTGCTGTGCCTACGGTCATGCAGCCGAGTCTTGTGCAGCCGAGCCTAAGTGCCACTACTGCGGTGCTTCCAGCGTCACCTCGGTCTGCACAGAACACGACCTCCGCCGACGTCGCCGCTACTGTGGCTCCTGCGGCGGGCACAGCCACTTCAGCGGGCAGGCGCTATGCCCCATACATCCCTGCAGGAAGGCAACGTCTGTCCCTCCTGCGCCGCCAACCACTCAGCAGCAGTTGAGTGCTCAGCCTCACCAAATTCATCAACAGCCGGCAACACCAAACTACACCACCAGTCAGGAGCTGCTCAGGGAGCAAGTCCGGGGCACAGGGGAGGCCGTTCGGGTTATCCATTCGAAGTTCCTGGTCGTAACCAGGACCAACATGGAGGAACTTCTTGCAGAGCTCAAGACTTCATCTGCGCAGCAAGCAACAGCACACACAAATCTCAGCTCAGAGCTTGCAGAATTACGAGAGGGCAGAGGAGAAGCATCAATTCTCAATTAAACAACGCGACACACACGCATTCATGCTCCGAAGACTCGTCAAGGAGGAAGTGGCAGTCCTCCAAACAATGTTCGTCGGACCCAACACCAGAGGCCGACACCAACCGCCGCAGAGACCCTACAATAACTTTAATTCCACATTCACTTCCAAACAAGACCGCTCCTAATAAGCAAGGGCGTAAACAGGGCCTTGGTCATGCTTGCGGCCTGCCGCCTTCCTCACCTTGCACCTGGCCTCGGCTGGGCCAATATATACCTTCAATCCGCAGGTGCTTACAGCGGTACTGCCACAGCACCACTTCTGAATACTCACCGGTGGAGGTTTTCTAGTGGGTAGGGCTGGCGGTTCGATTCCCCAGAGGAGTCCCACACTCCAATCCCAGGGTAAGTGCGTAACAGGCATTTTTCCTCCACTCAGGAAAAAAAGGCAAAGACATTGAATTGGCATGTACTAAACCTAATAGCTTACAGTTTCTAAGGCAAAGAAAAAAGGTACATTGTTATATTTATAATCTTGGCAGCATAAATAATTAGTTGAAAACAAACAACTTTAAAAACTTTTGTGCCTGTTTACTTAACCACCCTATTTCGACCTTTTTTAATTTAGTGCTTCCTTATTCTTATTGATTTTCAAACATTTCGGGTCAGTGAGACCATGCTTCCACGCGTTAAGTTAGTTACTGGAAACGGTACAACGCACAAAAAGTCCAAAAAGATCCTTAAAGTTCGCCACGGTAATCGAACCCACAACCTCCAGAATACGTACTACCGACGCTACCGTCTTGAGCAATCCCGCCGCTGTAACAGCGTAAGATTTGATACTGAAATTTCGCTGGAAAAAATTTTTGAGTGTAATAATTCAACGCTTTTGGTACCTAAAGTGAAATGTGTATGTAATGACTAAAGGCCGGAGGTGTGTGCGATTTTTCCAGGTATACTACAAATAACTGTTACGCCTTCCGCTTGTAAATAACTGCAGGTATATACAGCCTGACCATGACAGGTACAGCGAAAGGAAACAAAACAGTCGTGTTGTATTGTATAACCTTGACCTTGTGTCGGCATATACTTGCAAGGCAATGCTTCACTAGTTCGCAGAGTACCGTTACATTTTCGTTCACGACGTTTGCTTCTAATGACAGTTGTGTGCACTTTTGATGGCCGTGCTGTGCATCTGACCCCATTCATACCCTGCATCCAGCTAACATTTAAAGCTTGCGAGCGTACTTCTCTCCGGCGTTTAGTAATGACATTTAACCTCATAAAACATAGAACAAGCTTTCTGTATGAATTGTTTGTTGAGTGGGTAATAAAATTCATATGAATGGAGCGATACCGCTTAACGTGCTCATAAGTGAGGGCTATACTTACTGTAGGCTTATTTGCTAACCTGTGTTAACTGACAGTCGCCTATCTGTAGCATCTACTTCTACAATTCAGTGATTTTAGTTTTCTTTCTGGGCTTGCTCTATTTTCTGAAGTGTTGACAGTATATCAGCTTGTGGGTTTACTGGGTGTTCTTAGAATTCTTTTTATTTTTCGTGCTTTTCCCTGTTAGATTGGTGAACAGGGTGGTTTCCTACCTAAACTGATTTACTTGTCATTTCTTTCTCATTCCATTTCCTTCTCTACTTTTTAAGGTTTGCTTCTAGATTTTGAGGAGTGTGGTATGGCCGAAAACAGGGTATGAAACCTTGCTCAAATGAAAGATACTTCCCCTGGATATCGGACTGAGCTACGCTACGGTGGGGTATTCGACTCCGAGATCCAAAATTTTTCTATTACAAGTATGCCCCCAAGTTGGGCATCCCCAGGAGGAAGCAGGCGAGGAAGTAGCTGCGACTGTGCAGAGGGAAGGGTCCCTACACTTCAACAATGCAAGAGGTATCTCACCCTATTGAGGCACGGAAACGGTACCTCATACCAGACTCAGAGACGGTAAATAGTGCTACCGGAGGAACTTTTTCCAACAGTATATCGTCCTGCCATGCCACTCCAAGACGCCCGCAGACATTGCTGCTGAAAGGGACCAATGAAAGATAGATGAAATGAGGGACAGGAAATTCTAGGGATGGAATTAACTTCGCACTGGCAACCCGGAAACCCTCCGAAAAAAAAACCGTGGGACATGTAAGTCGGCCACGGGAATCGAACTGGAGCCTCCAGAATGCAAGCCTCAGACGAAACCGCCCGCCTCGGTAGCTTAGATGGTAGCATGCCTGCGTCACGTTCAAGAGGTCTCGAGTTCGAATCTCGGTCAGGGTGAGTTACCTAGGTAAGGGTTTTCCGGTGTTTTCCCTTACCTTGAAAGACGAATGTCGGGTAACTCTAAGCTCCATGGACCCCGGACGCATTGAGCATCATTTCACCCATTTCATTCATCGTCCGACATTACTAAATGTTGGAGGACATAAATTGCCCCCCCCCCTCCCAAAAAAGACGAAACCACCTGAGCCATTCCGCTCGGTCCTCCCTGGATACTAGACGGTTCTACATCCAATGGACCGTTCTTGGTCTCTTTTTGCAGCTCAAGCAGAAGGACAGGTCTTTGACTCCGGTATTGTGTTTCTCTGACTTGTAGCCTATCAATATATCTATTTAGATCTAAATGTACAGGATGTTCCACTTCTTTGTAGAACCTAGAACATATAACTGTCACTAGAATATGGCAAAAACCATTGCATGTTTCTACCAGCCACCATAATCAAGGCTTATGCCATACAGAACCAGCTGTTAAGTAGCCTTCGTCCATTATAAGAACTTATGTATCTGTGGTCGCGATGTTGTAGACTTTTATCTAATTTGTCGTCATTGTAGGGTTCAGTCGCGTGGCAGTAACAAATGCAGTCCGCTTACGTTGTAAATTTCTTATGTTCTGGCGACCCGCCAAGTTAACGTTCTCTTCGGGCACACCAGATAACACGCATGTATATAGCTGTGCGAATAAATTGGTGCATGGCGGAACTGCTTTCTGTTTATATCTTTACTGGTAGAGGAAATATCGTGCCTTTGTGCTGCATTCTTTTAGTTCGTCTCTTAAATACTGGCCACAGTACTGATACTTAACAATATCATTTAGGATCATTAAAATGGGCCCACACTAAGAGTTTTAATGTCGTAAGATAAGTAGACCTTAGGAGCTCCAATTATTTTATCTTTAATTTTGATATCGGCTTTAGAAACAAACTTTTGGAGGAGTATATGAATGTTGGTTGTTAAAAGGAAACAAATGACGGTAAAACAAATTTATAACGTAACAGCTGAAACATTGAGGATTACCCACTATGAAACCAAAAGGTTATCTGCAGAAGTGTATCATACTGAACTACAGGATAACCAATATTATATTATTGATTGATTTACTTAAGTTTGATGGCTGTAGGTGAAATGCTTTGGAGTTAATAATGCAGTCATTCTCCTTACTTACCAATATTTAGAGGTTAGATAGTTTTGAAGTGCTGTGCAATGTTCTCTGACTATCCATTTCCTTATCTCGAAAGCACAGCATACAATTTAGAGGAGTATTCCAATTCTTTATTGGTGTTTTCTTAGGTAGTTGTGCCCTGTTGTAAGCGTTATAATAGCAACTGCATATTTTCTAATTGGTCCGGTATTACAGGATTATCTAATAGAATTTTTATTACTCTATTTCAAATTTTCTGGAATAATTTAGAAGTAAAACTATTACTTAGTTTTCTTTTGATGATTCATTTTATTGATTCACAAGAAAAGGCATTTGACGAAGAACTTGTTAGTTGTGCACATCTTGTTTTTCCGCCTCGGTAAGTGTAGATGGTAGAATGTCTGTTTCACGTTCAGGGTTAGCTACAACGATGTTTTCCGGGATTTTCCGTTATCCGGGAACATTAATATCGGGTAAGTCGAAGCTCGATGGACCCTGGACAAATTTCAGCATAATTTCTCCTATTTTTTTTTGTTCCATTTATACCCCGCCTTTAACTACTACGGTCATATCGGCGGCCGTTCTCCTTTGGAACATACTGAAGATGTTAACTCGTTATCTTTGGTTTTTAATCAGTATATCACGCACACATTCACACTCTCATTCATACTTCCAGACTCTGGGGAAGATGGGGAATTATCTTGGCAGGAGAAAAATCCCCACTCCCACCGCCGGGAATCGAACCCGGGACCCCTAGCACGGTAGGCAGGTGCTCTACCGACTGAGCTACGGGGCCAGCCTTCACCTATTTTATTCATCGTCCGATATGACTTAAAGTTTAAGAACGTAAATTTAATGAAAAAAAACCTTTTTGATTGGATATCAGTCCTTTTATTCCCATGTATACCGCAATGGGCTCGGATCCATTGTAACAATGTGTTTACCAAGTTTTTGGATAGGTGGAATATACAATATTTCGTATTACCAAAATTTTCTTTATTATTGGGTGAGAAGGTACTATATGTTGAATTTATACTTTGAGTCTGATAAAATCATAATAAATAAATGTATAACTAGTAAAATAGGCAGTTTGTAAAACCTCAGTCCTTTCCCTTATTTAACGAGTTCTATCAAACTATAATATAATACATTTTTAAAAATAACCACTTCAGTATCCATAAACGAAAATAAAGAACATTGCACTAATTGTAAGTGAATAGATAGTTAAACGCCTGATCCCATAAAGTGCCCGAAGGATGATCATATAAATCCTCAAATTATTGGTATCAAAAAAATTGAGCTACAAAAGGAAATATCAAAACTCCTGCAGCATTCTTTGGATATTCTTTAGATATTGTTAAAGGCAATAGGTGTAGGATATAAGATAAGTTAAAAAGGCCTGCAAAAAAGCCAAAATAAATCAAATGAAAATAAATCTGGTATTCGTATATAGCTTATTACCCTTTCTTGTAAATCTGTGTACGAGGGTGGGTTAAAAAGTATTGCCTCCTATTTTTTTCTCTTTTAATTGTCAAGAAAATTGAATCCAATTTACATAGCTTCAAAGCTACAACATTCACGATCAATTTGTCACTATTCAATATAATTTCCGTCCTTTTCCACAGTTTTGGTCCACCTTTTAACTAAGGCATGTATTCCAGTGTGGTAAAACACACGGTCTTGCTTCCTAAGCCATTAACGCACGGACGTTTTCACAGCCTCCTCATCTTCAAAATGAATCCCACGATGAGCTTTCTTTAGTGGCCCGAACAGATGGAAGTCTAATGGTGCCAGGTCAGGGCTGTAGGGTAGGGGGGTGAGGTAAGACTTGCCGTCCCAATTTCTCAATTTCTGCAGTGGTGTAACGGGTAGTGTGTGGCCTTGCATTGTCGTACAAAAGAACATCCGCCATAGTTATTGTTGGGCGAACTCAGCGAGGACGTGCTTTCAGCTTCTTGAGAGTTCTGACGTATTGGACAGAATTTATTGTGCATACCTGCTCCAAAAAATCAATCACAAGCACAGCCTCTGCATCCCGACACACTGTCGCCATAACTTTTCCCGACGACCGCTGAGTTTTGAATCTTTTTTTCTTCGGTGACGTTGTGTGATGACATTCCATTGACTGCCTCTTTGATTCAAGTTCAAAAAATGAACCCACGTTTCGTCTCCAGTAATTTTGTTTCCCAGAAACTCCTCTCCCTCCAAATTGAAGCGCTCCAAGTGTTCGGTGGCGGTTAACATTCTTGGTACCCTACGTGAACAAACATTTGTGTAACCCAGTTGTTGAATAATCGTTATCACACTGTCTTTATTGAGGGAGGTAATGTGACACAATTCACCTGTTGTTACCCGGCGATCACCACGAATGATGTCATCGACTCGCTGAATGTTGCATGGAGTCACTGTAGTCACCGGCCTGCCGCTTCGCTTTTCATCTGCCAATGGTGTTTGTCCTTCAGCTTCGTTACAGCGACGAGCCCATCGTCTAACAGTGCTGACATCCACCGTTGCAGCATCATACACATTTTTTAGACTTTCGTGAATGCGAATTGGCGTTTCACCTTCCGCAGTCAAAAATTCAATCACAGAACGCTGTCTAATACGAATGTCGATGTCAGCCATTTGCAAGAGGATTCAGTGCTACCACCTGTTGACTTAGTAAGATACTACTGCATGAGATTGGAGAAGAAGGTTTGAGGAATTCCATCAAAATCAAAGTTTTCAGATAACTTACTTATTTAAGGGGAAAAGTAGGCATTACTTTTTGACCCACCCTCGTAGTTTACAATAAAAAACTGAGGTATTGCCCGTTATAAAAATAAGTTGATAGGTTTTTAAATGCCCTAAAGAATGCGGATGACATTCTTATGGGAGAAAATCGTACCCAATCTAAATTAATTAGGAGGGGGAAGATTGAGATAGATTATATCTGACAAGGTTACTATTGACTTCCCACAATTGTTGCACGTCAAGGGTACACTTGTATATCACTTGTTCCTTATTATCCGTTCCAAGAGTGTTTAGTGCATGTCAAACACACTTGGGTGCCAGAATTGTGTGTGATTAAAAGGGGGCCCAGGCGGAGCCGGGACGTACATGAAGTGCATTAATGAGGTAGGACAAAAAAAAAAAAAAAAAAAAAAAAAAAAAAAAACGTTGCAAGTTTCTCCTCGAACTACTTGTAAGAGTGCAATGGTCTTCCGAACCGCTGGCGTTATGAGTTGTTTCAATTAGGAATCTTATTGCAATATTCTTGAACAAAATGACCTTGAAGTATTGCCTAGTTCAACTGTGGCTGCTCCTGGAGTTGTTTTTTTTTTTTTTTTTTTTTTTTTTTTTTTTTTTTTTGTCACTTCAGGAATCCAAATGACATACTTGGAACCCCGTTAGGTATCGTTGTGTTCAAGGGTGTAATCCTCAAGAGGTTGAATGAAGGAGATCGAATAGTTCTAAAATGTTGTGGCTTGGTGCCTAATGTCAACCTTCATTTATGGAAAAAATTAGATCGCGTGAACATTCTCGTGGAGAGGAGGTTTCTTTCTCACTCCTCAGACTTTGCTGCATCTTTTGTTTTAAAGCGATGGCTGGTCATATGTATAGGTAGGCTGGAGGGTAACAGCTAATCAGTCCGCCAGCACTGGCTAGGGATTACTAAACAAGATAATCTACCGTCCGAAGCCCACAGTTGTGCTGAGGAGGGTAACAATAACATGGTCGAAACGTGAGTCTCAACAGGACCACTTAGCTTATCATGACACTGGTCCTAAAAGTTCAGAGTGGCATATTTGTATCACTTTTAACATGCAGATATACAGCTTTAAGTAAATTAATATTTCAAGGTACACTGGTAAATGAATGGGTTTTACGTACCAAATTTGCATTAAGAAATAAGCTGTTTACATGCCAGGAGTTCTGAAATCACAAAAGAGGGAAAGAAGTGATATAAGAAAAACTAAACATCGTAAGTGCACAATAAGATTCAGATGCTGGAGATGTTGAAATTAGCTGCCTCTGAATTCACCTCATTGCGTGCACCATTTTAATGCGAAACTCTTGAAAAAGTTCCAATTTTGGTGTATAGTGTATCGGAGTTATTTTAAATAGGATATAAAGTGTTTCTTTCCCTTAAGGGCTTCCCTAATTTTGCAACCTTGGTTTGGTCAGGGTGATGCTTGTTGGGGTACTTTTGCTGATATTCGGTAAACCCTTCTTGCATTACTTTTGCCTTCCCCGTAGGTGAGAAGCATTTTGTATTTTTGTACAAGGTCACCATTGTTTGTTCCACTAATGATTGGCATCGCAAATGAATATTACAATGAAGGAAATTACAGAGTAATTGTGCAAACCTTAACGTTCTCTCTAGAAATGTGAAAGTTTGCAGTTAATAAAACTAATGAATATAACGCAACTTTTGCCGGGAGGTGCAGGGATTACATAGCTATAGCTTTCCACTTCCCGCTTTGGAAGCTCTAGTTCATGAACAGAATTTATGGACACAAATTTACACACAAAAATGATCGTATGATATGCTTCTATCTAGTAAAGAAATTTATAATATGTACGAGGACTGTTCAATAAAGAATGATCATAATTTTTTCCAGACCTAATTTTTCGCACAAAAATTCAATCTTATGACACTCCGTTAGCTTAATGTGAAACAAACACGACGTAGTAGTTTCATTGTTGGTACTCCTGGTTCCCGCCTGTGAGAACCAGGCAAGTTCAGACATGTTCAGTATCGCCTACCGCTGTAATGGAGGTAACATGCAGTTAAAGTTGATGTTAGAGGAAGACCCGGAGTTTCTTTCAAACGTAATCACTGCTGATGAAACTTGACTACATCATTTTGATCCTGAGAGCAAACAGCAAAGCTCAGTGTGGAAATCTCCTTCATCACCAACCCCCGCAAAAAAGCAAAAGTGGTTGCTTCTGCTGGGAAAGTCTTTGATATTCATTTAATGATTTATCAGCATGTTGTACCTGCACACACATCAGTAACTGGGGAATACTACAGGGATGTCCTGAAAACATTGTAAGTCCATATCAGGCGCAAAAGACCACATTTCCGTGAAGCAGGCTGGATGCTGCATCATGATAATGCGCGGTCGCATTTTGCCAATGTTGTTGCTGAATATCTTGCAAAAATCAACGTGAAGTGCATCCCTCACCCTCCATATAGTCCGGATTTAGCCCCATGTGACTCTTTTCTATTCCCTAACTTGAAGAAACGCCTTCGTGGGAGGCATTATCTATCATCAGAAGCGGTGGTGAAAGCTGTGGAGGCGATTTTGAAGGATGTCTGAAAAAATGGTTTCCCGAATGTCTTTGAAGACTAGTAGAAACGCTGGGACAAGTGCATCGCATTCAGAGGAGACTATTTTGAGAACGACCATCAAAATTATGAGAATGAGTAATGGTACGTTGTCAGAAAAAAAAGTGATCATTCTTTATTGAATAGCCCTCGTACTTCGGAATTGAAAGGATTTCGCTGTGTCATGCATATATACTCAATATATACTATTTTACTCAAAACAATTAGAGATATTTTTGGGAAATTAAAGTTGGTTCTTTTAATGCATAGCTGGGGTAGGAACAATTTTCTGAAAACTTCATGTCCCATCTTTGGAATACAAAGTTGGATATTTGACCCACTTTTTGTTTTTGAGTTACTCTTTACATTAGTACATACTGTAGTGTCTTAACGTTTTTACTACTTTTGACACCGCAGGCAGTGACATTGATGGTATATTAAATATAGCTGGAGTAGCGGTGGAATTAGATGGCGGGGAAAACTGGAGATCCCTGAGAAAACCTGCCCCAGTGCCGTATTGTCCACCACAATTTCACATGCGATCACCTCTAATTGAACCTGGGCCACCTTGGTGAGAGTCAAACAGTCTAACCGCTCGTCTAATGTGCGGCCGTTGCTCTTATAAAATTAAGTGGATCGACAGACACGCATTTTCATTGTTATCCTTGTATGAAATCTTTGGTCGGAATTCAATAATATCCAAGAATAATATTTTATTAAACAGGCAGCAAATTGGCTACTAATTTTTATACATTCACTTACGTATGCGGTAGAAGAGAAAGTAAGAATGACACGAATTGGATAAATGACTTTTTGTTTTGTTTTTGAAAACGCCATCTCTCTGTTGGGCCAATAAAGTGAAGCTTTTGTTTATTTCTTGCTACAAATATTCCCAGCTCTTTAAATAAGAGTCAGGTGCACAGTATATAATTCGCAATCAACTGCATTCACAGTCTCTCAGTTATTTTCACTAGGTGGTCATTTTTCCAGTGACGTAAATTTTCACTGAGATAAAACGTTCGGAAGAATGGTCACTGTAGTGGTTATAGTTCCATCATAGCATTCCTAATAGGGAGGTAAATTTGATTTAAAACAGGGACGTGCTCACGGTCAAAGAATGTCGATAGAAGGGGGGGAGCAATAACGACAAACGAGAAATGCTGTTCCCAGCTCGTCGAGTGAATTGAGTTCGTTAAAAATTGCCTGGTCAGTGGTAATGGAGTAAGGGAATACTGTGCATTACCAGCTACCTGCAAAAATGTCTCATACACACACAAAGTGGAAATGATCCTTTTGAAATAAAACGAAACTGACTGCACGAGCTGCTTGCTCAATTTTAATTACAGAAAAAGCTTTGCTCTATTCATCCCTTCATCCGTGCATTTGTAAATAAAATATATTACTACCAATAAAGCACTGGCGCTATTTTAACATACTACTGCAAATGAATCGTCAAGTGATGTCCCAACTGAAAACAAACTAGTAGTGCAATTATTTCCAAATCTAAAACTAATATGGGCGCTGCGTATAGATCAACCTAGCACTCAAAACAATCATTAATTGAACCTCTGGTATGTACACATTTGTCGAACATACTGCGTTCATATAACGTAAATTTTCTATTATTGAAGCAATGTAACAGTATTGTAAATTGACTTGTGGTTCACTGAAATCGGGAGCGCGTACCACAACTAAAACGAGAATTACACTGTTAAAATGCAATACGGACCATACAAAACCTTGTTCTTGTCGGCCGAGAGTTACACGTATACTGGACAGGACCTAGCGCACCCTCACGGGAAGAAAATTAACCACCACGTACGCCTTACTGTCTAACCAACTGTCATTATTTTTCTAATGTCTTGTTAAAAACACAAATTGTAGTATTCATTGTTTAAAATGTTGTTTCGAGTAACGGATATTTGGATTTTGTTTCTGTGGAGGGCACTTAAATGTCAGGTAAACTTTATGCAAAGTGTCAAAGGACTTTGGAATGAAATTGGGTGATTGCTTAGAAATACAGAAGGCATTTCAAGAGTTTCTAGAACTTGTGATCTTGGCATACAAAATATGGCTATTTTTTCATTATACACATCCATAAAATAAAGATTAACTTTGTGGTTTTCTTTTATTTCATGTGACTGCAAATTTTTTGTAACTCACGTTCTCCAACGCTGTCATATCGGACGGTGAATGAATTGGGTGAAATGAAGCTCAAATGAGTCTGGGATCCATGGAGCTTAGTTACGTGACATTCGTCTTGAAGGATAAGGGAAACTCCGAAGAAACCTTGTCCATGAAACTCACCCTGACTGAGAATCTAACTCGGGACGTCTTGAACGTGAGGCAGACACGCTACCATCTACCCTATCGAGGCGCGCATGTGACTGAAATGGATATAGCGACCTATGGTACACTTTGTCTATGGAAATTGTGATAAATTGTATACAGAGATTTTTCTTTGCGCTCTACATGTTATTTTATACACGTTCATTTCTACTTCCAGACTCTGGAGAAGACAGGCGATGATCTCGGCTGAAGAACTGTTCCCAACCCCCAGCTAGCAATCGAACCCGGACACCTCGTCCAGCAGGTAGGGGTTAACCCTCTTGCTGTTATCTTTGCTTAGTTTATTACCTCCTTTTGGCTTATTTTGTACGGAAAACCTAATCTCCACCAATCTCTCGCGTAGATTTTCGTATCCTGCCAGAGCGCGTTCGTATTTCCCATAAAACGTACTCTATACCGCTGATATACAGGCGAGTTTGAAATTGTCCGCACCGTACGTGTATTACTACGTGAGCTTCTACAGTGAACGGAAAGCTTTTCGGGTACGTGTAGCCGGAAGAGGACTCAGTCAAATTTTATCATTTTACTCTCTCTCTCTCTCTCTCTCTCTCTCTCTCTCTCTCTCTCTCTCTCTCTCTCTCTCTCCGAAGGTTTTGAGTAAGTAAATTTCCCCATTACGGGTTACCAGCCCGTAGATGGGTAAGTCATGTGAAGGGTTTGCCTTCTCACGGCTCATTACTTCCGGTAACTTTTAATCAAGGTTGTCTTCCTATAGCCCATGGTAACCCAATACCTAACTACAGGGCAGAAGCGCCGAAGATGTCTTCTCTGCCTCTTCAGTCATTGAGATTCTAGATCTTCTTCTGCCGTTAGAGCCGTTTGACATCTTCTAAGAGGTTCCCGGCCGCCCAATCTGGGAACAGTCGTCAGATCCCTCGTTGGTTCTCCTCCCCTCTTACCAACCAGCAAGCTAGCAAAGATAGACTTTCCCAGTATGGTCGTCTGGTTCATTGGATACTAAGGCCGCCCCCCCCCGCGACATGGTGATAGCCCATCATCAGGATATTTATAAAATGTTATAACCACAAATGAAATACTGGATATAACACAACTATAAACAAAGACAAAACACTATCGACATTCGCATTACTGAACAAAAGACTGTTTTCAGTAAATCAAATACCAGGTCAGGAGATGGCGTGAGTATAGAAAATTGTGTCAAAGAAACGTAACTACTTTACTTGATTACCAAGCTGTGTTGATCTTTGCTTCTTAAATCGATGGATTTCCAACTTTAAGGCCGGTTTCCAAGAGAAGCTGAACTAAAATCGAGCATCACGATTAAGCGTGCTCCTTTCAGAGGAAGTCGCCAAAGCCTCCTTAACTCTCCGCTCCCAGTAACTGTTGCATATTGCCAAGATGGACGTCTCCCGAACATTGGCTCTATGGTCGTTATCAAAACAATGCTCGGCCAGTGCAGACGTCTAAGTTTGCATTAAACGAATGCTTCGTTTATTCTGGTAGCGATGGTCCTTCCGGTTTCTCCTGTATACGATGTCCCACATTCACAGGGACTCAGTCAAGTTTTATCATTTTACTCTCTCTCTCTCTCTCTCTCTCTCTCTCTCTCTCTCTCTCTCTCTCTCTCTCTCTCTCTCTCTCTCTCTCTCTCTCTCTCCACTGCTTGGCTATAGCACATAGGGGTAAGTATTGCATTCTGGCCAAAATCTGATATCGAAATTTCACACGTTTGGAGATTCCTCATTTTTAAATGTTTGTATATGTCAAATTTAACAAAAATTCACTTTAAAATAAACGTTATATTTACGCCCAACATCTTCCAAGGATGTGATACGAAGGCTTTTAAGATATTCACCGCACCCCAAACTCTCGTTGACATTAAAAAACGTCCATCTTTTTTTTCTATAAAGATGCTTATAGTTTTCACAGATGTTTTCTCTTCGTTTATTTGTTCGTGTTTTTTCTTTTTTCAAAACTTAAATCTAGTGATCGGCTTTATAAAATTCGGACGATCGCCTTAGCTTATTGTATCTTACTTACAAGTTATATGTAATGACAGTTTATATTAAGAAGTGCGGTGATTTGTTGTGCCTTTTCCAATATCTCGGTCTTCGATGAGTCTACTGCCAGCTGCTCCTCTGTTGAACTAATTATAGTTCTCAAGGTGTGCATGGGCGGGCGTTCTCAAGTTTGATTATAATTTAATGAAGGATACTGAAGAGTTGTCAGGAGAATATACAATTAGTGCTTTCGAATCTTGCACTCGAAATTGTAGCTACTGAGGCATTATATCTGTTAACTTCAACAATTTCTTGTTTGAAGATAACTTTTCCTATAACATTGAAATCAGAGTGCTAATGCGAAGTAGGATTTAAGCGATAGTTAAATAATTCAGTAGCCAGTGGTTGTGATGCTTTAAAGTGAGAAAGAAAAGCGAATAACGACTTTCCATTTGGTTAAAAGTCCTGAAAAATTCAAACAAATGAAAAGCTATCTCAGAAATTGTTAATTTTACCAAACATTAGTTAATATGCATGTTAATAGGGAAATACATTTTTAGAAACTATTTTTTTCGGCCAACGCGAAAAAGCAGCTTTTCTACGAATAGTTTGTGGAAAGTTTGGTAGAGAAATTCACATGAATTTGTCACATCAGAAGGTTTTTATTTGTAACATTTCATCCTCTTTTTCCACTCTTATTTGTTCGCCTCGTATGATGCCTGTCGAAAAGCAGAATAACTCTAAATCAGAGAGAATATCCAGTGTTGGGTGATGAACCCAATACCTAATATTTAGAATGAAGAAGCCAATCATATGAAATGATGGTGAAATGGATCAAAAAGGAAAGGTGATTATACAGCAGTTGCTGGAATGAATGAGGGGAAAACTGGAGAATCAAGAGACAATCCGTGCAAACGTCTTTGCCACAAATCCCACATAGATCTCCTGGGCCACCTTCATCACCTTGTATGACCTTATCTTGTGTCTTAAATATGCATGAACTAATGTAATGGGTCTCGTAATAGTTTTAATAAATGTGACAGCAATAAATAAGGTAACCTCCATACGTTAGAATTCAAAAGTCATTTAGGAGATAAAAGGCTCCTCAAACTTAAAACAAGAAGCATTAATTACATTTTTATCTGAATTTGAAATGCTAAGAACTTTGCCTCAAAACGGTTTTAAATACTAAAAAATATACATTGCAGTCATATTTAGCATTCTCTGGTTAGTAAACACGGCACAGGTATGACCTAATTCTAATTTGTTCCCAGCGCCTCCGGAGGACAACTGTTGAACTACGCAGGTTTCCGGTCCACTGGGAATGGCTGACACGCTCTGGGCTGTACGGGGCATTAAGCTGACGTAGGCAAGGCGAAAGTCCTGTGTGGCTCATTAACGATTTCCGTGTATAAAGTCTGCAAAAAGCGAAACACGCCTGCCCTACCACGTCTGTGCTTTCTTTGTACACGTAATTTGCCGTTACCGTGGCAGATTATTGGAAACAAACGAGCTCCAATTAAACCAACATTCAACTTGAAAAGTATACGTCTATTCCCTGCAATTGAACGGTGTTTGTTACAAATTAGAGAAAGAATAAGAGAACGGTATAAACTTACCAAATAAACTGTTTTTCCGTATGTGAATTTGTTTCCTTATAAACAACTAGCTGCCTTAGCTAACATTCCACGTTTTAAATACTCAAGTAACAAGTCAACTTCAATTACCTTCCGCGATATCTGCGAAATTAATGTACGACGGCTGTTCAATAAAGAATGATCATAGTTTTTTTACGGTCATAATTTTTCGCACTAAAATTCAATCTTATTGTATTATGTTAGCTTAATGCGAAACAAACACGCTGTAGTAGTTTCTTTGTTGGTACCGCTGGTTTCCGCCTGTGAGAACCAGGCAAGTTGTCATGTTCAGTATTGGCTACCCCTGCATGGAGGTAACACGCGAGGAACAATATATGGCTTTGAAATTCCACTTTCGTATCAACAAATCATCAGTAGAGGCCTACAAAATGTTACAGGAGGCCTATGGAGAATCTATTCTTCCCTACAGCACAGCTCGAAGGTGGTTTGAAGTGTTTAAAGAGGGGAGGCAACCAATTTCAAAGGAAGGTGGACCCGGTGCTCCAGCTACTTCTCTTACGGAAGAAAACATCAACACTGCTGCTGCCATTGTGAGAGCGGATTGACGACTTAGCTTAAGATCACTTTCTGAAATACTGAACATTTCATTGGGTGTCACCCACACGTTGGTGACAGAAACATTACACATGAGACGTGTTTGTGCACACTGGGTTCCAAGACCTTCGATTCCTGAACAAAAGGACATTCGCATGCAAGTCTGCATGCAGATAAAGTTGATGTTAGAGGAAGATCCGGAGTTTCTTTCAGACGTAATCACTGCTGATGAAACTTGCTACATCATTTTGATCCTGAGAGCAAACAGCAAAGCTCAGTTTGGAAATCTCCATCACTATCCCACAAAAAAGCAAAAGTGGTTGCCTGTGCTGGAAAATGAAATGTGTAGTGATAAACGCCCGCTCTTACTACATACGGCACCGCAGGCGATGACACTGATGAAAGATGAAGATGCAGCACCTGTGGAAAGAGATGGCGGGGGAAACCGTAGATCCCGGAGAAAACCAGCCCCAGCGCCGTGTTGTCCACCACAAATCTCACTTTGCGGTCGCCTGGGATCGAACCCGGGCCGCCTTGGTGAGAGCCAAGCGGTCTAAGCACTAAGCCACGGCGCGGCCTGCTTCTGCTGGGAAAGTTATGGTCATCTCATTCTTTGATATTCATGGAATGGTTTATCAGCATGTTGTACCTGCACACACATCAATAACTGGACAATACTACAGAGATATGCTGAAAACATTGCAAGTCCATATCAGGCGCAAAAGACCACATTTCCGTGAAGCAGGCTGGATGCTGCACCACGATAGTGCGCGGCCGCATATTGCCAATGTTAATACTGAATAACTTGCAAAACTCAACGTGAAGTGCATTCCTCACCCTCCCTACAGTCCGGATTTAGCTCCATGAGACTTTTTTCTATTCCCTAACTAGAAGAACTGCCCTGGTAGGAGGTATTATCCATCAGAAGCAGTGGTGAAGGCTGGGATGGCGATTTTGAAGGATCTCTCTAAGAATGGTTTCCAGTATGTCTTTGAAGACTGGCAGAAACGCTGGGACAAGTGCATCGCATTCAGGGAAGACTATTTTTAAAAGGAGCATCAAAATTATGAGGATGAGTAAAGGTACGTTGTCAGAAAAAAATGGACCATTCTTTACTGAAGAGCTCTCGTACAATGATCCAGAGGCTGTAAATGTATAATGGATTGGTCAGGTGGTTTCGTCTGTGGCCCGCATTCTGGGGACCCGAGTTCGCTTCCCGTGGTCGACCTTCCTGACCTATGTTTTTTGCGGGTTTTCCGTGTCTCTAGGCGAGTGCTGGGCAGGCTAATTATATCTCCTAAATTTTCTGTCCCTTCATTTCATCTCCATCGTCATTTCATCTCTCATCTGGTGGTCTCTTTCAGGGTGGAACTGTCAGTGGGAGTCTCGGCGGTGCATGGCAAGATAATATGCTGAGTCAACACTTTCTCCTCTGGCAGGACAGACTCCGGTCTCCGAGCTGACCTAGTACGCCAATTTAGGAATGCGGCTGGCTGGATGCCGGTTGTGCCACCTCCCTGGGGTGACCTCCAGTCTCGGAGCCGACCTTGTGACTGTTTCGGGGCTATGGTAGGTAGGAAGACGATTGTCCTGGAATATCGGGGAGTTTCTATGCAATAAAGTTAGGGACCCCGCCCTCCGCGCTGTAGTGATTCCTTGGGGTTGACTGCCTTCTGTCTCCTCTCACCACGTCCTCCCTCCCGGGGTGCTACACTTGTAGCATAGGTACAAAAGACCAGTCTGGTTGAGATGCCGAATAATCCAACCGAGTACCTGAAAGCTGATAACATTAGGATGCTATTTTTTGTTGTAATTCACTTCCTCCAACGCTGTCGCATCGGACGATGGATGAAATGGGTAAAACTTCCTCAAAGGATCCCAGTGTTCATAGAGCTTAGTTACCTGACATTCATCTTTCAGAATGAAGGAAAACCCCAGGGCGACCCTTATCCAGATAACTCACCCTGACCGAAACTCGAACATGTGATCTCTTGAAAGTGAGGCAGGTACGGTACCTTTCACGTTACCGAGGCGGGAATTAGGATAAGATAAGGCAACTTAAACATGATAAATGACGGGAAAGAAATCGTAATATGAAAGTAAGCAACTCCAGCATTCGTCTGACAAGGGGAAAACACGAAAAACTCAAGTCAGTGTGTAGTTGTGCCCACACTTTATCGCGGCGCCACCTCGCTCGGTATACACTTACATCTATTACAAGTGACCTATTTCTTTCTATATGTACTCTCTAAGGGTATTAGCGCGTTCAATAGAAGCATCCCAGCGCACATACCATTAGCCTAATGATAAGCGGCTCAGCATACCTGGTTGTATTTTTATTAACGCAGTTGATTTCGCTTCAAGCTCGTTTACATTCTGTGTAGTGTAGCTGCAGATTTGCTAGATAAACTGCTCTCCGAGGAGACCATTAATAACAGATTGCTGATGGAGATTCATTTCCCAGCATACCTTGTAAAGATTTATAGCCGCACTTGAACGTAAATGGAAAAACAAAAGACAGGTACGAGCGTGTGGACATGCATAAAACATGAACTTGTCATTATAAACGACAAGCATCTATCAGCATGGTTGTGCAACTCATTTCCCTCGTGTATCGGTTGACCTCTGCCTTTTTCTGTTTTTCACAATTACAGTTATGTAGGTGGCACAACTGTACACCTAACATTTTCAATATTAGGGCACTTAAAAGCGAATATTGGGCCCTAATACACTTTTTCTACTACGTGTGGTAAAGGTAACGAATACAAAGACGTTTGGATGATTCTTCTCGTCAATTATCTCGAATAATCTTTCCTTGGATTTGACGTTCCTGGTTGCAATGAGTTCGTGATGCAGTTATACCTTACCCTCAGGTCGTAGTCTAGAATCTAGATGGAGAAACTTTGTGGTTTGACAAATAATTATAGTTTAAATTCTTTTCATTTACTTTCTATTTACCAAGGTATATAAAAATACAATTTCATATTAACTCTGACGAATACTCTTTTTAAGAACTTATAAAAGAAAATGTCGCGTATACACGGCCTTTATCTACCGCTCCTCAACACTTAAGTATATTTTAATTTCTACCTTTTATCACATCTCAATATACAAAACTTCTGAATAAGTGTCAGAACACGTCTTACACCTCTCGTGTCCCCACACTAAGTAAGGCTCCCTTCTTCCTACACAAGGATTATTGATTTTTACCGTCGCTATAGCAATAATACATTTTCTTAATATGGTAATATTTGGATATTTTTATAATCTCTTTTTAAAACGTAATCTAAATGGTACTTTATAACTTCAGATAATTTTAAACTTCAAATAACATCGTTAAAAGAATTATCATTCGGTTTTCTCCTCTTCATAAATTACTATACAACACATACTACTTTTTCACACTTAATCTCGTGCTCTTTCACAAACACTTCCAACCATATGATTCCTTTTTATAAAGTTTTAAATTTAAAATATAAAATAACAATGCTTTGTAGTTTGAAATTAAACAGCTGTCTCAAAAATATCGCAAAAATTGTACGCTAAAAACTTTTTGATAGAAATTTCAATTGAAAGGTAAGTTTTGAAGTCCTCTAAACCCCTCAAAGCATCTCTTTGCGTGTGTCTGAACATAAATAATAAAACATTTTTTAAAACCAAGTTGCTATTTAAGTTCTATCAAAGATATGACACAAAAATTTTAACACAATTTCCTACCAAAGTGTATTCTATATGAAAAATAATTGGAAAATTTTAATTTTCTCAAAATATTCCTAATGATGTTATTTAAAATACATATATTAAGATTTTTCATGAAAAACGAAATGTATATTTTGAGTTTTCTGGGAGTAGACTGAAGTCCTCTTTATTCTGGGAGTGTACCTGGTTCTTGGGAGTGTAGCTGGCAAGTAATGCTGGATGGGACGAACAAGTAAATTCCACATCTAGGAATGCGTGGAAGGCATTACATTTCGTAATGAGAATATTGAAAAAGGGGGAGCGCTAGGTCCAGGGAAATTGCCTACAAGGCCTTAGTGCGGCCGGTTATGGAATATGGAGTAGCATGCTAGGGCCCGTATAGAGCTAACCAAATCGATCCATTAGAAAAAATACAGAAGAGGGCAATAAAATTCATAAAAAGAGGCAAGTATTTTGGGCCTATAAAAGGAGATGAGACTAAATGGGAGGAATCAAGAATTAGGCGTAAAAAACATAGGTTGGTAGCGTTATTCAAAGTTAATGCTGGTATAAATGCATGGGTGGACGTTAGTGTAAGGTTAGATAATCCGGATTATTATGGACAAAACGATCACAGGTATAAAATTAAGGGTAGAAGACACAGAACCGACGTAGGAAAATTTTCTTTTGTTAATAGAACCATTGAAGAATGGAATGAATTGCCTGTAGCAGTCTTTCAGGGCTGTCCCCTGTCGATGAAGGAATTCAGAAAATTCTAGATAGTTTATAGTTTAACTTTTGAATTATAATGGTATATAATATGTAAATAGAGAAGTAATTAGATATGTTTTAAGTGACTAAAGTAAAATAATATCATATTTGTATTGTTTATTGTGTTATTGTTGTAAATCTAGTATTTGTAATTTGATTTGTATTCTTAACTCTGCCACCGGGTAGTAGCCAATTGCAGTGAATAAATACATACATACATTTGCATAACCAATTAACCGTAAAAGATGACAATCTTAATATACGAGAAATGTGGATCTCGTTGAAGCACACAGTTGCGTATCTGATAGTTTTTGCTGAGTGAACAAAGATTAAAATACTTGGCACCTTACTCCAATGTGCAGTGGAACCGAAAGAGATGGCTCAGCCAGTTTCGTCTGCGGCCCGCATTCGGGAGGTCCGGTTTCGATTCCCATGGCCGATCTACCTGACCCAGAGGATTTTCGCTAGGCAAATGCTGAGTAGGTTATTTAAATCCCACGCATTTCCTGTTTATCAATTTCATCTCCATTGTCGTTTCACATCTCTCATCTGGTGGTATCTTTCAGGATAGAAGTGTCGGCGGATATCTCGGTGTTGCATGGCAAATAATATACGCTTGATAAAGCATCCTCCGCGGTCTCCGAAGGAGCTCTAGTGGTGTCATTTCTGGACCATATTAGGGTGTGATGCCAGTTGTACTGGCCTGCCGGGGAGTTTCCAATTGATAAAGTGTAGGGACCATGCCCTCTGCTGTCTTCGCTCATTGGTACTCCTGTCCTGTTTCTTCTCGCCTCATACTTTTTCGTGGGGATGCCCCACTTGGAGCCATACGTACAGTAGACCAAGTTTGGACCTATGTGCCGAATCCTCTCCATAAGTCCTGTCCAATGGGGAAGTTGTTTTCCTTGGCTATGTATAAAAAAAGGAAATTTTGCACAGTAACCAGCTATTAAGGATCTATCGCTTATGCCTGCTGCATGTATCCTATTCCCATTGTACCTGCGAGCACATTCTCAATAAAATCAGAGGTTGCTACCAGAGATTTGAAGATATGCATTTCATTTGTTATAGAAACTATCTTTAATGTATAGTAGTTTGATGGGAATCTTTGATTCATGTTTGTAAACACGACATTTTTAAAATTTTCTAATGTAAAGGGTACTTTGTGATGAGATGTTTTTCTGTAAGTCTTCGCATAACGAACTTAAATACCAACATGGCAATTAAATGCAGCAGAAGAATCCAGTCGTCCAGGTTTACCTGGACGGAGTGGTTTCGCCCAGCACCTAGCCGCTTACTGCTGCTTTATCTGAGCAGTGTAGTAGTTGTCCTTTGTCTCAAGTGTTTGTGTCGGGGCAAGGTTTCTCTGATCTATTGGGTTAAGCCGCTGAGGCTGCCGCCTGGGGTATGTATTCCCAAGGCTGCCTTCACCCGAACTCTCCGCTTGAAGGAGGTCGGAGTGCAGACAGCACGATCAGAGGGGATAGGAGACTGTGTAGCGGAATTATCTAAACCCATTTCTGGTTCTGGGGTTTACGGTGGGATGGAGAGGAACCCTTCTGGCTAATAGCCCATGGCGTCCTTGGGGAGTTTATATCTCCTCCTACGAGGAGCTCTGTGGTCATACCGACCCAGTGTTGACCAGCTGGTTGGAATGGAGAGACAGTTTTTGGTGGAGGGTTCGCGATCTCTCTCTTACCATGTCCACTATGTACGGAATTTGGGAGTATTCGTGTAGGGTATGAGTAGGGCATCTGCGCCCAGTACCGTAGATCATCCTTAATGCCCGATTCTGCACGATCTGTAGTCTGCGGATGGTGGTCGGAGCCGCCAATCCCCAGACCTCGCACCCGTACAGAATCATGGGTGGAATAATCGCCCAGTACAGACGTAGTTTGAGGTGAGCAGGCATACTGATTTTTACTTTTAGGGTTCAAAAAGATAGATGTGCATAACGTATCTTTTGAGCATTCTATCCGTGGCGCAGTGGGTTAGATAGAGCGTGGCTACTCGGTTCCTAGCCACGGGATGCTCAGGGTTTTCATCCCCCTTATAAGCCTTGGCTTTTAGGAAAGTGTATTCTTCCAGTTTTCAATTCATTGGACTGCTAGTAGGAGTTAGGGGTAGCACAAGAACTCTGCCGCTGTAAATACGTAGCAATGACAATATTTACAACTTCATATTTCCTTTAAAAGATGGAGATATACGAATTTTCTACACATCAGCTGTACTTTAGAATGACATGTAAGTGGACTTCATTTTCCACTATAATTTTAACCTTGGGAAAATAAACCAATTCGCAGTTAAAGAGCGAATACACTCACAGCCGAAATAAATCTTAAGGTAAAAGGGGCATTCTTCCACATCTAATCCATACCATATCTGAGGGGAAAAAGTGAAAGTATGTGTAAATATTTAGCAATATATCCAAGAAAAAAAACTAATATTTAAAACATTGTAGTTTGAAAGTCATAAATTCCTTTTATCCTATAAATCACCATATATGTTAGAAGAGCTTAATTATGCTACATGGCAATGCATAAACGTTCGATTCATATGCACGGTCAGTTTTGTTGCTTATGTTTTATCGGATAAAATAAAGTCAAAATTTATAAAATGTCACACACTGTGTCACAAACGATTACATGTGAAGCAGAAAGCAAAACAAGTGCACCATGCTGGCAGACGTAAAAAAGAGTATCGGTTTGCATTTCAGATGCGTTTGTTTTGTGGCCGAAACAATGTAGTTGTGTTGGTAATGTTTATTATATTTGACTGGTAGAATTAATGCCTTAGTAAATAAATAATAGAAAGATAAATAATTGCAACAGATAAATTCCATTTGTTACAATCAATATGCAATATGTAGAATTCGCGTAATACTACAATTTTGTTAGTCATCGGTAAGCGAAGTTACGTGTTGAGGTTAAGTAAATTGTAAGTCAGAGAAGTTAAGGTAATTAGGCCTTGTATCCACAGGATTCTGATCTTTCCCAAATCTTTTCTTTGTGTCACTATACAAATGTAAATATCAAAATGTATACACAAATTTTCACACTCGATGGAATACAACATTCAGTGGAATAATTATTTTCTACTCCATAACGTTCTCAATTAAAACTTCAGGCCTTCTTTATTTCTCGTTCATAATCCCAATGTGAAGAGCTTTGTAAATGCACTTAAAAGTTTTGGGGATATTTCAAATGACAAAGAATATTTTATAAACCCACATCTGTCATAAATAATTGGGTTTTTCAATGGTGAAAGAATTATCAAAAGCGGTCCAGTGGTTTTTGAAATTATGCTACACGCAAACAAATATTAATATAGATTCCGCTTGATACAAGCAGAGGGGTTGAGTTATTTGATGTGTACATAGAAAATGATGGATGGACAACGTACAACGTGACGACACTAATAGCCTTTCTGTAGTAACGAAAACATCTAAACAAACAGAGTTAATAATCAGGGGCATTAATGATCCTTTTACAGTTAGGGCTTACCTTAACTTGATCCTCTTATCTTGTTTACACACATTCATTTTCAGTTTCCAAAATCAAACACGTAGCTTCTAGGATAGAATGTCTTCGTTTGATATGCAGCAAATGTGATTTTCTTTTAAATTTACATTTATTATAAGCGATTTAAAAAGTCACAAAGGTACATATGGATATTTCAAACTCCTAACTATTTTAGTACTTTCATATAGTCATGGTTGTACCACAGGAGGAAGTACTGATCTACGAAGGCTGTCCAATAAAGAATGATCATAATTTTTTACGCACATAATTTTGCGCACTACAATTCAATCTTATTACAATATATTCTGTTAGCTTAATGTGAAACAAACACGCCGTGGTAGTTTCATTGTTGGTACTCCTGGTTTCCGCCTGTGAGAGCCTGGTAAGTTCAGACATGTTCAGTATCGCCTACCGCTGCAATGAAGGTAACATGCAGTTAAAGCTGATGTTAGAGAAAGATCCGGTGTATCTTTCAAACGTAATCACTGCGGATGAAACTTGGCTGCATCATTTTGATCCTGAGAGCAAACATAAATGCTGTGTGGAAATCTGTCATCACCAAACCCTCAAAAAGCAAAAGTGGTTGCTTCTGTTGGAAAAGTTATGACCATCTCATTCTTTGATATTCATGGAATGGTTTATCAGCATGTTGTACTTGCACACACATCAGTAACTGGAGAATATTACAGAGATGTCTTGAAAACATTTCCGTGAAGCAGGCTGGATGCTGCACCACGATAATGCGCGGTCGCATACTGCCAATGTTGTTGCTGAATATCTTGCAAAAATCAACGTGAAGTGCATCCCTCACGCTCTCTATAGTCCGGATTTAGCCTCGTGTGGCTTTTTTCTATTCTCTAACTTGAAGAAACGCCTTCGTGGGAAGCATTATCCATCATCAGAAGCAGTGGTGAAGGCTGCTTAGGCGATTTTGAAGGATCTCTCAAAAATGGTTTCCAGCATGTCTTTGAAGACTGGCAGAAGCGCTGGGACCAGTGCATCGCATTCATAGGAGACTATTTTGAGAAGGACCATCAAAATTGAGGATGAGTGAAGGTACGTTTCAGGAAAGAATTGTGATCATTCTTTATTGAACAGCGCTCGTAATATACATCGCTGACCCATTTGTATATCGCACATTTATATTCACCAATAACGTTTAGCAATGTCTCGTGTACCGACAAGTCGCAAGCGCTTAGTAGTTGTAAAGATATAATTCATTTATAAAGAGAATTACCAGCACGGAGTGATTAATAGTCCGATTAAAATATCTCATTCATAATTTATACAGGAATTATGAAAACCTGCAACATCCGATCATACTTAAAAATAGTCTTAATCAATGTACATTCAAATAAGGTGAATTCCCAAAGAAGTTATAGTTTCTTCTTAAAGTTTCTTTACTGTGATCTTTTTCAGCATAACTTAATTTTGAACTTGATCGTATTCTCACTCCCGTAATCAGCATTCATAAGGGAACAAGACATTTAATTGCTCATTCAGGTAACATGAGGTGATTTAACATTCGTGGATAGATTCTTTATATTTTAAATAACACAAATAAAACATTGGATACCTGCGATGAATTGCAAAAGGTGTCACACGACGAAAATAGAGAAAACGAATGATTACACGCTGTTCTTGCAATTGAAACGTAACCATTTTAAGTATCTAAAACAGTCCTTACTGTCGTCGCTACCACAAGTTCTATGTAATGTAGTGCTGCCATCTGCAACGCGTTCACAAAGAGTCCACGTGTATTTAAAAAAGTTCCGAGCTGGTCTGTCCTTTAATAGTTACAACATGAACCCACCTTGTCTTATGGTAAGAGGCATTATGTATACTAGCACAGAGATAAGGGGTAAATTTGGAATTAACATTGTAAGTAATCATTTGAAATAATTTTCAGTGTTCATTTATTTTTGGACATTTAATACGCGTATAAATGTCACAGTAATTTAGTCAACTGTATGCCATGCGACGGAGGTGGAATGCAGGCGATTCACACGACGCACTGTATCCAGCAACTATGAGTGATAAGTTCGCTGAGTACAGGAGTTGGAAGAAGACAGGAAAGAAAGGATAGACCTGGGCTCGCTGATTGTTCTATGGGTGAAGATCCATTGCGTGACTTACAGTAATCTCTTTATGGGTGAAAATAAGATTTAGATTTATAATGCTATGAGGGTTACAAGAAAATTACTCAAATGCCTTTAAAATACAAAGGGGGGGGGGGAGGAACCAAGTAATAAAGTTTAAAGCAAAGCTAGGAAAGGGAAACCTGTAATACAGCAAGCGTCAGATAAGCCTACCGCTACAGCCTGCACCCCGTTTACCGGCAATCTCTCCGCGGATTCAGCAGAATTCTCGCCAAATACCTCAGGACCATCCACAAGCCACCTCCGAAGATTAAACATCTGTTGACACCAGTGAAAGACAAACTGGACTTCAAGTTCCGGGAGTGTACCGCATTCCATGTGAATGTGGCACACCTTATATCGGACAAACCGGAAGGACCATCACTACTAGAATAATTGAACATGAACGGAGTGTTCGTTTAATGCAATCTGAGAAGTCTGGACTGGCAGAGCATTGTTTTGATAACGACCATAGAGCCAACTTTCGGGAGACGATCATCTTGGCAAAATGCAACAGTCACTGGGAGCGGAGAATTAAGAAGGCTTTGACGATTTCCTCTGAAAAGAGCACGCTTGATCGTGATGCTGGATTTCAGTTCAGATCCTCTTGGACACCGGCCTTAAAATGGAAATCCGTCGAATTAAGAAGCAAAGATCAATGCAGCTTGATAATCAAGTTAAAGCGGTTACGTTTCTTTGACATAATTTTCGATACTCACGCCATCTCTTGACCTGACATTTAATTTACTGAAAACAGTCTTTTGTTCAGTAATGAGAATTATGACAGTGTTTTGTCTTTGTTTATAGTTGTGTTCTATCCAGTATTTCATTTGTAGTTATAACATTTTATAAATATCCTGATGATGGGAGAGATGTCACTCACTAAGCGTTGATATATAATAATCTTTTCAAGGGCTGGCTCCCCGAGAAAAAATGAACAGTTTAAACTTGTAACTTATAAAGGTATAACATTTATTGTTGCAAATATAAATATTTTGATCCCGCGTGCCAAGTGATTTCTATCTTCTGGTTTACTGTTTGCATCAAGTATTTTAATCTGCTGGTGCAAGCTTGCGGAGATAAGACACTGCAACAATGTAAGTATTGAATAGTGTCTTTAATCTTCCTACAAGTTTATGAGGAATATTTAATTTATTTCTTCAATGTTTGGCATGATATATTTCGATTTTATTGTATATTCAACAGTGATTAAAGCATAGGAAATTGTTTTGCCATGTAACGCATACTATAGATTTCAACAAACGGGCAATTCGAGCTTTATATGTAGATTTTGAACTTGGAAATAATAATTCAAACAACGGTTCATCTTTAAGTTCACGAAATCGGATACATAGCAAAAATTCGTGTGTAGACTATGGATCCAAAACTCTGTCGAGAATTTGAAATCTTAACTAAAACATATTATCAAGAATTAAGCTGATCACAGCCATCTTCGTAATTCATTTATTTTAATTTAATGGAATTAAAAACATTCAGTATAGAATATTTAGGTCAAATGCATTAGTATATTTTATACGTTAAATGCGACAGGACGAATCATTACTGACAGTTCTTAGTTGACCAAGTTTATGCATTTTTATTAATTTTTTTTTGCTACACCGTTTCCAGAGAAAAGCGAATTCATGTTGCTGATGAAAAGAGAAGAAGAAAACTAAGACCTTCTACAAATACTGAGCTTTAAAAACATTTAATTAGTGAGTCTTACTAAATGAATTTGAACAGAATGTATCCACATTTTAAGATTTAAGCTGGGACCTACAGTAAAACCTTCTTTCATTTCGAATAATTTCATTAGTGAAAAGGATATCTGATCGAGTTGGCGTATTCAGCTTTGAGGTGAATGAAATCTTAGAAACATCTTAAAAGACTTCTTTTGAAGGCGTGTTTCTCTAAATATATTCAAAGACGATAAAGTTACAGGATCAGCATTTCGAGTTTATGGTCTGCGTGTTTTCAAAAGGACATCCAGAGAGGTTTTGCATCTGCTTTTTCTTGCATGTGTCTCCATTGAGAGAGAATAGTGCTGGGAGGTATCCTTTGATGGTTGCAAAGTTATCTTGTTTCGTGGATGTTTAAGGACTTAAGCAAAAGTTGCAATAAAGGACCTTCTAGGGCAGCATATACTTATTGATCTTAAAACTGTAAATGTGAGTACAAATTATTTGCGTATGTGCTTTAAGCACATCACATGCTCAAAAAACGAACACATTACCTTCTCCCTAGTAAGGAGATGTAAGGGTATGGATAGTTGCATTCCAACCAAGACTTTGAGTAACGATTACATTCTAGCACAGATAAGGAGCTGCCTCTGCCTACCCGACTATCTACTCGTATGTCTATGAACAGTGCATTAGTTGAATAAAATTGCCTATTTGTTCAAGTTTTGTCATTTAAGCTCTAGTAGTTACACAAAAATATACAAAACCTCCAAAATAAAGAGCATTTCATTAATAAACTCAAGGTATATATTTTATTCGTCAATTATCAAAAATAATTTATTTGAGAAAATAAAACGTTTGGGGAAATGGTCCATGCAAACAGCTACGAGGGCTGTTCAATAAAGAATAACATTTTTTTTGACAACGTACCTTTTCTCGTATTCATAATTTTGAGGGTCCTCCTCAAAATACTCTCCTCTGAATGTGATGCACTTGTCCCAGCGTTTCTGTTATTCTTAAGATATTCTGGAAACAATTTTTGAGAGATCCTTCAAAATCGCCTCCGCAGCCTTCACCACTGCTTCCGATGATGATAATGCCTCCCACGAAGGCGTTTCTTCAAGTTAGGGAATAGAAAATTCACATGGGGCTAAATCTGGACTATAGTAAGGCTGAGGGATGCACTTCTCGTTGATTTTTGCAAAATATTTAGCAACAACATTGTCATTATGCGGTCGTGCATTATCGAGGTACAGCATCCAGAGTGCTTCATGGAAATGTGGTCTTTTGCGCCTGAAATGGACTTGCAATGTTTTCAGGACATCCCTGTAGTACTGTGCTGTTACTGATGTATGTGCAGGTACAACATGTTGATAAACCATTCCATGAATATCAAGGAATGAGATAACCATAGCTTTCCCAGCAGAAGCAACCAGTTTAGCATTTTTGGGGATTGGTGATGCAGATTTCCGCACTAAGCTTTGCTGTTTGCTCTCAGGATCAAAATGATGTAGCCAAGTTTCATCAGCAGTGATTACGTTTGAAAGAAACTCCGGATTTTCCTCCAACATCAACTTTATCTCCATGCAGACGTGCATGTAAATGTCCTTTTGTTCGGGAAACAACAATCTTGAAACTCATCGCGCACAAACACGTCTCGTGTGTAATGTTTCTCTCACCAAGGTTTGGGTGGCACCCAATGAAATGTTCAGTATTTCATAAAGTCATCTTAAAGTGATTCGTCGATCCTGTCTCACAATGGCAGCAGAAGTGTTGTTTTCCTCCATAAGAGCAGTAACTGGAGCTCTGGGTCCACCTTCCTTTGAAATTGATTGTCTCCCCTCTTTAAACATTATAAACTATCTTAGAGCTGTGCTGTAGGGAAGAACACTCTCTCCATAGGCCTCAACTTAAGATTTGTTGAGACGAAAGCAGAATTTCTAAGCCGCATATTGTACCTCGCGTGTTACCTCCATTGCAGTGGTAGCCGAAACTGCACATATCTGAACTTGCCTGGTTCTCACAGGCGGGAACCAGGAGCACCAAAAATGAGACTACTACGGCATGTTTGTTTCACATCAAGCTAGCAGGATATTGTGACTTTGTGGGTTCGTGAAATGAAAAGTCCAATTACACCACTCAACAATGTCCTTTATTCTACCGACTTACAGTTTAACACTTGCCAATTACGCAAAATTGCGTACTGCACACAATTACAATTCACCAGTTCGTCCGTTACAATTTCCTTGTACTCGCGGTTACGTAAGCTCCGGTACACATTCACAGTTACGTACAGTCTTCCGTTGCACAATCCTTTCGTTCATTAACACGTCACTGACGAACACTGCCTTCTTACACCAAGAACTGTCCTCACTCACACACTAACCAACTGACTGACTCACTCACTGACTAGCTGCAGCCCTTTTTATAAGCATCTCGCCGTCTTCTAGACGTTTCCAGATGATGAAAGATCCCGTAATTTCTGGAACCAGGTGGAAGAGAAACAGACCGCACAATTATGTTTCTTTCCCCAGTCGTCCCTGTCACCACTATAAGACAAACGAGGGGAGGGCGTAGCTAACATTGACCTCCCCCGTCTTCCGCTCCCAGCTGCTTTACAGGGTGTTCCAACGGTCGCGTTACAATATAATAAGATTGAATTTTAGTGTGAAAAATTATGACCGTAAAATTATGATCATTGTTTATTGAGCAGCCCTAGTATTAAAGTTGTAGAATATTTGTAAACCATCCTCGGTCACTTCTTTCGAGGAAACAAATTTCTTATTTATGAGATAATTAAACTGGTGAAGTATACTGTTCACGATCATATTCGCGGACCTTCTTCTAAAAAGCTTTTTGAATTTCAGAAAATCTCAAAACAAATTTGCGGTAAAATATTGAGTCGAATTTTAGTGGAGATAGAACACCCGATTGTTTAAAGTTGGCAGAAAAAGAGAACTGAAATTATGTTTTATGGATTTCCTTTTTTTAATTTTCATAAACGATCGGGAAATGGAAGCGTTTAATACGAAAATTGGTTTTGACGAAGTTAAAAATAAAATAATCTGAAAGCTTCTGATACACTCTGAAGAGTGTTTAAGGACTTCGTCCAATATAACTAAGTAGTAAAGTTTTGTAAACTACTCAATGGACTAAGAACTTTGATTCCGCTCCAGATCCAAAGCATTTCTATGGCCACAGAAGAGCTTTAGGTTTACCAAAGAGCTGAAAAGGCAACTTCCAGAGGCTATGAAGCCACGTATGTGTAATCAAGTATAAAGTGGGCATTTCACTGACTCGTGCCATGTTTCAATCTCAAGAAACCTCTCAAGTATTATCTTTGGTCTGCCAAAACATCTCCATTCTGTAATCTCTAACAGAGAATTAAACTCTGTAATCGTCTGATTAGATTTCCCATTATGTTCAACGTTCTACTTACATGAATGTTTTATCATCATTTCTAATTGAATTTGTCTACGAGGGCTGTTCAATAAAGAATAACATTTTTTTTCCTTATTTTCACAACGTACCTTTAGTCATCCTTATAATATTGATGGCCCTTCTCAAAATAGTCTCACCTGAATGCGGTGCACTTGTCCCAGCGTTTCTGCCAATCTTCAAAGACATGCTGGAAACCATTTTTTGAGAGATCCTTCAAAATCGCCTCCGCAGCCTTCACCACTGCTTCTGATGATGGAAAATGCCTCCCACGAAGGCGTTTCTTCAAGTTAGGGAATAGAAAAAAGTCACATGGGGCTAAATCCGGAATATAGGGAGGGTGAGGGATGCACTTTACGTTGATTTTTTTGCAAGATATTCAGCAGCAACATTGGCAATATGCGGCCCCGCATTATCGTTGTGCAGCATCCAGCCTGCTTCACGGAAATGTGGTCTTTTGTGCCTGATATGGACCTGCAATGTTTTCAGGATATTCCTGTAGTATTGTCCAGTTACTGATGTGTGTGCAGGTACAACATGCTGATAAACCATTCCATGAATATCAAAGAATGAGATGACCATAACTTTCCCAGCAGAAGCAAACACTTTTGCTATTTTGGGGGGGTTGGAGTTGGCACTGGCCTTTGCTTTTTGCTCTCAGGATCAAAATGATGTAGCCAAGTTTTATCAGCAGTGATTAAGTTTGAAAGAAACTCCGGATCTTCCTCTAACATCAAATTTAACTGCATGTTACCTCCATTGTAGCGGTAGGCGATACTGAACATGGGCCAACTTGCCTGGTTCTCACAGGCGGAACCAGGAGAACCAACAAAGAAACTACTACAGCGTGTTTGTTTCACATTAAGCTAACAGAATATAATAAGATTGCATTTTAGTGCGAAAAATGATCATAAATATTATGATCATTATTCACTGAAGAGCCCTTGTATAAATATTATTATTTGCTTTATCTTTTTCTGAGAAGAAAATATAAATGCCATGCGAAAAGCTTGTATTTTAATTTCAAAGATTTTTTTTTTTTTTTGTAAACGAAAATTTGAGAAAATATCCAATCTCAGAAAGTGCTATAAGATATGAAAATGATAGACCCAGAGTAAACTTTCGATTATTAATTGCTCGACGATACGCCTCTAAAATATTTCTTGTATTTTTTTTAAATTCTTCTAGAATTATCCAAAAAATAAGACTTGCATGACTGTTAATATGAGCAAGTAGATAAACTTAGAGCCATATTCTACTACTTAATAGATAGAAATAGTTTCTATTTTAAAACAAACTTGCACCTGTTTTCTCTGAAAGGTAGGTAATTTTATTTTCATAAGACTTAATTTACCTCACACCAATGATTTGGTTACCGAGGGATGGGATATCCGTAGAGATGATTAATTTTACTGGGGATATTAGGAATTTGGTCGTTGTTACCAGTCCGATAACAAAGACAAAATGCCAGCTCTGGCTAAAGATGATAAACAATAATTCACTCTTCAGCTTGACTAAGGTCAGCTTATAAATGCGAAGTATTTTGTGTACCTTAATAAAATATTTGAATTTCGTTTTTACAGTAGAATTGTGTAATTCTGATCAAGGCAAAAAGTAAACTCTTTCCGTAGCCAAACGTTTTACATAAAACAAATTATTAAAAAATAAAATGAATAATGCTACCATTTAAAATTATTATTGATGACCTCGTAACCTAAAAAACTGTATCTAAATTTTTTATGTGTAAAATTTTGCTTTCGAAATATTGAATGGAAGGCATCCCAGTATTTCTAAAATGAAACGTAATAAACGCACAGGCTTGGAGCTGAGGATGATTTTAGCACTGTTGCATAGACTCCTTCGTCGATGTGGCCTCCAGGAGTAAGGGATAAGGTGAAGGGTTGAAAATGGCGGACGGACCTTGTTGCAGCAGACAGAACGCAATGAGATCATTAATATTTCCAGGGGGTGCTTTCCAACAAAGCATTGCTTTGATGTAACTCTGCTCTTACAGATACGTGGGGGCAGATAATACCAGGTGGGTATTACGACAAATTTTTACAGGTTCTAGTTTCTTTTTACTGTGTGCAAGGATGTACTGAATCCATAACCTACGCTGGCGCATTACCGAGCAATTGGTTTTAGAAATCTAAATCTGACACGATAATTGAATTTATCAGCTTCTTACTACCTTATGTCGGTTCGGCTAACTTTACTTCAAGGTTATAATCCTGGCAATTGACAACCTTGATAAAAAGTGAAACATTTTATTGTAACCTTAGATGTGCAAATAATGCTACACGAGAAATATAGCGAAATGTAGCAGTTCTTATATAAAATGCATGCCTTCTGTCACGTTGTTGTTCCATAGTTTATTTTACTGTATGGCGTGTTTCTTTAAACCAGCTGTTCAAAGCAGTGAATGTCAAAGAATAAATAAGCAATACTTCGAAGTAGCTGAGGCAGTTACTTAAACATGTTCTAGAGAACCCCGTTAACAGTGACTCCATTAACTCATGTCACCGCTACTTAGTTATTTCACAATTCAGTGAGGTGCATCAAAGGCATGTTAAGTCAGCTCTAAAAATAGAAGTGGAAAATAATTCTTAGAATTATCAGCTGCGAATTAAATATTAAAGATTTGACAGTGTATAGCACAAGAACATTTCTAGGATGTTCATGTTGATATCAGAGTGCATTTAGGATATACGTGGTTTTGCTCTTATGCCTTAGCATGTTTACAGCAGTATTTTATTTGGGTCGATATAGATACTGATGAGGACAATTCCAAAATTTTCTCTGAGATCTAAATGTCCCAATTGTTTATTATATTCTGAAAGGATAGAGCCAGACTGAAAAATTCAATGCCATAGCCGGAATTTGAACCACGGATCTTCTGGTTTCCATCCAGCCGCTCTAACCATTTGAGCTGCTATGGCCAACGTGCCAACATGGCACTAAATCCTACAACTGACTCTTGTTTATTATATTCTCCCAAATTTGCACGTGTGTCCTATTATTGGTTCAAAAGTTATGGGATGTTGAAGTGGTTCACTTTTATATGGATCGCACTGTACAATGCTATGTTTTAAGATATTCTCATTATAAATTGTTTTTTTTTGGGGGGGATAACCTATGAGCACTTCATGATTGCGTAGCTGGTAAACTGTAACCAACAATCAAAACTTCATTAGAGTGGATGTTTTTAAAGCATACAGTAAAGCCAACCATTTGAGATGTTTTTGGTTATTGGTTAAAATTTTCAAAGTGATTTTCAAAGTTTCATCTTTCCTCAAATATGAAGTTGTTTATTTTTGATAACTTAGATGGAAAGAATTAACACCGTCAGATAGCGACAAGCTCTTAAAAGATTTGACTGTCGATTAAGCTCTCTGTATTCCCATATTTTCCTTGTACCTGTAAGGAAATATGCAATAAGATAATTTTTCAATATTTATCTCGATTGAATAGGTGTTTGAATAGTTTTTACAAGGGGAGCTTAATCCAATGTTGTGGTTAAGTACTACGCCAGTTTATTATTAATCAAGAAAGGTCATTCAAGGCATCTTTACTTCATCCTTTGATTTAAAGAAATGCATCATTTCAGATTTCCTCATTTAACTTCATCTGTTTAGCATACTGGCCCCATGCCACATTGCCATGGCTACTTTCAAGTTTGTTGCCCAAAACTTAGGAGACAAGTTTTCTCACTGGTATGTGTAACATTTGGAGCGTTGTATCACAGTGAAAGCAGCCAGACAATAGCGTCATTTATCCTCCGCATCGCTCGAAAACAGTGGAACGAAAGGTCCGCATTTGAATTATAATAAATCCAACAAGCCGCACAGATTGCAAGGTGTTAGATCGGCTAATATCCCAAGAGCAATCTCTCATTTCTATCGACAAAGGGAAGGGTTTGGTGGTGCTCTCGCAAAGTTCATGTCAAGGGAAAAGGATGGGGGCTACGGAGGGGGTCCTTATCTGACTTTTCAATGAACCGAGCAAAGCAAAATACTGAAAGAAAGGGGGGGGGGGAGCGAAATGGAAAAGAAAGTTAGGCCAACAGGAGGGAGGACAGAAAACTCGGCTCGAATGCACAAACAGAGTTCACGGATATGCGAAAGAGATAGAAGAAATAAAAAGTCTTGCCTGTCGTCTGCAGAGGAGACGTCATATAAGCAAGAGGGTTGGGGGGATACAACCAGCAGTATTTCATAAGTCTAGCCCAGTCTTGTTGTTACAAGTCTATTCAGCCGTATCATCCCAGTGCTGCTGCATTATCTCTTCTTGCAACGCCATTATTTTGCACTTCTATACAGTTGCCACTGCCAGAGATGGCAGTATTGTTTTACGTCGCCACAAAACTTACCCTTTCAGATACAGCACAAATAAATGAACTAGATGTTTGTCAAACAAGTGGCCGGAATAAAACAAGATTTTCAAAACTGACTCAGGAGTTGTCTTTCAATGAAGTCAGCATCTGTGCTTGATTTCACAGTAACTATGTACACAAACATGTCCCTTTGATTCCAATTTTGTAAACTTTTATGTTAATGACGTATGTTTACTTCAGTGTGTGCACTGAGTAGGGAAAGTATTGTATTCCTTATGAATTCGATACCGAGATAGGTAAAATCACAGCGAAAAATTGAATGTAATAACCATGATTGCTATAGCTCCGTCCGATTGATCTTAACCACTGAGCTACCATGACCAACATGCCGGCATGACATTAAATTTTCTAGTTGACTCGTATTTTGCCTTGTAAACCACTAAGAGTTCTCATATACTAGATACGCACCGTTTATGGCGACTTATTGTGCTGATTGTACCTTTCGTTTACGAGGCTTATGCCTCAGTTCTTTGTGTTTCCCTTTTTCTCCGTGTGAGCGCGTGAAGGTTGCTTTGGTTCCTCTCTCGAACAGCACTCCGAGCTGACGAGACAGGGTAGTCGGGGTTCTCCTTTCATAGCGCGCGCACGGTGATTTGTAACTGTCTTAGCTCCCGGGTGCAGTTCAAAATCGTGTAATGGTATGTGTTAGAGGTAAGTTTTAATGTGTACTTCGAGGAAGTTTAAGTTAAGTGTAATTGTGAAAGTAAGCTGTCAGTGTGAATAAGAGATTTATTAAAGCTTTTAAATTATCAAAGTAAGTTGTATAATTGTAGCTTAGCCTCCGGGTACAGTTCAGTGGTAGCAGAGCGTGGTTTCGAACCACGGACCTCTGGGTTATTGCCCAGCACGCTTCCACCACTGAACTGTACCCGGAGGCGAAGCTACAATTATACAACTTACTTTGATAATTTAAAAGCTTTAATAAATCTCTTATTCACACTGACAGCTTACTTTCACAATTACACTTAGCTTAAACTTCCTCGAAGTACACATTAAAACTTAACTCTAACCCTGCCATTACACTATATTGAACTGCACCCGGGAGTTAAGACAGTTATAAATCACCGTGCGCGCGCTATGAAAGGAGAACCCCGACTACCCTATCTCGTCAGCTCGGAGGGCTGTTCGAGAGGGGAACCAAAGCAACCTTCACGCGCTCACACGGAGAAAAAGGAAAACACAAACAAATGAGGCACAGACCTCGTAAAGGAAAGGTGCAATCAGCAATCATAGTGACTAAAAGTCCCAGGCTTCATAGTTGAACTACTATTAAGTTAATTTATGGAAATTAATGGTTCTTCCCCACTAGCCATGTATAGGCTTAGGTATGGATCCGTAGTCAGACCGGACGGAAACCGGGACATCCGTAGTTGAAATCCCGGGTATGCCATTTACTTTTTTAGTCTTGACACTTATCTATTATCTATCCAAAGTTAAGCCTATACACGGCGTGCAAGATGATTTATTCCCGTGAATTAATCGATACATATTGTGACTTTGTGGGTCCGTGAAATGAAAAGTCCAATTACACCACTCAAAAATGTTCTGTATTTCCACCGACTTACAGTTAAACACTTGCCAATTACATAAAATTACGTAATGCACACAATTACGATTCACCAGTTCGTCCGTTACAATTTCACTTGCACTCGTACGGTCTTCTCACTAGCACTGCGTCCTTACACCAAGAACTGACTGACTCACTGTCTCTCTGAAACCCTTTTTATAGGAATGTCACTTTTTTCTAGAAGTCTCTGCTTACCTGTCATATCTGGTCTTCATGCGGTCGCTCGCCTTCTGGATGTTCTGGCGAGCCATCTCGTGCATGTCGTGGAGGCGGTCCACCAGGTTCTCCACATACTCGGTCACCAGCTGCTTCGCCTCCGGAGGGCTTCCGAAAGCCAGGTCGCAAGGGAGGCGTAACTCTCGACCGAACATTAAGCTGGCTGGCGTCATCCCAGTTGTGTCGTGTGTAGACGAGCGGTAGGCCAGCAAGAACAGTGGCACCTTGACGTCCCAGTCTCGCTGATGGCTTGCCACGACCTTCCTCAGGTGTTCCTCTAAAGTCTTGATGTATCTTTCGACCATGCCATCCGACTGGGGATGTAGAGGCGTCGTGCGGGTCTTGTTCACCCCAAGCCTTTGTAATGCCTCCTTCATTAGGTTGGACTCAAAGTTGGTACCCTGGTCACTGTGTGGCTCTAACGGCACCCCAAATCGACAGAACACTTGCTCCACGAGGCAGTCTGTGATTGTCTTTGCCTCTTGGTTTGGGATGGCATACACCTCCGGCCACTTGGTGAAGTAGTCCACGACCACCATTAGGTACTTGTTGCCTCGGTCGGAAACTGGGAACGGTCCAGCAATGTCAACGGCGATCCGTTCGAATGGCGCTCCGACGTTGTACTGCTGCATGCGACCCCGGCTCCTAGTCTGGGGGCCACGACTCGCCGCGCACACGTGACACTGACGGCACCATCTCTCAGCATCGGCTCGGAGCCTCAGCCAGTAGTAGCGCTGCCGTAGTTTGTCAATCGTTCGGTTCGCTCCCAGGTGTCCTTCCGAAGTCCCGGCGTGCACTTCCTCCAAGACTTCCGGGACCTTACTCCGGGGCAGTACCAACTGTTCTCTCTGCGTCTTCCCATCGGGTGATTCCCATACCCGGAACAGCACGCCCTCTCTGATCTTCAACGAGTCCCATTGGGCCCAGTACGACTTGTAGGTGGCGCTCCTTGGTGCGATATCCTCCCAGGTTGGTCTTGTCCCTGCCTCCACTTCCCTCAAGAGTGGCCCCAAGTCTGCGTCCGCCAGCTGCTCCCTCCTCAGGCCTGCGCTATCCCAACCGTCCGCAGGCACTGCCACAACTACTCGGACTGCTGCGGCACGCTCCTTATCTTCCACTCTTGTGCACTGGCCGCACTCTTCTGGACAGGGTCTTCGGGACATGGCGTCTGCGTTACCGTGGCTCTTCCCTCTGCGTTGTTCCGAGGTGAAGTCGTACTGCTGCAGACTCTGGACCCAACGTGCTGTCTGGCCTTCCAGGTTCTTAAAGCTCAATAGCCAGGTTAGGGCGGAATGGTCAGTCCTCAGGTGGAATGGCTGACCGTACAGGTACTTGTGGAAGTGCTCCAAGGTCTTTACTACCGCCAATAATTCTCGTCGGGTGACGCAGTAGTTCTTCTCTGCCTTGGATAGCGTCTTGCTGTAGTAGGCTATCACCCGCTCATGGCCGTCCTGGATCTGCGATAGGACACCTCCAATGCAATGGTCGCTAGCGTCGGTGTCCACAATGAAGGCGCCACCCGGTTGTGGGAAACCCAAAATTGGAGCACTGCACAGGGTCTCCTTTAGGTGCTGGAAAGCGTTTTCGGCGTCCTCTGTCCACACATAAGGCCGGTGTTCCTCTGTCAGGCGGGTGAGTGGTTTTGCGATGTTGGAGAACCCCTTTATGAAGCGGCGGTAATAACTGCACAGCCCCAGGAAACTGCGCAACTCTTTCCTATTCTTTGGGCGAGGCCAATCTCTCACAGCCTTTGTCTTCTCCGGGTCTGTGGCCACTCCGGTTGCTGAGACTATGTGGCCCAAGTAGTTAACTTCCTTGCGGAAGAGCTGGAACTTCTTCGCGTTCAGCTTCAAGTTGGTCGCCTGCAGTCTCTGTAGCACCTTACTCAGATTCTCGAGGTGATCTTCAAAATTCTTCCCGACGATGATGATGTCGTCCAGGTATAGCAGGCAGGCATCGTAAGTCAGCCCTCTCATCACTGACTCCATGAGGCGTTGGAAGGTAGCTGGTGCGTTGCAGAGGCCAGAGGGCATAACCGTGAACTGCCAAAGACCTTGGCCCGTCGAGAATGCGGTCTTCTCCTTGTCTCTCGGGTCTAGAGCTACCTGCCAGTAGCCCGACTTCAGGTCCAGGGTCGAGAACCACTGTGCACCAGCTAGCGTGTCCAGGGTGTCGTCAATCCGGGGTAAGGGAAAACAGTCCTTCCGGGTGACAGCGTTCAGCTTTCTGTAGTCTACGCAGAAGCGTAGCTCGCCGTTCTTCTTCGTCACCAAGACTACAGGGGAACACCAAGGGCTGTCAGACTCTTCAATCACTCCCCTGGATCTCATGTCCTCCAGCATGTCTCGTACCGCCCCTTGCTTCGCCAGCGGAACGCGTCTATGTGGTTGCCGAATAGGCCGGGCGTCTCCGGTGTCGATGCGGTGAAGCACTTTGTCCGTGCGGCCGTAGTCACTATCGCCTTGGCTGAAGACGCGCTCGTATCGCCCCAGTAGTTGTCGAACCTGCTCCAGCTGTTTTGCGGTCAGGTGGTCGGCCGCCCTCTCCAGTAAGCCTTCTAGCCGGGGCCCCAGGTGTTGCTTCGGCGCCGGCTCCTGTGTCTTGTCGATTGCTGTTACGCTCACTACGGGCTCGCACGTTCCCAACTCCGTCCCGGCCTGGACGTCGTGATCGGTGTCCGTTGGATTTAGCAGTCTCACTGGCACCTCCTCTCGGCACGGCAGGAATGCCCTGGCTACACACAGTCCGTGTACAGGCGTCTTCTGGTCCAGCATCATGTTCCTGGTTCTCTGGCCCTCCAGTCGCGCCGTCACCACCACCTCGCTCCTCGCGGGAACAACCACGTCTTCGTCCAAGACGACCCTGCACATTCCAAGGCGCTCTTCGGGTTGACGGAGTATAACCTCTTCTCCGTTAAGCCGCAGGACCTTCTTGCCGACGTCGACCGTCGCCTCATGGCTCCTGAGGGCATCCAGTCCCAGGATCACCACCTCAGCCACCTTCGCGACGAACACCCACAGACGCACGGCACTCCGTCCCAAGTTGAGCTCCAGCAGGGCCTCCTTCTCCACAGGCAAGGTGTCGCCCGATGCCGTGACAAGCTGGTATGGCCGGCTTGGCTTCCTTGCCGGCAAACCCTTCGCCACGTCAGGTCTGATGATGGTCACGGCCGCCCCGGTGTCCACCAGCACGCGGCACGGCTTCCCTCTTACCCAACCGTCCGCGATGAGGCCGTCATCCATACGCCGGCTGACGGCGCGCAGTGTCACTCCAGGGGATGGTGGTGATGGCGCCGACGTGCCCCTCTCCACGACGGCCCTTACTCGTTTTCCGGCTGCTCTTCCTGGTGTGGGCAGTCTCTCTGCAGGTGTCCGGGCTGTCCACACCCCCAACACAGGCCATTAGGTGTTCGCCGGCGTCCCTCAGCTGGTCTTCTGTCTCCGGCGTAGCGGACACTTCTCGTTCTCGACGCCGGGATGGATGTTATTTTGGCCGCCTCCATCCTTAATGCCGCTGTCAGCGCCTCGTGGATGGTTTTATATTCCCCGAGTATTAGGCGCTGACGAATCTCCGTGTTCCGTACTCCGTCGACAAAATTGTAGGCGGCTTCCCGGGATACGAACTCCAGTGGCAGGTCAACCAAGGCCTTGCTAGCCAGCTGCTCGATCGCAATGGCGAACTCCTGCAGCGTCTCCCCCGGCTGCTGTGACCTTGCCTTTAGCTGGCTGCGGTATGCTGCGGCTAAGCGGTGGTTCCCGAAGCGATCCTCCAGGGCTTCCCAGATGTCCTTGGGCGCCGCCGTCGTCTGCACCGCGTTTAGGACTTCCGCGGCTCTTCCCTGGAGGCTGGCTATTAACTGTGTGGCCTCCTCCTCAGTGACCATCCGTTGTGCCTGGCCACTGTGTCGAACTGGCGGCGGAAGACCTCAAACGTTGACGCGCCGTCATACTTGGGAGGTTTGACGCGCGGCGATGTTATGTCGCGTCCCTGTGCGTCGGCCTTCAAATCCTTCAACCTCCTGCCGACGACGTCCTCCACCATGGCGCTCAGGGACTTGGCGCTGTTGTCGGCCTTTCCTTCCAGCTCATTAACGCGGCTCGCGAGGTCTCCGACGCGTTCGTCCACCTGGCCGATGCGCCTGCCGAGTCCCGTGACGTCCTCCCTCACGCCGGCCAACCGTTCCTCAAATTTCGCGGCGAGGGCCTCGTTCACAACCTTCATTTCTTCCATCTTCTCCGTGAGGTTATCGTTAGCCGTCTTCATTTCTTCCAGCTTTGCGGCCAGGTTGTTATTTGCCGCTTCCGTTTTTGTTGTTAACTCGTTCATCTTCGCCAAAAGTATTTCCAATGCCGATTCCATGGCCGTAATGTTCGGTGATGATGTCTTCGCCGCTTCCTGACACCAGTGTGACTTTGTGGGTCCGTGAAATGAAAAGTTCAATTTCACCACTCAAAAATGTTCTTTATTTCCACCGACTTACAGTTAAACACTTGCCAATTACATGAAATTACGTAATGCACACAATTACGATTCACCAGTTCGTCCGTTACAATTTCACTTGCACTCGTAATTACGTACAATCTTCCGTTGCACGGTCTTCTCACTAGCACTGCGTCCTTACACCAAGAACTGACTGACTCACTGTATCTCTGAAACCCTTTTTATAGGAATGTCACTTTTTTCTAGAAGACTCTGGTTTCCCGCAAATCACCCGAACGTTCCAGACCACAGCAGAAGGGGAGAGAAACGTCGAGGGACAGGTGACACTTCCCTAACCATCCCTCAGTTAGTGACAGAGACTAATGGGAGGCGTGGCTCGGCGGCCTTTGGTTTCCTCACAGCTGTGGGCCTCATGCCTACCGGTAATTGGGTGACAATATATTACCCGTAAACATTTTAAAACACCCTCAATCCAAACGATCGGCGTGTATGTATGCAAGAGAGAAAGTGCCGTGCTAGGGGTCCCGGGTTCGATTTCCGGCAGTGGGGGTGGTGATTTTTCTCCGACCAAGATAAATCCTCATCTTCCCCAGAGTCTGGAAGTATGAATGAGAGTGCGAGTGTGTGTGTGTGTGTGTGTGTGTGTGGGGGGGGGGGGGGGGGGTGGGTGGGGGTGGGGGGGGGGGTGGGGCTGGGTGTGGGGGTGGGGGTGGGGGGGGGGTGGGGGTGTGTGGGTGATATCTAATTATTAAAACTCAACGAAGGCTAGTTAACACCTTCGATATGTTCCAAAGGAGAACGTCCGTCGATATGACCATTGGGGTTAAAGGCGGGGTATAAATGGAAGAAATAAGAGAAAGAGATAGAAGGAGAGGTAAATAGCATAATTCAGATAAAGAAAACTCGATTAATTGCCAAATTTGCTAATTAAGTTCACAATATTCAAAGGATATAATATGAAGATCTAAAAGAGTTTCTGAAGTGTGATTAAAATGCTTGATCTTGATTAAATTTGTGACATGTTTTGAAAAAGTGTAAATTCTTGTATTTTCTGGATAATACTCTTCACTTTGAATTTTGTATAACTGGTAAACCACAAGTGATGTACAAAACCTTACAAGGGAATTATCACTATGCTCACACCTGTATTCCACTGAGAGAGTTTGATGGCATTATCTCTGCTGAATGTAGGCGGCGCAGTAGTTATACCGCTTGGCTTTTACCAAGGCGGCCCGGGTTCGATCCCAGGCGACCGCAAAGTGAGATTTGTGGTGGACAACACGGCGCTGGGGCGAGTTTTCTCTGGGATCTCCGGTTTCCCCCGCCATCTCATTCCACTGGTGCTCCATCTTCATCTTATGTATCATCAGTGTCATCGCCTGCGATGCCGTATGTAGTAAAAGCGGGCGTTAAACACTACACATTTCATTTACATTTCAGCTGTATGTGCGGCATGTGCACCAAGAATCTGCCCAAAATTGAAGACTGAAGAGAGCGGCATACCACTACTTGCAAGCAGCTTCTGGACAACCCTGCTCACCCGGCGCTTCTTACGTATGCTATAAGTAGACCGCTGCCCACCAGGGGTAAACAATCCCTCTTGTAAAATGCTGTTGTTATGCCTATACATTCCTACGTATTCTTGACTAATTTTTGGATACTCCCAGTTATACTCCGCACTCAATTTTTGGCACACAGGCCCCACATATAAGTGTCATTAAAGTCTCAAGTGAATACAGGTATGAGCTTAGTGATAGTTCCCTTATTAGTATTGTTACTTTGTGGGTTCGTAGAATTAAAAGTCCAATATGCAGAAATTCTAAATGCTTTTTATTTGCATAGAAATACACTCAGTGTCAGTATTACGTCACATACACAATTACAATCTACCAAAGGTCGCTGACCACAACCACTAGCTTACTCAACTTCCACTGTTTACAACTTTGTTACAATTTCTGTTTACGACTACCACTTATATACCACGACTCATGTTACGGGATATTTCTGGAACAAACAAGAAATCGAATATTGTGTAAGACAATCTAGATGTCACTAGAATGTTCCGTTTATCTCTACTTCCGTTTATCTCCGTGCTATATTTATCTGCTTAGGTAAACTGTTTTTATCTCCACACTGCACTGTGTCTGTTACCGATCCGCGCCAGGCCATCGTAAATAATGGGTTCGCCACAGTGCAGCTATACAAAATGTTTAGTGTTTAACGCCCGCTTTTATTACATACGACACCGCAGGCGGTGACACCTATGATAAATGAGATGAAGATGGAGCACCGGTGGAACGAGATGGCGGGATGATGATGATGATGATGATTATGATGATGATGATGATGATGATGATGATGATGATGATGATGATGATGATGATGATGATGATGATGATGATGATGATGATGATAGGGGCGCTCAACTACGGCGGTCATCAGCGGACTTTAAAAAACTAGTCATGGCAAAAGCCAGATATAAAACTTTCTAAAAACTATACAAGTGTAACAAAACCTATTAAAATACACGTACATAAAAACATGAATGAAAACCTACTAAAAATTTCCTTTACTAAATCATAAAATCTAAATTAGACAAGAATCTAAAAACCTTCTGCACGGGTCTCCACGCACGGTCTACACGTGGGTGGGCCTGTTGACCGTCTCCCTCAACCACGAAGAGGAGCCCACACGAGGGAGACTGTTGGCTCGGGACCCCGCGTGCGCCAAACCCGTACCTACCGAAGTAGGCCCCTGGGGTGAGGTGGCGGGGGAAACCGGAGATCCGGGAGAAAACCCGCGCCAGCGCCGTGTTGTCCACCACAAATCTCACTTTGCGGTCGCCTGGGATCGAACCGGGGTCGCCTTGGTGAGAGCCAAGCGGTCTAACCACTGAGCCACGACGCGGCCCCAGCTATACAAAAGTGCAGCTTATATGAAATATACTTTTTTCGGACTGAACCATATCCGGAGATATTCCTTTGTAATTGTTTGAATTTTTCAATATCCATACTTTGTTCCCATGCAAATAGATAACTCTTCGTTGTTACCTGCTGATTTCCAGACATACTTTTTACACTAAGCCCAAATTTGGCTCCTGAAATGAAATATGTAGTGTTTAACGCCCGCTTTTACTACATACGGCACCACAGGCGTTGACACTGATGATACATGAGATGAAGATGGAGCACCAGTGGAATGAGATGGCGGGGGAAACCGGAGGTCCCGGAGAAAACCCGCCCCAGCGCCGTGTTGTCCACCAAAAATCTCACTTTGCGGTCGCCTGGGATCGAACCCGGGCCGCTTTGGTGAGAGCCTAGCGGTCCAACCGCTGAACCACGGCGTGGCCCCCAAATTTGGCTCCTGACCAGTCCAGTGCCTTTAAGAAGAGTCTTCGCTTTTTTATATCCGGATATACAAAGAGAATGGAATATCAGCGTCCTCACTCTGCAACGAGGTCTTAAAGTGATGTGACTTGGATCCTACTGCACTACTATATTACCAATCCAGCCCTAAGCAAATAGGAATCCATTCAAACTCACCTGGAGCGTTATGGTCGTGATGGAGACGCCTTCTTGCGGAGCATTACTAGAACTGTTGAAACATGGGGCAAATAGTGTGAACTGTTACTTAAGCGCCAATCCAATGATTGGTGCGTTGTACCCCTACAAATGGGAAAGTTACATACATTCTGGCGTGCGACTGTGATGACATCATCCTCATAAATTTTACTGTACAGTATTTCCGCCAGCGTTGCGAAAGAAACGCCTACATGCTATGCACACACCTTCCATCATCTTACAGGATAATGCTGGGGCACTTCGTGTAGCAGATCTGGGCGTGGGAAGGGCTTTTCCATCCACCACATTCACTGGAGTTAAACTCCTGCAATTATGATTTGATCCCAAAAATGAAGGAACCACTTCGTGACGTTCGATACCGAGCTGTTCCTGAGATAATGAAAGTGTATAGATGGTCCATCGGAAACATCAACAGAACAGGAGCTGCAGTAGGGATACTAAGACTTCCACAGCGCTGGCAATGAGTTGTAGGCAATGAAGGGCTGTAAACATAATTTGTAAACCAGTAATAAATCGTTGCGAATGTAGACTAGTTCTCCAAACGTCTCTAATTTGATATACATTTGATAGAGGAGCAAGTGGTTTTTAAGAATATTTTTACGAATATTTTTATTAATTTATTTTTCCAGTATATAAATACATAAAATTGCTGACCCTAAGATTTACTTGCTTATTCAGGACCCCTGGCCTTGAGTTTTCCTTAGCAGCTTGATGTCATTTGTTCTTAACCTTCCCTTCTTTTATCCTAATCCACTTTTCTCTTATCCTATATAAGAAATCTTCTATACATCTATTTTTCTTTTCTCCCATCCCCGTTAGCATGCATACTGCCAATATCTCTTTACACACTGTCCCATTTCTTATCCCATATTTTTCTCCTGTAATTTATTAACTCCTTACATTCCATCAGGTAATGAACATTGCTTTCTTCATCTCCACAAAATTCACATATTCCTACCTCATTACTTGTCAGCCCTTTTAAGTATAATATTCCTACTCTCATCCTTACTATGCCTTCTCTTCCAGTTTTGCCACATTGATCTATATATTTTTCCCTACCCCATTCTGTCTTTAATTGCTTATAAAATTTCAGATTTCTTTTCTTCTATACTTTCCCATATCTCTGGTCTATCTTGCCTTGCTCTAGTTCTTACTTCCTTCCAAAAACGGCTATAATTTCTCATCTGCTCTCCATAGATTCGTATACCTATCTACAATATCGTTCTTTCCAATTCCGACCACCAACTATTTGTATCTTGAATGCTTTTCTGTTGCTTCATGCACAGATTCAATAATTCCCCTTTCTGCCCTTTAATATACTTATTCAATATTCTCTCTATCAGTGGCAGCTGGTGGGTTAAATTATTGGTGGTGCACAAATGAAAAATAAAATACAGAGTAGTAATGACTCGCCTATTTATACAGATTCTCTGCTCTACTCTCCTTAGACCTGGCGAATCTATCGATAACTTTTGCGTTGAATTCGCTGATCTTCATAACAAACTCTCTCTCAATTGAAAGCATTGCTAATGCTGACAATCGATCCTGTGACATTGTGTTCCTAAGGTAAGTTTATTATTCTTTTTAAAGTTGAGAAACAGCATTCTGCTTCAGCGGTAGACATTGGCATAGTCAACAGTACTCGTAGGAGTTTGACATATTCGCTGAATGTAGTACATAAATTGTTTTCCTTATTGAAGTCCATCATGCACAAAGCGCCGGGCATTCCACCAAATTCCTCTCGACTGTAAATTACAGTCAGTTCTCTACGAATTTTTGTTCTAATGATAAAAGGATATAACCTTATTGTTTCTCTAAGGGAATCCTCTGGAAATGTCTTAGAAATTTTCTTGATGAAACAAAGTTGAGGCTACCAGATGCCCCGTGAAGCTAAATCTGTCCTTCGATTCTCTAAGAATGTCACATACTTCAAGAGCTTCTCTTCTTTTCACATAATGATCTTCTTTTCTTCTCCTCTTAATTGCAGTTTCTTCGTGTTCCTCAATATCCACGCTATTTCTTACCTTTTGCACTTCCCTTTTAAATGCGTTTAGCTGGGCGATGGCAAACGTTGCATTGCAGTCTCGTTTCTGCAGCTGATTGTACAAAATGTCCACATGTGGCACGATCTTGTAGAAGAAAGACAGCCAGAATACACAATTATAATCTTTCAAAGTGGCCATAAACCCAGAAGCCTGAACAAGTGTGGCGCTGTTGTTTAACAGAGCTCTCTTCTGAATAACCTCCATGCATTTAATTAAATTCTCCCTGTGTTCGAAAAGCAGAGCACACAGAAGCTAAACCTGAAGGTCACGCTATAGCCGTTGCTAAGAGTAGGAGGAGCTAGGTTTATAAACCTCCATTTAAGCAATGTATAAGAAGCCACTCCCCTCTCTTCACCTTCCCGTAACCCCCTCAGAAAGCCTACATTTGGGCGAAATCTTAGGTTTACTCTTCACTGCAAACCTGCGGGTCCTACAGCGTATCACTGTTTATTTCGACTTCTGCGGTCATGGGCAGCTACAGAGGATAAGCGTAATTGAAACATGTTTGTATATAAAACAATGCAAACAAGTACAGCTTTAATGTGCAAAATGCACCTGTTGTATATTCAGAATCAGTGGGTGTAGCGCAAACCTGCAACCTTATGGAGGAACCGCCCCTGCTCTCTATTATTATTCCCCTCCTTTTTGTATTACCTAGCTCTAGTAACGCCACCTCTCTTGGTGTCGATTTCGGCAGCCCTAGTAGTTCTTTGCAAAACAATCCATATAACTGGTCCAATTTGTGTTTCTATCTCTCATGTGCCCCAGAACTGGATACATTGTTCTGGCTTCAACGACCGCTTCATACATTCTTTCTGACCATCTAACTGACACCTCCAGTTTATGCTTACATATTCTTACCCCTGAAGTTGCCGCCGTGCTATTAGCTGGCTTGTGTAGCCCATCCTCCTCTGCTACACATCTTTGCACCTAAATAGTCATACTCGTATACCATTTCTACCTTATACAAACATTAGTAGAGAAAGTAATGTATGTGCACACAACGTTTTCTTCAATATTCGGATACTTATTAACGTTACTATTACAAAAACTTTCAAGAGCGGTGGTTATTGACAATAGTTACAGGAAGCTAATTTGGAAAGGAAAGGTTCCAGGTCCAAGTTTGAGGTACCTCGCCAGCCACTTATGAGGACTGAAGAAAAACAAAAGAAAGAGATGCCTGGCGGAATTTAAATCGAGTAAATGTGAATGTATTATATTAAAATTTTAATCAATACAAAATATATTTGGGATAAATATAAAAAGCTGTTGAAGCTCAACCACATGTTTAATATTATTTCATCAGTTCTTTCCCTAAGACTTTCAGGTATTAAACTTTATTAATTAATGTATATCCACTGGTTGAAAGATGTTTACGCATGAATTAATGAAACTTACATTTGGAAGATTTCAAGTTCGAGTCCCTGTGGACCGCCTTGCTTTCTTCGTGGATTTATTCGTTCGGCGAATACTGGGGTGAGTTCTAATCTACGAGGGCTATCCAGAAAGTAGATTACGTTTTGGAATAAAAAGTAAACAAAGTATAGGAAACAAATTTTATTATATACAGATGAAAGCCACACTCAAATACTACTTTTCGACATAGTCACCATTCAAATTAAGGCATTTATCGTAGCGATGTACGAGCTTGGAAATTCCTTCGTCGAAAAATTCGGCCGCCTGCGCCTTCAACCACTTCGTTACCTCTTCTTGCAGCTGTGCGTCGTCATCAAAACGCTGCATAGCCAGCCACTTCTTCATTGCTGGGAATAGGTGGAAGTCGCTCGGTGCCAGGTCGGGACTGTACGGCGGATGAGGAAACAACTCCCACTTAAAAGATTCAAGAACTTCACGAGTGACATTTGCCGTGTGGGGCCGGGCGTTGTCGTGAATCAACAAGATCTTAGAGCTCAACATTCCTCTGCGCTTGTTTTGAATGGCTCTTCTGAGTTTTTGGAGAGTTTGGCAATACCTTTGAGAGTTTATTGTAGTGCCTCTTTCCAGGAAGTCCACCAAAATCACACCTTTTCTGTCCCAAAAAACAGTCGCCATCATCTTCCTTGCCGACATTGTTTGCATGCATTTCTTGGGTTTTTGGGGAGAACTTGTGTGCCCCCACTGCATTGATTGCAATTTCGTTTCACAGTTCACGTGTTTCACCCATGTTTCGTCACCAGTAACGATGCGATCGAGTAAAGAGTCACCATCCTTATGGTAAACGTCCAAAAAGTTCAACGCTGCAGCCATTCGCTTATTTTTGTGGTCCTCTGTCAAGATTTTTGGAATCCATCTTGCACAAAACTTGTGGTAACCAAGCTTTTCGCTGATGATTTCGTGCAACAAACTTCGCGAAATTTGTGGAAAACTCAAAGAAAGTTCCGTTATTGTGAACCTTCGATTTTCACGGACTTTAGCATCGACTTTTTCGACAAGTTCGGCAGTCACTATGCTGGGTCTCCCACTTCGATCTTCGTCGTGAACATTGGTTCGGCCATTTTTAAATCTGATGACCCACTGACGCACTCCACCTTCAGTGATAATGTTGTCCCCATACACTTCACAAAGCTTCCGATAGATTTCTATCGGTTTACAGTTTTTTGCAGTCAGAAACCTTATTACTGCACGCACCTCGCAGCTCGCGGGATTTTCAATTAACGCAGACATTTCAAACCGTCACAGTATCTGAACGGAGCACAGCACGAACCTCTCACTAGCACGGCTAGATGCCGACTGAGTGCGCAACGCTCTGACCCCAAGATGGCCGCGCTAGCCCCGCCCCTAGCGGAAACAGACGAAAACGTAATCTACTTTCTAGATAGCCCTCGTACCATTGTTTCCTTTCCATAGTTTCCTCATTCCTTCATTTCTCTATCGGATGTAGTTGTAGATTTTGTGGCCTACGTGGTGGCAAACAAAAGGCGTGGATGGTAGCTCAAGGACACCCTCCAGCACACTAGAGCATTAGTTGGCTGATGAATGGCTTATCCTCTTCTAGGCAACACCAGTAGTAGAATGAATCTAGAAAGCAGGGAATGCTATATGTAGCACAGATATGCAGCCTGCCAAAGGTTGGGAAATGGTAGCTGTAATACACAAAAATTTTTGCAAAATAATCTGTGCTTATTAAGACGTTCACCAAATAGAGCGAACTCTCACAAGCAGAACAAAGGAAAATGGGAATTAAAATAGTGAAAAAGTGATGAAATACTGGTTCAAAATAAATGTATTAGACGGAAATGATATACTAAAACAATGCATGGTTATACAGGAGAAAATGGGGAAACAAACTTGATTGCATAAATTACAGTTAACATTGTAAGAAAGGAGTAGGGAAAGCATGGGCAGGAAGAAGCAACAAAAGTAAGAGTTTTTTTAGAAATAAATTGGAACAAGGGTTGAGGGTATTGAAAATAAAAAAAAATCTAAGTAGTTTTAATGAGGAAAGTTCATTAGAGTAGCTACAAAACAAGAAAGAACATTGGTTCAGCCAATATGGTGATCCTACTCCCTTGGCATTGCCAGTTCCACAGCAAGCAGGTCATAGAGATGGAAGATACGTCTACCTTTGTCTCACCGAATCCACCTAGCAAGTAATCTGAGATGTACATACAGATGCTGGCAGAAGTTCGCTTAATATTTCAGCATGTGCGATCACATGGTAGCATAAACTGAACCTTAAAACCTTGAACCAGAGAACAGTTCGCTTATACAACTATCGTTCATAGACACACAATACAAAATGACTCAAATGTTTTAGTTCATTGATGGAAATTAATCATTTCTTCACACTAGCCGTATATAGGCTATTATATTTATGACTCATATGTATTTGACGAAATAATGGCGTTTGCTGCAGTGAAAACAAAATAGTGACATTTCAACATAGTTTGCGAGGGACTTCCGCGCGTCTCTGTGACGTGTAGTCTGCAGCTTCTAGCTCTTTACTTCATTCCTTTCTCCTGGGTCTGGTAGCCACAACAAATCCTTGTAGGTCGCGAGATGTCCTTTACTCATGCTACTCAAGCCCTCAGTACCCCCTCCCCGAAACAGCAGAGCGGAACGCCTTAACATCACAAACATGCACACTGGTACAAACTTTCCTTGTACTATAAGGTGACTTCAAAATAAGCTCCAACACAAAGTTGTGTTATGCTTTAGAAGCAGGAGAGCTAAAATGTGCGTATATTTGTTTTTAAACATTCCCTTTAATCACAATACAAAAGCTGTTTCTTGTTGAAGGCAGGCAATTCCCAGCAGCATTACTTTCTAAACTGAGATTTTAAAATAATATTGTCAAAAAGCTGCGTGATAATTAAAGAAGGCTGCACTGAGAAGAGAAAACACTTTCAGAAGGACTTTCAGGGTTATCGAGTTACAGAGTATGAAGCAAGTCTTAAGTGCTCTTAAAATTGGATTCGCGCCTTAATTGCGTAGGAAATTTATTAAGTTTTCTCGAAATTTCTTTGCCTCTTGAGTTAGAATTGCTTCTTATTTATTCGGATGTTATATTAAAGCTTTAAAATAGGTTAAGAAAGTGATAATATGGTATTTCTTCAGTTAATACAGTTTGTTGAATCTGTTTCTCGACAATAAAATAAGTTGTGACTAAGAACTTTTCTTTCAAAGATAATGGAGTACTGTAAGAGTTAGTAAATCCTTGTTAGAATTTTTCTGTGTGATCGGAACTAAAGATGCTAATGACTGCAATAATAAAGGCTTTTCCTAGATAGCTTGTCGCTATCATTTATTTTAATATAGCTTCTATAAATTAATTTTATAACAAAGTATTAGTTTCTCTATTGCATATAGTAAGAGACATTTAGGAATTAGGGGAGTATAGCACAGTGACAGTCAATGGTTTGTATATGTTCTAAGAACTCCCGAATCTAGGAGGGATCCCTAGCAGCTGCTGCCGCCCAACGCGGCACAACCAACGCCGCCCTCCAGGACATGCAAGTCAGGCTGACCACGCTCTCCAGCCAACTCATGGACGGACTTACACCGCAGAAACAGATAGTAGAGTCAATCAACACTCAACTCCAGGACAGCGCAGCCCAACATGAAGAAGGGATTGCCGCTCTTCTATCCAAAATTGACCGCCTCACCAACGCCTTCTGCGACGACCCACCCAACGACTCACTAAGCTACTGCAAGGGCAAGCTTGAAAAGATTGTTGGATACATCAATGATACAGCACCCAACAAGAAGCTACACGAAGCTCTTCGCAAACACCAGGACCACATCACCCAGAGCATCTACGACCTGAAGATGTCCCTGGCTCCAGAACACGGGGTCCCTCCGCCGCAATTTCAGCCATATCGAGACACCCGCACACGCAGGACGCCGCCGCCATCAGACCTGCAACGCCGCCTCCCACCCCGGCCATGAGCTGTTGACGGCCTTGGCCCTTCTGCATCACCACAATCCAGTTCCCACGAGGACTTAACGACGCCATCCAGTCACGCATATAACGATCACCACTGTACGGGTTGCTTAGGCGGTACCGGCCACCAACTTTCGCCTCAACAGTCCCAACTAAATTAGCACCACAGGCCCCAATAAATAGAATCACCCCAGAACAACATCCCTCCCATGCCCCATCCTTCTTCCTACCCAAATACCCCATCTACCCTGTTGGTTTTTTCCTATACCTTTATTCCCGTTTTCCCAAAAAAATAAAAATATTAAAAAATTAAAAAATTAAAATCTAAGAAAAGTACCATAACTCGAATAATAAGTCAGCGTTTTCAAGAATGTGCCTGAAAGATTTTCAATAAAATTGCCCCAATCCAGACTACTTTTAATAGAACATTTGTAGAAATATGGTTTTCTTAAAAATGATTCAAACGACTTCACTTGAAATATGTACATGCTTCTCGTTTTACGACAAATGAAAGGTATATACGTCAATTATCTGGACATTCTCGGAAGTACATTTAGTAGGATTTTTTTTTCATAACTGGTACACAATAACAAACACGAAAATCTTCACGTACAAATGTATGGATCTCATTAAAGCACATAGGTAATTTGTCATTTTCATTCATCATTCCTAAAGTCGCTTGTTTTGTTTGAATTTTTCAAGAATACTTCTTTTTTTCAAACAGGCAACCGTTATTTTGTTTTCATGTCCCGGATATTCGAATAGAAGTATTTCAAAGCGGTCGCATAGTGATTTGTTATTAGAGTTCAATTAGCATTTGAAGTATACTATATTCCCATATTCTCCTTGCACCTATCCTCTTGCCTGATATAAACGCCAGTAACTCCATCGTGGATTCTCAGACGCTCAGAAACATCATGGAAAAATTCATTGTCTATATTGACGTGGTACGGATTTACGTTCAATATTTGTATTAACAGATGTGAAGAAGATAGACGAATAATTACAATAGTTTCAAGATATGAACTCGGTGTCGGGTAACAGATCATTAACCAAATTCCGTGTTGAAGTTAAAAGTAATCAGTTGTAATTGGTTTAGCTAAGGCATTTAGGGTTCCATAGAACTCGTTCACCAATAAATCCTGTTTTAAAAATTAAAAGGAAAAATTCATTTCCTATAATTTAGGAAGTCCCGGGTGAAATCCTGCATATTGTCACACCCTACATTAGAATAGATTTAATATTTATTAGCTTTGGGGGGAATCCCTAGCGGTAGAGCTAAACTATCTCAACAAACACTAGTTACACCACGCGGTAGGGTGGACATGTTATTTTACTGATAACTAGCTTACCTGCATGGTGGTGAAAGGTGGAAGGTCCAGCGAAGGGAAACTCACAAATGCATTTTAAAAAGAGGTTTAATAATTCCAGACAACTTACATTCAATGAGGCTTGTGTTCCGGAGGGTTGCTACAAACACATCCTCTCACGCTGGTGGCGGCCGCTCGTCTGGGGGAAAAGGATATGCCATCCCCCCTCCCCAGCGCAGCCAACGAACAAAGTTAAGCCAGTCGCCAGGTCTGACAACCCATACAGGGTTGCCACACCTCCCCCCGGACCACAAGCTGTTGACCCAGGGTCAACAGAACAATTAATAACAAATGAAAAGAAACTCGCTCGAGTGATGGAACAAAAAAAAAAAAAAAAAAAAAAAAAATTAGCATACAAACATCACAAACAGTATTATACACATAAATCTTGTCTCTTAACGTTACACATTCGTTTCTTTACTCCAGTGTCTGTCTATAACTTTAATTAAAAAGCCCTAAAAGAAAAATAAATGAAGTTCAGCACTTTTCACCACTACTGCACCAAGCAAAAAAAGTTTCACAACCTGCCTGAACAGTACATTCCATTCCCACTGGTCTCACAAATGTAATAAAAAAAACTTGAAGCTTGCACTGCAGTCACTGATGAATAAAGACCACTGAATTGAGCACAATTGTACTTGCTCTACACTGAATAACAATGTGGGGCATTAATAGTTCTTCTGCCCCCAACACAGGTACGAAGTGACAGCACTAATAGCTGCCAAAGCTCTGACGAACAGTGGTCATAAAGGGCGGACCAGAGCCCGATGACACAAGGCAGTGTGGCAGGTTTAGCACTCCCATGGTGCAAACAGTTCGGTAGGAACAGTGTGGTGCAGCAGGAACGCAGATAAATAGGGCTGACTTGATACGTATCATCATACTACAACATTATTTCCAAAAATATAAGTGTACGTCAATTACAGAAGACAACTACATCATTAAAACAAACTTCGCTTCTGAACAATAATAAATAATAAAAAAAAATTTAGGTGCACCCCATCTGGGTAGCAAGATACATGATAAAACTAAGATAATTTCCATCACTCGGCAATATATAGAGCTTACAAATTTTGACAAGATAAATCAAATAATCTTCACAAAATAATCTTCACAAAAGAATACATAAAACGTAGGAATGTCACAATCAAAACTTTACAAAAACCCCTTAGGGTAGAAATAATACAATACACACAGCACAAAATAATTTGACCTTCCAAAACATTGAATAAAAATATTACAAATTTTCAAAATACCAAAACTTACAATTAGAGGGGTACCCCAAAATATTACACGTGGCCATAAACTTTTTAACAAAACTGACGTGTACACTTAAACAAAAATGAGCTCAGTTTTTCTCTTTGTTTTACCATTATAATTTCAATCATATTTATTATGTGCGCGCACTACTTAATATCATCAGTACTACTACCTTTCAAATCAACAAAACTACTTACAATCTACCAACATCAACATTTTGCATGCCAACAAAACTACTGTCACATTACTACACCAACAAAAAAAAAAAAAAAAAATCGTTCTACAACACAATACATAGAACAAAACTGAAAGAAAAATTAAGTTCTGGGGCCTCAAAATTTCACATCCTAGATACACAAAAGAGAAAATATAGTATCATGTCTTAGCCTATTCTAAAAACTTTTGTATACATTGAAGGGTACTTTTGCTTTTCAACATAAAACTTAGAATTCAATAAACCATTAAAGCATACTGGTAATCACACAACTCCAAAATATATATCACTCTTAATCCAAAACAATTTTATCAAAATGTTCAAACTATTAGCATCCTGCAATAAAGAGACAAAGTAAACATCTGTACTAGTAATGTGCTATCTCACAAATACCTGGTAACTATGGCGAGGATGACAAACAGAACATCCCCAGGTCTCAGCTTCATAACAGTCATTCACAAACCTCTCTGTGATTCAGGTTTTCCTCATCATCTTAGCATGCACATTTCAGCACCAATGCTAAACAAAACTCAAAAAATACACTTAATTACTTGCATCGATAAGCACATTTCAGCCATTTATCGAGCCTAAAACACTGGATTAACGGGCACATTACAGCAACCCCATTAACCAGATAAACTTTACCTCTACATCTTTCACATAATCACACATAATTTCATTCATCCTTCTTATCGAGGTAGCACAGCACTATTCCAGAATGTAAACTTAAAATTAATAAACAAAATTTCAATTTTCTAATCATTGCAAAATTTATCATAAAATGAGGTTATTCAACTCAAAACAGTTATTAGGGAACATATACTTTTAATATCAATTAATTGTGACTTTCAATAATAACAATTGTATGTTCAACTTTTGACATCTAATTCATCAAACATCTATCCAAGTATTGCCATTTGCCAATAATATACATCATATTCCAAAACAAAATAGCTTAGCACACTATACACTAAATCTCAAAATTCACACTCAGAAATCAAGGGACAATATACTTTACATACAACCTTTTTTACATTTAATGTGACACAAAAGAAAAGCAAAATGCATTTACAGTCTATATGGTCCCACAGAATCAAAATATGGGAATATCCTAGAAACATGTACTGATTGTTCCTTAACTCTAGGAGCATTTGGTCGACGAACCACATAAGTAACAGGAGTAATTTGTCGAACAATTTCAAAAGGCCCAAAATATCTATGAAGCAATTTCGACATTTTCCCTTTTTCCTAATTGGAGTAAAAATTTTAACAAGCTGACCTACTGCAAAATGAGTATCTCTATGCTTAGCATCATATCTTTCTTTCTGTTTAATCTGTTGCTGATTAATATTATGGATGGCTACTTCACGAGCTTTCTGAATCTCTTCCAAAGTTTGCCGAACAAATAAATCATTTGAAGTGGCCTGAAGTTGCACCTGATTTGGTAAGGAAGGTTCACGACCATATATCAAATAGAATGGTGAAAATTTTGTAGTTTCCTGAACAGAAGAATTGTATGAAAAAATCACATATGGTAAAACATTAGACCAATTGCGCTGATTTGAATCCACAAAATGACTAAGACAATTTAGTAAAGTCTGGTTGAATCGTTCAGTAAGGCCGTTGCATGCAGGGTGGTATGAACTAGTAAAATGAGGGGAAACTGACAAAGCTTTCAAGAGTTCCTGGGTTACTTCACTCAGAAAGACACTACCACGATCAGACAGTAACATGGCAGGGGCCCCATGCCTGCAAATAATCTGATGTAAGATGAACTTAGTAACCTGGGGAATGGTAGCCAAAGAGAGAGGGGCAGCTTCAACCCACCTAGAAGCATATTCTGTAGCAACTATGATATACTTATGACCCGACGTAGAACGAGGCAAAGGGCCTAACAAATCTATTCCCCAACGTTCTCCAATAAAGTTAACTGGAATAGGCTGCAAAAGACCAGCAGGTTTTTGATTCTTAGGTGCCTTCCTAGACTGACAACTTGGACAAGTTTTCACAAAATGCTCAATATCTTTTTTCATACCTATCCAGTAGTATCTTGAACTAATCTTACTAAAAGTTTTAGAAAAACCTAAATGACCAGATAGTGGATCATCATGACATGAGGACAAAATTTCATGCTTTAACACCTCAGGAATGACCAGTAAATGCAAGGGACCAGTAGAACTCGAATTTTTCCTGTACAAGACATCACTTTTCAAAATATAGGTAGAAGCTTGACGTTGAACCTTAGCAGGAGCAGATTCAGGATCCTTAAGGGCATTAATAATTGGAGTCAGAACTGGATCATCATTTTGTTTCTGAGCAACCTCAACTGGTGATAGCAAACAGGTAATTAGCTCATCAAGTTGTTCAATTTGATGCTCTTCAGGCTGTAACACAGGGAACCTTGACAAAACATCTGCGTCATTATGTTTCTTACCAGATTTATAACATATATCATAATCAAATTCCTGTAACTTTAGACTCCATCGAGCCAATCGGCCTGTCAAATCCTTTAAATTGTTCAGATAACAAAGGGAGTGATGGTCTGAAATAACATGCACTTTATAGCCATACACAAAAGTCCTGAAATGTGTTAAACCAAAAACGATTGCCAAAAGCTCTAACTCTGGTACACTGTAATTTCTTTCACATTTTGACAAAGTTCTAGAAGCATATGCAATAGGTCTAAGATTATCATTTACTTTCTGTAGTAAAACACATCCTATTCCTAGACCACTAGCATCAGTGTGTAATTCTGTATAGGCTCCAGGATTATAATGAGCCAACACAGGAGCAGAAACAAGAGAGTTCTTTAACTGCTGGAATGCTGTTTGCTGATCCGGGCCCCAAATAAAACTTTGACTTTTCTTGGTCAGCTGAATCAATGGATGGGCAATGTAAGAGTAATTCTTAATAAATTTCCTGTAGAAATTGAACAAACCCAAAACTTTTCTCACGTCTCCAACATTCTTTGGGCGTGGTAGTTCTTTGATCACTGTAACTTTCTCAGAATCTGGGGAAATTCCATCTTTAGATACTTCAAAACCCAATAACTTTATCTTTTCCATAGCAAAGAAACATTTCCCAGGTTTCAGTTTAAAATTATGCATTTCCAAACGTTGAAAAACAGCTTCTAAGTTTTCTAATAATTGTTCAAAAGTTTTGGCAAAAACAACAATATCGTCCAAATATGCTAAAGCTTTCTTAAATTTCAAGTCTCCTAACAATTTCTCAGCAACAAAACTGAAAAATCTTGGTGCATTAGCAAGCCCAAAAGACAAACGTTCAAATTCATACTGCCCTTCATGAGTAACAAATGAGGTATACTTTTTACTATTCTCCTCTAAAGGAATTTGAAAGTATGCTGACAACAAATCTAAGGAAGCAAACCATTTAGCTTCTCCAAGGTAACTAAGGAGGTCATCAATAAGAGGCAAGGGAAAGGCTGAGTTTACTGTAACCTTATTCAGTTGACGATAATCTACACAAAACCGCATAGAGCCATCTTTTTTCTTTACCAACACAACAGGTGATGACCAAGGTGACTGAGAATCTCTAATAATACCAGCATTTTTCATTTCCTCTACTTGTTGGGAAATAATCTCTTTCTGCTTATGAGCTACCCTATAGGGTCGTTGCTTAATAGGTTTTTCATCCTGTACCTCTATTTTAAATTCAGCTACATTAGTTGAGCCTAAATCTTGCAATGAAGTGGCAAAAGCATGTTCATATTTTAACAACAGATTATGAAGATCTGACTTTTGAGCTTCACTTAAGTTGGTATTAACATTAAATTCAAACTTTGGAGCGTTCAATGAAGTAACATCCTTAGGTGAAACTGAGTTACTTTGAACAAATGCAACTTCATGAGCATTAGCTAATACAGTTTTAGCAAAAAGTGTTTGAGGAACAGCTGAATTATTATGTACTGGTATCACAAAGTCCTTTGAAGATTTGCAAACTACAGGTGGAATAGAAATATTCTTCTTATGCATAATACTGGTAGAAGGCTCGAACATAACCTCATTTGTAATATCAGCTGAAGGCTGCACTGCCACAAAACAAGTAGTAAGCGGTGGCAATTTAACATCTTTTACAACAGAAACTTTATTAACTATCTGTACCTCATCGTTCAATGGAATCACAGCAATATCTGTAAAGGGACCACCACATGTTGTTTCAAAAGGAATGTGTACCATTTCTCCCTCATGAGTTTGAATCTTAACTTCTGCACAAGAATAATCAATGGTAACTTTATGTGAAGTTAGAAAGTCATTACCCAAAATGAGATTATGTGCCAAGTCTTTTACCACTAACACATCTTCCTGAAAAACAAAGTCATTAATTTGAAATTTCAAATTTGTTTGATAAGGCGCATCTAATAACTTGTTACCAGCTGTTTTAAGCAAAATCTCGACAGGTTTCATTTTAGAAATGTCATTGATATGAGCTGCATTCACAATGCTAACTGCACTTCCTGTATCCAACAAAATTGGAAGTTTTGACTCCCCAATGGACCCCAAAATTTGCAAAATTTGACCTGGAAGAGAAACAACATTAGACACAGGTGAACTTACTTTGGGTACCTCTAGGTTATGTCGTTGGAGGCTGGGCCTCTCGAGTTTTTTGAAGCAGATGGTGAAGTCCAGCAATTACGTGCCATATGACCACGCTTGTTGCAATTGTAACACACAATAGGTGCCTGTTGTCTCCTTTCATGATATCTTGGAGGCTTAAGTGGAGGTGGCTGCACAGTAGATGCAGCAGCATCGAATTGAGACTGAAGTTGTTGCATTTGGGTAGCAAGTTTAGTGACCTGTTCACTCAATGTGGAAACAACATTAATAACTGGTTCAGAGTGATTTACACTTTCAAACCGTGATAAAACAGGTGCAGATGACACAGGTGGAGAAGTGTAAGTTGCTGTTTGTGCTTGTACTAAATGTTGTCTATGTTGCACATAAAAATTAGCTTTATCAATGCTTTTAATAATTTGTAAAACCTCCTCAACTGTTTGTGGATTTAATGGGAGCAAAGCTTGCACATACTGAGGTTTCAATCCTTTCACTAAGTTTTTTACCTGCTCCATTTGTGTCATTGCAGCGTTAACTTGGTCACACAAGGATAATACATCATAAATGTAATCTAATACAGGTTCATTTTCTAATTGTACCCTCTGCCTAAGTTTAATTTCCAACAATTCATCTTGATTGGACATTTGAAAAGCTGCCAAAAACTGTTGAGTTAGAAAATGCCAATCATGCTCAGGGTGTCTATGGCAAAAAGTTCGGTACCACAGTGCTGCTGTGTCTCGCAAGTAACATGGGAAAAACTTCAACTTTTGTACATCTGACCAACCATTTGCTGTAGAAACTAAGTTAAATTTTCTCAAAAATTCTGAAGGAGATATCAGTGCTATCCTGTCAAAACAGGGTGGATCAATAAAAGGCCGAGAAACTTGCATTGTCTGAGTCTGATTAACATTAGGTGCCATGGATACTTCTAAATTACTAGGTACATGTGCACTTTGATTAGCTAAAGCAGAAGTCGAAGCTATTACATCATGTGAATCCATTGTAACTGGCACACTGGATGATTGCCGCGTTTTCTTAGGCATTTTGACTTACTTTTAAGTAACACTGGACACCAGAATAAAATAAGCAGAATTACCAACTGGAATGAACACAAAAATGAAGTGCATACTTCACAAAAACACCAAAAAAGAAACTATTTACTTTGAATTTTACTGCCAAAACTCACACAGCGTCCCTTGAAAATCAACACGTGACCACGTGGTGTCCATTATCAATTTCCATGTAGTTATAAAAAAATTTTAGCACAATATTATGAAATAAGTTTACTATTGAAGAAATCAAATAAAAAACAGACCAAAAGTTAAAGGATTACGAGACGATGACCAGATTAGAATTTCTAACTAATTGAACACCACGCGGTCGGCCATGTTTCCTCCATCTTTCACCACCGTATACATTCAAATTTTTTTCATAAAAACCGGACTAAAGCAAGGAGAAAAAAAAATTTTGAGATCTTACCCGCGTCTCCACCAATATGTCACACCCTACATTAGAATAGATTTAATATTTATTAGCTTTGGGGGGAATCCCTAGCGGTAGAGCTAAACTATCTCAACAAACACTAGTTACACCACGCGGTAGGGTGGACATGTTATTTTACTGATAACTAGCTTACCTGCATGGTGGTGAAAGGTGGAAGGTCCAGCGAAGGGAAACTCACAAATGCATTTTAAAAAGAGGTTTAATAATTCCAGACAACTTACATTCAATGAGGCTTGTGTTCCGGAGGGTTGCTACAAACACATCCTCTCACGCTGGTGGTGGCCGCTCGTCTGGGGGAAAAGGATATGCCATCCCCCCTCCCCAGCGCAGCCAACGAACAAAGTTAAGCCAGTCGCCAGGTCTGACAACCCATACAGGGTTGCCACAATATTACGGTAAATGAGTAACTAAAGTAAAGTAGGGACTGCATTGGAGTATCATGAAATAGATGGGACTCAAACGTGTGCATTTCTAACATTCGCGTATTTGTGAAATGCTGATAATTAAGAAGTTAGCAGATTTAATATTTCAGTAGTACAACTTTGGGTGCTAAGATTTAGAGGAAGTTTAATCCTGTAACTTTATGTTCAGCAATGACTTCAAATAGCTCACTGTTGCCTCCAAAAATTTATCTGTACTTAATCGGCGTTGTCTATTCTGGCATCCACCCACGCATACCTTGAAAAAGAAAGATGGCTTCACAACTGTAACAGCCAGCAGTAGATAGGGGGATATTTTCAATTAAGGAATGTGTATTGCGGTTCTGATGCGATATGGTGTGTTCTGGAGCTCGTTTGTGACGACAGTAATGGCGAGCAGAGACTTGGTCTACTACTAGGAATTGGAAAAGTCTTGTGTTCGACTCGGCAGCACGTGAATCATGTGAAGAATTAACACCTAACCCTGTACCCGTTCCCGTCATTTAAAAATTAATAAAAAATAATAAAAAAAGCTTAGGCTACACTTATTTCCTTACTTCGAGATATTTAAAATGATTACTTAAGACACTTATACAACGAGTTAATTTAAAAAAGGAGAAAATCAATAAAAAAAATAGGCTGCTTCGCAAGTACTAAATTAGGACAAGAAGAAAGATGAATTAACTGGGCCAGTTAGACTATTTCACATCAGGAAATATAAGTTGTCTAGGATCGAGCTGCAATTTTATTTAAAATACAAGTAGAAAAATAAATTGAAATAGGGGAAGCCCTCTTTCGCTCTCGGTCTCATAGACCCATGTTCGGTAACACCAGGATTACTGACCAATGACAATGGTTTATTAATAGTATATAATTCCTTGCTAAATATCAAAGGGAAAAAGTTACAAAAATGTGGAATTTGTATGTTCATTTTTTGAAGGGTTCCATCATTGGGGAAGAAATGAAACATAATTACGGCCAATTTTCTCAACGCTGCATATAGTGTTTTATATTTCTGTAGCACACCTTGTACTCAAATGTTTGTAGTCTCTGGGGGCGAGGCAATTGTTGAGCGAAAGATAGACCCAATATCACCCGTTACAAATTAATATTTTAAGAGTATTTTTTGCTCTAGCTGTATAATACAAACGGCAGCTCAAAACTGCTACATACATGTAATGCTGGCCACTTTTGAGTGAAGACACAATGAGCGTTCAAGTAGTTCTTCAAGCTACTGTAGAATTTGATAAATGCATGATCCACTGTCTCAAACTATTCAGCATATTAGACCCCAATTTTGGCAAGATATATAACCGCCTTCATAGCCTTTGTGCAATAAGGTAGTTCAAGTAACATGATTTTCTTCTTAATTACAAACAGTTTTACTAAAACTTATCAGCAATTAACCTCTTACAACAAAAAGCTAAGTTAAAACATCGGAGTATAGTTTCAATTCCTTATCATGTGACTTTTCATTTAACTGTCAACAATAGGCAAGTTTGTTCTCCATTTATATCAGAAAATGTAATACTGGGAAAACACTGTTTTAGCTACAAAATGGAGGAAAGAAGCTATAATATTTGCAAATCCAAAGTCGCATAAGTTGTACGTACAGTAGCGGCTATATTTAGAAGTGGTTCTAGTATATCTTACTGTAAAAATAGTTAATTATGGATCTCTAAGCTTCAAAGACCATAGAGGTTAGTTCTTCTGTGAAATTATATGGATTTCAGATTAGAAAGTAATGAATGCACTAACGTTCTTAAACCCTTGCAAGCATAAACAAGAAGTTAAGTTTGTTACCTCTTTTAGTAGAGGTTGATTTATCTATTGCAGAGAAGACGGTTTTATAACATCATATGCTGTGTAAATTGCACAGAGATTGGAAGTTACGAAGAGAAGGCAAAATATATTGACGGGAGAGGAAAATTAAAATGGAAAGCTAGATGTAAAGGAGAAGAGGGACAGGAAGAAAGATGGAAAAAAGAGACTGACATTAACTTAAGCAGAGTTGCGATTTCTATTAATCAACTAACAAATTGAATAGTTTTCCTCAATAGGAAATCTTAGAATCACTAACTGTAGGCAGCTCAGTGACTTAAGTCCATTATCATTCGACCCAGGAAAAGGACAATTGTAAGAAACTTCACAAACCACGCAAAGCACTGTCGTGTAACATAATTTAGCTTTAAGTGTTTGGGTGCGATATATTCTTATACAGATTCAACGCCTTTAAAGCTAAACATGTAAAATGATCTGAAGGCAATGACCTAATTGTCGTTAGGAGTAACTACTAAATTAATGAAGCGACGTTAAAAATGCTGTGACATGTTCTGGCAGATATGGCGCATTGCAGCCAAATAATTGAGGCAAGCTGGAAATTCGCTGGAACGGAAAGGATGTTGTTACCTAATCTGTCCTAGACAGCTAGAGCCGCTGTCAGTTAACTGTCCAATTAATCTAACAATACGCCTCTAGTCTAAAGCCATATAGGCGTATTCCAGGTCATAAGGTAAACCTTGGACGCGGACGTGTTTACTCAACTGTAGAGGAATTCTCATACGTTCGCTCCAGAAGTTGGTTAAAAGTTATGAAAGGCTTAGAACGAAGGTAGCATGCAAATAACTTTAACATAGCAAAGCTTTAGAGAGATAAAAACAAATTCCATGGCAAACTGCCTTCTTCAACCTCTACAGATTTGTATAAATGCTTTGCGCGGTAGGTAAAACATTATAAGAAAGGGTAGAGCCAGAATGAAAAATTCAATGCCATAGCCGGGATGTGAACCACGGATCTTCTGGTTTCCGTCCAGCCGCTTTAACCATTGAGCTGCTATAGCCAACGTGCCAACATGACATTAAATTCTCCAACTGACTCGTTTTCCTCCCGGTAAACCACTAGAGTTCTCATAAACACATGAGACAACTACCTTAATGGCGACTTACTATGCTGTATTTTAAGGCCCGGCTATGGCATTGAATTTTTCATTCTGGCTCTACCCTTTCATAGTGCGCCCTACACACGGCTAGTGTGAAAGAACAATTAATTTCCATTAATTGTACCTAATAGTGGTCCGAAATATAAAGCCCGGGCTTTATAAAGATAGTTGCATCAGTCTGCCTGTTTGGATCAAACTCCCAGTGACAAATTTCAACCAGGCACACATTACTTTGGGATCGAACTGATATTTTTAAACGACGACTTTTGTAGGTTGGCGAGCATCTGTTTCGAGGTATCAAGGTGTTAGTACTATATCCATTTTTCATCACAAGTGACAAATCACCGGACAAATCTATCATCCATGGTATTAAGGATAACCTGACAATAGATATCCGCTCTACGTTAAGCTTGTTTAGATGTCGGTTCATGAGGTACAGACGTCTGTATGATTCTGTATGACATCTTCTGTGTGAGTTTCCAAGTGTCTTAAAGTGGCGATGTATTGCATCTTTTGATTCAACAAGTTCCTCTGAAAGCCTTCGGGTACCTTTTGCACATTTTCTCGCAAAACTTACCCTGTATTCTCAATATTCCATACTTCAGGTCTTCCAGAACGTGGTAAATCTTTAGTGTTTTCGTCCACACAGTTGAAACGTTGGAACCATCGTTGTGGAGTCACACGCTCACTAACGACATCTTCTCCTTCACCTCAAATATTCTTCGAGCTGTAGCAATGGCTTAATCTTGTTTCCAGTAGTGTCTTAGGACTCGAAGTTCAAAGCTGGTTATCTCATTGTTCATTAGCAACTGAAGACTGACAGATACATGCTCGTAATTTACGTAATACTAGCCATGGAATCCCATAAATAGCACTGCCAAACCAAAGAAATCCAATAAAATTTCTAAATCATCAGAATAAAAAAAAACCGACTTTATGTATGAGATCACGTAATAGCACTTAAAAACCTCGATCTGGGACGAATTTGAACCAAGCAGACCAGCGCTTACACAACTAAGCCAACTATATAGCCCTTGTCAATAATTAGTGAGCTGTGATTCTGTCACGAACAAAAGGTGCTGCTTTCCAGAGAGTTTGTGGTGTCTGAAGTAAGTAGAGCTACAGCCTTGTGTTTATTCTGTATCCGGTAAAGCGTTAGGAAAAAGCTGCGTATAGTACTTAAGATTTAATTCTGCCACTATATAGCGATAACTGGTGAAGAGACTGAGAAATAGGTGAACTGTCTGTAAATATCTAAACTAGTTTACATTAACAAAGCAACAAGTAAGTTCAATTAGATCTGGACAACGTGATGCCAGAATGATTGGTCATTCACATTATTCTGTATTTCATTATGTAGTTTTCACTTGCCTTTGTTATGTCCAGATTTAGTCTTACAAAAGACTGTCGTTTGTCTCTTACTTCACCAAATGGCTATCGCAATATTAACCAGATCTTGTCCTAGAAAGGGGGGGGGGGATGAGAAACCGCATGTAAGCAGTAGCACAACACGATGATTGAGTTAACTGCTTAGTGTAACATCTTCAATTGACTTGGAACGGTACCACATCCCATGGCTTCTATGTTTGTGCACTGTAGCACATGGCCTCGGAGCATGTGGTGACTAACCAGATGTAATAGTTCACACGCAAGGGATCTGAGGCGGTTAGCCACGGACGGACCCTTCTCCTTGTACTGTGGTGTACACACAAGGTAAACAATCTGTCTCGCCACTTAGTACCCTACCTACGTCATTGTGACACGTGATACTAATGAGCAACAAGCACGTACTTAACAGTAGTGTCAAGTTTACAAACACCAACTTACTGAAGCCTCTTTCTGTCACAACTGTTAACATATTTTCGCAAAAGCATTCCATGAATATTTATCAACCAGTGTTATACTTTTCTGTGAAGTTCTCTACACCCTATTGCATGTTTTAAATATACTCCCAAATATATTACTTATTTTACTATGTACTTCACCTCAATCGAAATAAAAATGTATAGAAAGAATTACATTGCACATTTCCTTTTAGATACAAAAGGGATAGAGGAGGCTGAAGCGATAGTCAGATGTTGAATAAGAGGATCGCGGTATGATGTATTTCTAATTCAATTCTCTTTGTATGATTTTAGAGAAACAAATGAAGGTATGATAAAGTATTTCAGAATTCAACATAGAAGTAATAACCTCCAAAACTGTTAACGTATTCGACTATAAATGTTGAATTTTAAAGTTTTAAAGACCTTTTCTGTGAACTAATATTTTATTTCCATTTTAGTTTTACCAATATATATTTAAAATTTATTTTGAACGAATGTCGTTTCCAGTATATAACAAAAAATAAAGTGCAAGCTATACAGATTTTTAATATTTTTGTAAACTTAGTTTATTACTTTTTGGTTACTGTAAAATCTGTATATTAAGCTACTTTAAATATATAGAGAACTGGTGCTCTGAAGGAATAGTGTATTACTAGATTATAATTATAAAACGGTGATGCCACACCTGGAAGGCTAAATCAAGCTATATTCCTATCCAATCGTCCAGGTGCCTTCTAGTTAATATTTATTCAGTTGTAATCTAAATAATTATGCTATTTTAAATAAATCTTCGTATCTCATCTGTGGAACATGTAGAGATTAAATAAGAAGTTTAATTTCTTTTATCCATCTTTCCAATTTTTAATATGCAAAATATATATACATACATACATGCATACATACATACATGCATGCATACATACATACATGCATACATACATACATGCATGCATACATACATGCATGCATACATGCATGCATACATACATATATACATACATACATATATACATACATACACACACCTATATTTTTGTAGTTTTACTTTTTCATTGGCATTTTGGCATAGAATTTTTGGATAGAATACACATCTCTCTACACATTTAAATACAAGTTACTGAAATTAAAATTTGGCGATAAATTAAAAAGTAAAATTTACATTAAAATTTCATTAAAGAGTAATCGAAAGTAATGGTTTATAGTTGTCATTTGAAGCCATTTTCACTGCATAGAAAATCAGAGCAATTTGTTAATTTTGAGGTAGTATAGGTTAAAGAAAGAATAAGATGAACTCGTGGTGTTGGGTCAGAACAAACGGTCTTCAAGGTTGCAATTTTAGATAAGATCAGTACATAACCATATACCCAATTATGTGGGATATAAGTATACCAAAGCTATATATACTGAAGTAATTACAGGATGACTAGTGAAGGAAAAAATTCGAAGACTATTATTGAACTGTGGAATAGCTCACATCAACCCACTCCTTGAAAAATATTTTATTAATTCAACATTAAATTTAAGACAATGCAGTCCTAAAACTGTTTTATAAAACTCAATAAGTTTATACCAGAATTCGATATATTCTAAATTTTCTTCGTAAATTTAAAAAATTCAACTTTTCTTCGATGTCTCAATGTTTAATTCATTGAGCTTCAAAGATTAATTTTACCAAAAGTGCCAAACGATTTTAAAAAGTTCCTTTTACTTAAATACCCACATCAATTTGACTCGTGTTTGTACATCATTGTAGAAGCAGCTCAATTTTGCTTAAAAGGCAAATACTCAAATACCCTTCGAAATGAAAGGAAATTTTCACCAAAATAAGTAATATTTGTTACTCTTCGGAAAGTTTTTGAGAAACTTCGACAAATTGCTGAAATACATGTGGAACGATTTAAACGAATAAAACTTAATTTAAATACTCCTAAAATATATTTTCTGTGCAATGTTTTACGGTTCACCAGTTATGCAAATGTCATTTAAAATGAAGAGGACTCGGCGATCTTCGCAGGAAATAAACTATTTATTTCAAGTTCATAAGTGTCGCTAGTATTTATAAGTTTCATCAAAATCGTTAAAGTTGTGTTCGAGAAAATCGATATTTCCGTAAGGTTTCATTGTAAGTTGTACCTTTGAGAGCGGGGATTTTTTCTAAAGAATCTTTGGGTCACATTCTCTGGTTCCAATCGACTTTCGCTTTTGAATTATGCTATTTACACAGTTCCAGACGGAGACAGATGTGCACTCACAGATCTTTATGTAAAGATCTTTTTTTTTCTGGATTCAAGGAACTAAAATACTTTTCCTACCCTCAACGTTAATATACTGGGAGATCAGAGGCCATAGTCGTTCTGTAAGTAAAACTGACACATGTATCTTCAAAATTATAAGACTATATCAAGTTTTAACACAATACAAGATACTTCAGTGGTTGTTACCTTAAGTGTGATTTTAAAATGAGCAAAGGGACAGAACTAAATATACAGAAAGCGATGTCCTTTTTTTTTTTTTTTTTTTTTTTTTTTTTTTTTTTTTAAGCTGTTGAATGTTAAAGAGTATTAGCTATATCCTAAAGTGGGTTCAGAGTGTACGTTGCACTCTCTCTATGATAAATAACGGTTGAAAAGAGCATAACATCCGAAAGATGGAGTGGATGGGGAACCTAACGTTTCCAGATGGAATGTAACCCGCAAAGCCGAAGATCTCCTACAAGCCCCGAACCTCCGAACCGCTGGGTTCCCTTAAATGGGTAGTTTACTCATTGAAACCAAGAGCCAAGTCAGACAACAGAGGTAAATATTCACAATGAGCAATATTACCGCCCAGCCGCAACAGTCCAAGCAGTCACCTGGTGTTTTAAAACAGAAATATGATGGGGGAAACGATTGGACAGTTATTTTGCAGGATGAACCACCGCAATATTCACCTAGCGCCCCGCAAGAAAAGAGAGAGAGAGAGAGAGAGAGAGAGAGAGAGAGAGAGAGAGAGAGAGAGAGAGAGAGAGAGAGAGAGAGAGAGAGAGGGGGGGGGAGGGGAGAGGGTGGTAGTCGGAAATCGAGACCGGAACCTCGCAAATTACTCCAAAGCCATTTTGATGTGTAAGTAAAAACTGACTTCTGACTTTTCCAAAGGCAAACTATAAATTCATTTGTATGAATGCGACAATGTTTGTTCTAGCGAATGTAAATGAAATTAAGTTTTCTTGCGTTGATATGGAATCACTGATATTACCTTATCAAATTTTAAAACTTAAGAATATTTTAATACAAAGGTGTTATGTATAGATTATGATCGCGAGGTAGACACGTACCATAAACGCTATCGAAACGAGCACTTTGCATATTGATTTCTAGTCTGCCTAACCACATAGTAAATACACTAAAACAGAAAAACCCCGCATAAGAAATAATCTTTGGAATACTATACTGGCCAGATTTCTATTTTCCCCACATCACTAGACCATGTGCTACATAATATTGTACATTTTTGGCGGCTTTTAAAACCTAACAGCAAATGTTTGTATAACATCCAGAAAGGAATGTTAATAGTGTATTCTTAATTAAAATATTTTAGGCTTCCCGATTTCAGAGCTGCCTTTTTACCCGTGTAATTTCAGTCCTAATTAAAAAAGGGAGAGAATAAACATGTGACAGTGCTGCAGCAAATTCTTGCAAAGGAAAGAACTTCTAGAAAGTTCCAACGAAAATGAATTTTTTTAAAGAGAACTGATAAAAGGATCTCTCTTTGGTTATTTGACGCTTAAATGCTGTGAACATTTTTCTGTAGAATAACGAACACATTTTAACTTTTTATGTTTAAATGGAAATAAGTTATAAAATGCGGCTTTAAACCTTGATTCTAAACTATGGTTCTTTTTGACAAGAGGTCTGAGTGTACAACAATGAAAAGTGCATTTTTCACTAACTCATTATTCATACAGGAAAGTAGATAAAAGTTAACATGTTAATAACATAAGAACTGTTCATTAACTTTAAGTACATAATGTGCATTTCACACATACGTCACTATTCTCATATAGACCAATCAAGTAGTAGGATTCGTCAAACACCGACCAATCCTGATCACTAAATCGATAACTTTACACCATACACAATTATCGATCAGAAATTATCACGTGTTCCTTTACTGTTGGAAAACGATCACATGGGCAGTGAAGACAAGCGCGAGATTCAAACAGTAACATGGCGACAAGAAACGAAGTAAATCTTTTAATTCAACAAGCAAAACCAAAGAATACCGAAACGAATAGGAAATATTTTTGAAAACAGTTCAGAATTTTGTGCAGCTGAATGTTATATGGTAGACAGGATACATTAACACAAACGATGCGTATATTTTAAGACTGAAGTTTGTTGTTTGAAATCAGAGGTTATGTTATTTTGTTTCCTTATCAATCAGCGCCACCTGACGACCTTAAGACCAAAGTTGCTTTGACAAGTGTTAACTTGGGTACGGCCTCTAAGAACTACTAATCTTGTATGCCGTGACCTGTGAGGTTAAGTTTCATTCATGTGCTAATGTAGGCCTATGTGATTTAGGGAATCAAATAACTTCTTTTATTACTTCTAATAATTTGTTTTATTCGTGAAATAGTCTCTATGAATGCAACTCGTGGTATCGTGGAAGTTTATCTTTTAGTTTTTGTGGATTTTTGGAATCGATTATTCTATCACGACTGCTAGGTTGCGATTGTTCAATATTTGTTCGTTTTTACTAGGTATTTTCGAAGAATATTCCAGAATGAGTAATGGTATTGGACTACCATTCCAATCTTTCATAAGTTTTCCAAACACAAATAAGTGCATGCATAAATAGGGCAGTAAAATTAATAAATCTGAAAGTTACCACGTTTATTTTTGTTGAACGTATTAAGCTCACAAGTATTGTTTATAATACTGTAGAAAATGATTATTTTTGCTTAATATGTAGTACACAGTGATCGTTTTTGCTGAAAATGCTGTGGTCAGTCATTTCCTTATTATAACCTTAAAATAATGGAACAATGGTTACTCTTGCTTAATATACTATGCACAAAATTTAGTTTTTGCTAAAACTTAATGTGGATAACTGTTACATTATTCTGAAAACGCTATGGGTAAAATGTATTATTGTCTATAAATACTATTTATAAGTTATTGTTGACTAAACTACAGCGGACAAAAGTTAGTTTTGTTTACCATGGTTTGTGCAGTGGTTGGTTTTGTTGGCTAAATAGTAAGGATAATGATCGTTTCTGCTAAAAATGCTGTGGAACACTATGTGGTATCCCTGGAATGGTTCAACCACATGGTTCATAGCGGCATATTGAAATATTTCCAGGGATATCACATAGTGGGAAATATTTCAATATGCCGCTATGAACCAAATGGTTGAACCATCCCAAGGATACCACTGAGGAACACAACTCGCAGAGTGAGAGGTCAAATTACCCACACTAAAACCTAGAAGATACAGGACACTTCACAATCAAATACACAATTCTTCCTGAAATCCACATACCTGTTTCATTCCAAACTAAACACAATACAACATAACATTCCACAGGCGCGGAAAGATGTAACAAAAGCAAAGGTCAATCCAACAACTCCCGGCCAGCCAGCTCCAGATCCTTTTATGGCTGGCTAGATCACAGCTACCATTTGTTTTCGTAGAAACACTACAATGAAGATTTCCAACCAGCCAAAAGGAGCCGAACGCCTGGCGGTGACTTGACCTTACTAAATGTAAAACTGTTCTGATTTCTCAATAATGATCTTTAAAAGTAAAAAAATAATACGAAAAAAGTGAGTATAACACAATACTATGAAGAATTGTTACGCTGAAAATACTATTTTTGCTGAATCTATTATAGATAATGGTTTTTTCTTACAACTGTGAAGACCACAGAATGGACCAAGAACGTAATATTGAAATTTTGCGGCTGTGATTTTTGAAAAAAAAAAAAAAAAAAAAAAAAAAAAATGATTTCATGTACATCATATTATACTTTAACATGAACGGAATACTCTTAAAAGCATTGTTTAACAACCTATATTACCATCTTATCTTTAAATTGTCTGAGCTGCTCCTTTTCCGCTAATCCCTACGATTGACATTCAGAAAGACTCTTTCGACAATTCCTATTTCATTGATTTGTAAAGCAGGAACAATGCGTTTCATTGAAGTAGGTTTCGTTTATAAAATTATATTTTGATATTCTATTTTATCTCCCAGGCATCTAATATAGATGATATGCATTTTACCAAAAAGTGCAAAAAGATTTTCCTGGAAATGCGCGTTCTTAGGCCTCAGATTTTTTTTTTAAGAAAAATATTTTTAATAACATGTCGCAAGTGTGTGATTAACATTTTGGAAAGGCAGTCGGTTAATTTCTAACATGGTATAACTTAAGAATCTTCCAAGAATGCAACACAAATATTTTAAAGAAAATATCACGAAGTCAGACTCTTTTTGAATGGTTTTGTTTTTCTGCAGTGTCTCAAAGTAAAATAATCAGTTTATTCACACTGCATCAATTTGTATGTTCTGACAATTGACTGCATCTTGTTAGGCGTCCAGGGTCGTTATCACGTGTATAGATCTTCAACAGAATGTTTCATATGGTGTAAATTTCCGTTAAAACAGCCGATCTGATAGTTGCACATCTGCACAAAAGTGTAACCGAGGGTTATCTGCAGAATCCACGAAACAATTACGGGATGGAGTAGTAGGCACAAAATGGGCACAGACCCAATTTCCATCGATGCAATATTAAATATTGTCTGAATGGCATTTTTGAAGTTGGCAATATGAGCAGGAAGAGCACATTCATAGCACTGCCATGGGGCAATACACAGGAGCAGATAATTGGTTCTGCATAGCGAACTGCAGCTCCGTGACAGGAATATGATTTCGTGGTTTAGATTTGAACTTTGAGCAGTGCAGCTTTACCTTCTCCGTTTCTGCCTTTGCTGTACCGCATTTCTTTGTACTGTGTTTCTTGGGAAATACAAATTTATCATTAAGTTCATTATGACGGTTACCTTTGATAACCGAATGGTCATAAAACGAAAACCACGCTTCGTCTGATGGAAAGGAGGGGGAAATTATCTTTCTGTGCATAATCCACATTAACCTAACCCGCCACCCAATTACAGTTCTTGAAGTACGGTTATCGCATATGGTTTTAATTTCAAAAGTTTAGTGTCTTTCCAAGCGGAGAATTGAGAAACACCCGTTTCCTGTGATCGATCTATTCGGAGCCTTTCTTGGGCTACGTTCTAACTCAGTTTTTCCTCTGTAAGCCCATGGCGAGTACTTTTGAATTTCTTATCAAGAACACAACCAATTTCTCTGAAAATCTTTACAAGTTTACGAACTGTCTTTGTAAGGCGCAGGAATACCAGGAAATCTGTTTAGAAATAGTCGTGTCAGTTCTCTGCAGGACCCTGTTGGTCTTTAAGAATCATGCATGAATATGTGGTGTGCTGAAGATACACACTTCTTTGCATTATAACAGGACTAATCGCAATTTGATCACAAATAACCTGCACTAACAATGGCCGAACATGCATTGACGCGGAGGAATGGGTGTCACGAACGGTGAGAAGCACTGTGCACACACAGCTACCTCCCGTAGGCAGGCCGGCCACTAGTGAAAATTAAGGCATTATGTTTACGCTAACCGATAGCGGCTTTTAGGCGTTACAGAATGCCGGTAATCGGTTTCAGTAAGGACACTGTAATTGTATAAAACATAAGAGACAGGGATTATTGAAATGCACTCTGTTTAATCAAAATAAATTCCGTCCATTCCTTGACTGCATCATGTTACCAAATGTTAACGTAACGATGGCTCTGATTTACTGTTTTTATTCTATGATTTGCAAAATTATAGAAATTTCCTCTTTAGTTTTAAGAGCTTTGTTATACGTGCATTTCTGCAACCGTTTAATTAACTGAAGTTACCGACTTTTGCGTACCGAAATCTAGAGCTAATAGATATATTGTTGGCTGGGTTCACCATAAAAGCTGATTACCTTAGGTACTCTATTGTTGTACCTCAACATGTAACTTTCTGTATCAATGACTTATTCCCGACCAAATTAGAAACATGTGCTTCTTACAGCGTACATCCATTTTAATAAATGGACAGTTATTGCTATTTTTTTACCTGTATCATTTCTTTATAAAAGAATTAACCTTCCAGTGAGAAATTCCAGTACGTCATTAATCGTTAACCTTACCAATACGAACAGTATAATTTTAAGAGACTAATCATTTCATAGCAAAGAAGGAGCAATTAAGCCTATCCTACGAATGTGTATTATGTAAAATTCATAATACATTATCTATGGAAATATTTACAATGTGAGACTGAACATTTGCCAGGATGTAGATGCATGCCTTTTAAGATTGTTGGTGCACTTTTATAAGTTTAAGGAAGATATAATTATTGTATGTCATTTTAATTTAAAATAAGCAGTGTTCATTTTTAAATAACCGCCATGTTCTTAACACCAATAAGGAATCCATCAGCACTGAGAGCTTGCTCCTATCATTCTAAAATTTAATTAAGATATTTTTACAATTTCACTTATAAATAAAAACTCATTCACAGATAAAGCTCTTATCTAAGCAAAAGCTGAAATAAATAAGGATAAATTTGCGAAGAAAGAAGCCACGTAGATGGTGCAAACCGAAGCTACCATGCCTAACTGTATTCAGTTATATAGAAGAGGACTTTTCGTAAATGACTCGGTAAGGTTCATTACTTTACTCCAAGGGAAGCAAGAGTTGCTACTTTTTGTTTCTTTGAAGTGATAAACAGTTCAGTTCAAAATGGCAGAGAATAGTACTTAAAAATATTCAAAATATGTCTCATTACTAGAATGACAAAAGTATTCATCGATTTTCAAATATCAAGTTTGGTAATTTAAGCGCAACATTTGTGGTCAGGAATTTCCTTTTCATTTACGTCCTCCAACGTTGTCATATGAATTGGGTAAAATGATGCTCAAGTGAGTCCAGGGTCCATGGAGCTTAGTTACTCGACATACATTTTGAAGGATAAGGGAAAACCCCGGAAAAAACTTTATCCAGGTAGCTCGCCCTGACCAAGATTCGAACTCGGGACCTCTTGCACGTGAGGCAGACATGCTACCATCTACGCTACCAAGGCGCGCACGTGGTCAGGAATTTTCAACATGCTAAAGGTTGACTAAAATTATTCCCCCATTTGTATTAGTACTAGGTAAACACGTGATGATTTTGGTCATTACCCTTAGCCGTGACAAAGACTACCACAGTATCAAGATTTACATATGTATCACATTAAACCATTTATGAATGAAAATTATAAAATATGCAATGGAGATTGTAAGTCTATTTAACTATACTATCTTCAACCAACAACATATAGGTTATTGTTATTATGATCATTATTACTATCATTATAATTATGATAACTATTAATCATTATTATTTATAAGCAGCTATTACTATTATTGCTGTTGTCTTCATTTAGTGATTCAGTTTTTTTACACTATTGTGAGGATTAATCGGAATACTTGCAATATAGCGTTAAGTCTGTTGTGTTAGGTTTAGGTTAGGTTAGGTTAAAGTTGGAACACGTAGGCCATCGAACCCTAAGGGCCTCGACAGTTGATCATCCATTTTCTAGTCTCCGTTCATTATAAAGAAGGCTGGCCTTCTTATTAAATTTGTAAATGGAATAAACAATTGACTAAGGAGTTTAATCCTTCATTTGTCAAGCGGCTCCAGTCGCACAACAAATAACGTATTTTATCTTCCATTTTGAATTTCATGCAAGTTAGTGTACTCGTTTATGCATCTTATATTCGTGTTCCCTGAGACAGCCATGTCCTGTTATTTCCTTATTTGATAAAAGCAGTTCACAAGTCCTGCAGTTGTCTGCAATCTCATGTGATAAATGCCGTTCATTAAACATCATATTACCGTCATTTGTTCGCATATGAAGTGAAACTGCCGCTCAAACCTCTTTCTTAGGTATTATTTTCTTTAAACATAATTTTAAAATAAGCAATTTTTAGTTAGGTTAATAATTGTTCTATCTATATATGCATTGTGTAGCTTGGAGCTGGGAAGGTAGAATAAGAGTGAAAAATTAAAATCCCAATTACACTTTTTCCTCTCAATTGGATTCTACGTTATTAAAGCGAGTGAGAACAAAACAAATCTTGATCAACTAATAGTTGATAGTTAGGAAGCCCAAGATTTCAGGTATTTTTATCTCAAAAATGAATTAAAAACACTGATTCGCTTGGGCAATTAAATGACAACATCGTCATGTTTATGTAGTTTCTCAGTTGTTTAGAGCAGCGACAAGGAAAGGCAAATATTGTTGATTCAAATCCCAGCTTGGGTACTCAATTTGTCATTCTGAAGCTTATGTTCTCAAAAGGGTTTAATAACATGCGCAAGGAGTATTCAAGTCTTTATTCGTGGCATCAAGCTCTTGAGATGGCACGAAAGAAAGGCAACATTACCGCCTGTATTGTGGTATTCATTGCCTTTATTTACGCCTGTATTTATTGTATAATTACTTTGTTTATATAAAGAGTAGCCTCTCTGTGAGAGATCCTTGCAAACTTCTGCGGTTTAATACGAAGTATGATAGTTGAGTTTACTTGGCGACTAAGAAAGATCAGCTCCGACCAGACTGCCTGCTATATAGGAATTGAGCTCGGGAAGTCGGGTATGGGAACCACAGAAGCCACAGCTGCGCCAGCTCAATCAGTTTTGATTCCTCTGGGATTGTATCGCACCGTTATGCATTTCCGGTTTGAATCTGCGAGTGCAAGATATTTTTGCCGAGAGTGGCACATGCAAGACGCGATGTCATTTAATATTGATCTTCTCTCGGAGCGACCACACTGACATGTTGCGGTCCGCTGCATGTTAACTGAGCGGGTCAAGGGTTGTGCTCATGAAACATTCACCACCTCGTCCCTTGCTGTGGTTTGTTACTCTACGTCACATGTTTCCTTTATCTTCCCAGCTTTTGCGTAACCTTACGCGCAACACTAGACGTTGGGACTGCTAGGACACTGCGAGCCACCCAAGGAATTCCAGTAAGGATGATATTTGTAATTGATTTGTTGAAAACCATGCCAGGAAAACTAAAACAGTATTGCTGTAAAGGAGAAACAAATGATTAAATTATACACCAAGGAGATCACATCCGTTTACTGCTATACTGGCTCCTACTCTTCATTCAACCGGAATTAGTGCTGTGTACTCCAGGAGTCATGAGCTATGGAATGTGTTTCATCATGCGGTATTAATCTTAGAGTGTGCCTTTTATTGCTTTGTGTAGTGGAAATATTAAAAATGTTGATGTATAAATACTGTCTCATAGGTAATGTCCTTTTTTAAAGTAAAACAATTATTTGAAATGTTCTGACAGGCAAGTATCTAGATTCTATGCTTTGGAGTCATCGTTCAACTAGGTTTATTGCCCCACGGTGGTATTAGTATGCCTTTATGCAAAAAAAAAAAAAAAAAAAAAAAAAAAAAAAAAAAAAAAAAAAGGTGGGGCGACACCCACTTACGCTGCTTCAACGTTATCAAAACTTTTTCCACGTAGAAAGTGGCCCACGGATGGAAAAAGATAATTTGATGTTGCGAGATCAAGGCTGTATGGTGGGTGTGGTAGCAGTTTCTCTCACTCCCTGGATTTTTCAATGGTGATTCGTGCAGTATGGGGTGTTGCATTGTCCTGTCGCAGAAGAACTCTATTTCGGTTAACTAATGCTGGGTATCTTGTCTCAAAATTTCATTAACTCCCTCCAGTTGTTGACAATAAAGATCAGCATCTTCACTTGCCCTTTTGGAACAAACTCCTTGTGAATCACACCTTCAAATTCCACCAGACACACATTACTTTCGGACGGAACGGATTTGTTTTAACTATGGCTTTGGCAGGTTGCCGGGGATCAAGCCATTGTTTCGAGGTATTAGGGTTTCGGTAACATACCCATTTTTCATCAGAAGTGACAATTCCTCTCACAAATCTATCATCCATGAGGTAACGGATAAAATGATAAATATCTACTCTACGTTCAGCATGTTGATGTGCCAGTTCATGAGGTACAGATCTATTGCTTCTGTATGATTTTCCAAGACTCTTAATGTGGCGATGTATGGTATCTTTTGACGCAGCAAGTTCTTCTAAGAGCCTACGGGTACATTTCTGCGGATTTTCTCGCAAAACTTGGCGTGTATTCTCAATTTTACATACTTTAGGTCTTCCAGAACGTGGTAAATCTTTAGTGTTTTCCTCTCCGTCGTTGAAACGTTTAAACCATCCTTATGCCACACGCTCACTGAGACCTTTCCCTTCCACTTTACATATTCTTCGAGCTTCGAAACCGACTTTATAATCTTGTTTCCAATAGTGTTTTAGAGGACTCTATGTTCAAACTTTTATCTCCATTTTGTGATTGTTTATTGACAACCGAAGACTGATACATGCTTGAAGTGTGCATCCATGGCATCCTGTAAATAGAATTGCCAAACCAAAGTAAACCCAATAAATTTTCCTAAACATCATCAAAAAACCGACTTTGCGTATGACACCACCTAATATGTTTTAAATGTGAGATTCTGTACCACTTTGCGGTGATATTGATGTTATTTTGAATTTGATATTGCGTGTGATGCGTGAGATTCTGTACCACGAGGATTATATCGAAGCAGCCATTTAAAATGAGCTTTCTTCTCGGGAGGACGATTTGCCACGAAATAATTTTGACGTTCCCAACCGAGGGAAGAAGACCCTCTATCTCAGATGTGGTCGCGGATGAATATTTTCAGGAAGCAATTTACCAAAAGTATTGAAAGGATTTTTCAACTCCTTAATTATTTTAATTTGCAACTATGAAATTGAATAGAAAACATTTCGTAATATCCATTAATATATCACTTTTGCAGTGACCTTTATATGCATATTGAAATTCCCAACCAAATTCACCTCGTATCTTCTGTGACGATAGAACTTGAGAGTACCTATCGTTTTGTAGAACGAGGATTATTGATTTTTTCTAAACCACATTTTTAAAATAATTTAAATTCATAAAATATCATAAAACAAATCAATATTGAATCATTTCCCTTGAGAGGCCGGAATAAAATAAGTTAAATCAATAACTCAAAAGTGACTCGTCACTTCACTAAAGTGGTCAACTTCACTTTTAAAACTTACTTCAGTTAGTACTGCTACTTCATTGAACCGAGTTAGTTAACATTATCCCTGTCATTTGGTTTAATTATTCTGTTCCACAAAGTTCGCACTGTCACATCGATAATGTGATTTGTTTTCAATGTTGCTTCACTTAGTTCTCACATCACCAAGGTAATCTAGTTAAGTATACCTGCTATTTCACCTGTCGCACACACCTGCGTAATGAAATAATCGCGAAGAAACCCCTTCTTTCACCCATTTTGTCGGAAGTCAAGCATAACTCTCTAATCTCTCGCAGTTGCTGTACTCATTGCACGCCGCAACGGACGTCATAACCTCACAAACGCACTTGCACCAACAATGCATTTACTATGTATTTGTGAACATTTGACTTATACAGCTGCTGGAACTTATATATATGTATATATGTGTATATGTGTGTATATATGTGTATATGTATATGTATATATGTGTGTTTATCTGTAAATTTGGTTGGTTGGTGCTATCCTCTCAATAACTTTAAGCCATAGTCAATATGTCCCAGTATTATATATTGTTTACTGTAACCTATTAGTTTAACTTGGCCACATCACTTATTTAGCACCCTATGCATTTACCTACATGTGAATCAAATATGAGTAATGCTCTTATTAAACCTCGTTTCAACGTATCACAATCTACGGAAGGAAAACAAACGGACCAAACACTACAGAGTCGGCTGAGCTTAAAATAAGCGGTGTGTAGCAAACGTCTGCGAAAAATGGAAGCTCAGCTGTTTTTTGTATTAACTTTATATTTTATATTTTTGTAGAATATAAAGGATTAAATACAGTTTTAATACGTTATATCTAAACTATTTCAATGTCTTTTTTAAATGTAAGTAGGTTAAAAATAGCGGTTCCAGAACAGACCCAAATGAGCAAGATGGCGGCCATGCGCAATCGGTATGTTTAGTGGATTTAGACAGTGTTTAGGTAGGCAGTCAATCCTCTTAATTTGGTGTACCTTATAATGCTGTGTCTTGAGCTATGATCTGAGGCTCTAGGGTTAAGGGCTGCAGGGTTTCTTAGGTAAAGTCTGTTGGTCTGGAGGTGAAGTCTGTTGGTCTGGATGGTTTAGAGCTGTAGGATTTAGAGACTAGGTCCTGAGGTATGATCTGGGGCTCTAGGGTTAAGGGTTGCAGGTTTTAACAGGTGGGACTGCTGGTATGGGAGGTTAATAGCTATAGGACTTAGAGGTTAGGTCTCGAGGTATGATCTGAGGCTCTAGGGTTAAGGGCTGCAGGTTTCAACAGGTAGGGCTGCAGGATTTAATGGTAAGCTCTTGAGGTATGGTCTAAGGCTCTAGGGTTAATAGTTTCACAGGCGAAGTCTGTTGGTCTGGATGGTTGTGAGCTGTAGTATTTAGGGGCTTGGTCTCTATGTATGATCTGGGAGGAGGGTCTAGTGCTAAGAGCTGCAGGTTTTTCACAGGTAAAGACTGTTGGTCTGGATGGTTGTGAGCTGTAGGATTTAGGGGCTTGGTCTCTATGTATGATCTGGGAGGAGGGTCTAGTGCTAAGAGCTGCAGGTTTTTCACAGGTAAAGACTGTTGGTCTGGGAGGTTAATAGCTATAGGACTTAGAGGTTAGGTCCTGAGGTATGATCTGGGACTCTAGGGTTAAGGGCTGCAGGGTTTCTTAGGTAAAGTCTGTTGGTCTGGAGCTTGAAAGCTGTGGGATTTAGAGGTTAGGTCTTGAGGCATGATCTGGGACTCTATGGTTAAGAGTTGCTGAGTTTCTTAGGTAAAGACTGTTGGTCAGGGAGGTTAATAGCTGTGGGATTTAGAGGTTAGGTCTTGAGGTATGATCTGGGGCTCTAGGGTTAAGGGCTGCAGGTTTTAACAGGTAGGGTTGCTGGTATGGGAGGTTAATACCTATAGGATTTAATGTGGAATGAGCTCTAGGGTTAAGGGTTGAAGGGTTCATAGCTAAATGTTGTTGGTCTAGAGGATAAAGACCGTAGGGTCTTTTATCTATGTTTTATAGGCTGAGGTATGGTCTTATAATTTTGAAGTTAAGTTTGCTAGTCCAGCGATTAAAGGCGGTTAATCTTGGGGCAAGTACTACATTTATGCTTTACTATGTCATCCTATTATAACCTAACCTAACCTAATATACTCTTTCATTTCTACCTTCTTTCATCATTCTTATTATAACCTAGCTGTGTTTGGCTAGTGGCTTCCTTTGTTGCACCTGTTAACCTATTTGTTCTCTTTCCTTAAGTTCCTCTATTCTACCACTTTAACCTAACCTAATATATCCCATGGTTTTAGCTTCTTGATCATTGTTGAACCTAGTTGATTCTGGTATTAACATTCGTTCTCTTTTCTTAAGCTGCCCCGTTTTTACCTCCTTAACCTATCCTAAGCATGTTTCTTTTCTCATGCTAACTACTTGTATGTATGATGCAAAGTTTTTAGGCATATCGATATTATAGCTATCTTTGTCACTGCAAGAGGTATATATGCTGATTACAGATCTTTATACAGTAAATTTAACCCTTTGTGTATCTGCTTCTCTTTTCCTAAAAATTGAGGTTCTTTTGTTGCTAGGGTTTCTTGTTTTTCGTTCCTTCTCTATGCTTTCAGGAACTCTATTCTACCTTGTTATGTTATGAGGTCTTATGCTTATATCTTAGGCTTTTTGATTAAGCCTTTTGATCTGAAAGACTATGTATTTTGACTATGTTCCTCATCTCTTATGGTCACATGGCTAGGTATTGAGGTATGATCTCGGAACTCTAGGATTAAAAGCTATAAGCTTCATAGCTAAAAGTTTGCCAGCTAGAGATATCTTCTTTACTGTTAGAGGTATATTTGCAATGGTCTAGGCGTACAGTTTTCTTACATTTTTTCATGCAGATTGATGTCTTCGTACTCTTGTGTCTTTTTCAAGCTTTTACCCCCTATGCATCGTCTTGTAATAAGTCGTTACGCTAAACCAATGTTCTAATGCTATTTCCATGCTTTTTCAGATGTTATGAGGTTTATGCGCGTTTCAGGGATATTTTAGACCAAGTTACGTTACTCAATTCATTTTATAACTAATTAAGAAGTTTTTCAAGGATATTTCAGATTACGAGATAGTAGTTACTTTTTAAATTTACCTATTTAACATTAACTAAAGTGTGTTCAGTTAGCTTATGTGGTGAGGTAGACGTCCCTCGTCTTTTTTCTCTGGACTTGGGACCAGCGTCAGAATTTGTTTTCTGAACGGTAGACTTAACGCCCTCCTCTGCTCTTATTATTCAGTTGTTTTCATGCTTGGATATTTTAATGCTACGTTCTAGTGTTTATTTCTCGGAATGAAAATTGTTTTTTTTCTGCTCTAGGGTTCCTTCTTTCATTCGCCGTTCAAAATATGACAATGTCCATGGGCATATGTGGATACTCCATCATCTGCAATTACTCTCTTGTCATCATGTGGAGATAGGGATATTTTGTTCACTTCCACTGACGCAACATTATGTTGATGGGACATAATTAGGTTCATTGGCGTTCTTATGATTTCTCTGCTTTTAAGACAGTCCACATAGCTCTCAAAGGTGATGTACTGTTTAATGGCACTATGTTTTATGCCTTTTATCTTCTTGATTATGCCTCCATCGATGTCGAGTGCATACATCTTCGGTCTCAGTCCAACAAAACGACGAATGATTTTTCCATTGGCTTCATCTTTAAATTTTCCCAACACTTTCTTGTTTTTTGTAGAATGACATAAGTGCTCGTTAGGATAATCAGCAGTATCCAGATGTTCCAGAAAACGTAACTTATCCTGGTATATGTCTCCGGTAGTCACACGATGGATGAAAGAGTCAGTATCCATGTACATGAGCTTCAGATTTTCAAGCCCGTAATACGGCATTAGCACATCATAATGATACCAATACATCAAGGTCTTCGAGATATCCAGCACACACATCCCAATGTATATAGGCTTGTTGAAGACTATCTCCCGGGACGCCATGTGTATTGCAGCCAGATTAGGTCCATATATAGTTCTATCAATAAATGTAGGCTTAGCAACCAGTTTTTCCAATGTCTTCCAATCGGCGACAAGTCGTATATTCAGACGGTTTCTGATGTTTTCCATAGTTTTACCAAACATGGCATTGTTAAAAAGTTTGTAAAGATCCTTCTCGAAATCATTTCTCGATCCTTGTCGTAGCCGGTTATTGAATTCCACATAAGGCTTTAACCAACATGACTGTTGAAATTGTAGCACCCGATGGATTTTAGTCAGTTGTAACCCATGACTAAGGGCCTGCTTCAAGGTCATGTAATGCACCACATACCTAGTTCGTGATCCAAGGTGAGGAATTAGTTTCCTTGTAGAAGAACCCGGGGGCTTGATACACTCAGGTAGGAACGGTAAATCATTGTGTAGGTCATGGAGTTCTGTAGGATATTGAAGGTCCACTTCTAAGATGTATCCGAGAGGGTCATCTTCTCGTAGTATATCTAGGTTGATATCTTCAGGAGAAACCCACTTAAAACCCCCGTAAGCAAGGGGCTTCCCCATAGCCCACGCGTACTGGTTATTCGAATCCTCGTACGTAATATATTGAGAGGGTTTACTTGAGTCATACTCCTTCATGTAGTGATTGTTCGCTTCTGCATACCGATGAGAAACTTGGCATAATCCTCCTCTTATACCTGCTTCAACCATGAGTAGCTGGTCATAATCCTGTAGTAATTCCAGTTCAATTCGTGTGTACAACAGCATTGCATCCCACGTAAGTCCGGGTGATGTATAATAATGTGCGGGATCAACTTTATGGGTTTTCAGGGTCTGCTCTCTGAATGTTTCAAACACATCTGCTAGTAGAAGGACATCTGAAGTTAAGTAGAGGTCACTGTACTCGCCTAGTGTTCTGATGTTGAAGTGACTCCATACGGTTTTTGCATGCTGATACTCTGCATCACTAATTTCTTCTCTGTTTAACTTACTGTAGAATGCTTCTCTCGGAGGAAGTTCTGTCTCACTCAAAACATCCCATGATGTAACGTAATCATAGGGAAACACACCTTTACGCATCATCAAATCGATCTTCTCTGCTCCAAAGTACTTCTGAGTTTCAGGATATGATGTTAGATTTTTTGCTAGTTTATCCAAGCTGGTACTAAGGAAGCGATAGGTATCCACAAAACGAAGTTTAATGTCACCAACATACTTGGAAAATGATATATAACTTTCCTCAGAGCTAGGAATAACTTCTACTCTATCGCTAGTACAGCCTAACTCCTTAACAATGAAATGGGAGTCATATCCACTCAGGTTATGTATGAAGACAGGAATATAATTAGGCGTTTTACAGGTTAGATTACACTGATTATGTAGACTTCCTCGATATTCACCACTTATATGATCATGATCTCGTACTTTCCAGTTATCGTCGGTAAATTCTTTACCACATAAGTAGCATTCTGTAGAAGATTCGAATGATTTTTGTTGCTTATCTGTCAGAGTTAATGGAGCACCAGTTTTGTATACAGCATTAATTTTCTTTGCGAGAGAACTTACATACTCCATAAACTTCGGTGCAGCATTATATCCTCGATATACATAGGGTTCAGTAGGAAGACCAGTCTGTAAACCTTCAATTGTAGCTGAGGATTTGACATAAACACAGAAACTCATAGGAATATGCTTCTGATATGGAACTGTATAAGACGTTTCGGGATTAGAAGAACACCCATGGTAAGGGGTAAGAATGCTTTCAAAGTCAGCGTATATGACATAAGGTAATTTCAACATCCTTTCATGATTCTTGAATCTAACAATAGATTTCTCCTTAGTTGGCATAACAATCTTAGCAACTCCGTGTTGGCCACATATTTTTCTATGCTCATTTAACCTCTCAACTCCTCCATTTCGATACTCAAAGTGCGTAAAACAGCGTTTGCAGATACAGAGTTTTCCCTCACATTTGGTTTTTTGTTGATGAATAAGTCTCTCGAAATTCTTTATATAAACGTAATGATGACGTCCAGCTGAATTGCTTAACAGAAGCAGATCGCGATGATCGGACAGTTCTTCATCGATAACCTTCATAGGAAACACTTGATTTTTCTCATCCAGTCCGAAAACATTTATAGAGATGTTATTTTTTCGTTCAAATTTCGGGATATCAGTCAGGCTCGTAGGAAACGAGAGGCAGGAAAAGTCATATCTCTCTTGAAGATCCTTATACTTGCTAACACGATGAGGATTCTTCTGAATGAACTTTGCGAGAACAGCATACATAAAACACTTTTCATCTTCATAATTCTGTGGATTTATGCAGGCTTCTTTAGCTCCAATAGAGGTCGGTAGAGGGATGTAACTGGTCCCCCTCAGTTCATTATTCTTGTTGATTCTAACACGCACGCCATCAACAGCTAATAAAGCCCAGCTGCTTCCTTTAAGTTGACTTTCCTCCATTTCAGTACAAAGTTTCTTGAATTTACTTTCCAATATGGCGTCCAAGTCACTTTCTAAAAATATTGCTTGATTTGGCGTTTTAAAGGCTTTATCAGTAGTGTCACCAACGGCATTCACAAACCGACATTCAGCCATGAGGTTAATTTTCACACTTTTATGCATCCTCAGTTGCTTCTGAACGGCTTGAATTATCCGCTGTTTTGATTCCTGGAGATATGTATTCAGGTCTTGGCATGTAGAGCACTGGATGAAATATGATTTCAGTCGATCCTGGAAAGCTGTTTCATATTCTACGACATCGTCTTCATCAGGAACCATTAACAGCAATTTATGTTTGGTAGGCTCGATCTTGAGTTTCTTAGCAGTAGTTATTCTCTCGCATCGTTCTTGGTGAGTATCTCTGCGATTCTCAGTATCATAAACGTTACCACAATGTTTACATTCGTAAAACCGGCCACATACCAGCTCATGTCTCTTTTTATTGTAGCTTTTCAGGAAACTCTTTGCACATATGCTACACCTATTTTCAGGTATAGTGTCTAACAGAGCTTCCATCGCTATAGTTTTTTGTTGTGTGCAGGCTAATTCTCAGGAATATGCTGCCAGGTAAGTGTCTTGATACACTTCTCACTTCTCTTCTTCACCTTGATAAGTTATCAGCGCTACTGATGATGAATTTCACTGTAGAAGCTGATCCGCTATGCTATAAACACACTAGCGTAATTACAATCTAAGATCGATAAAGCTCTCTTTATACACTTAGCACAGACCTAATAGAAAACTTCATCATCCCCTTCACCAACGGGATTCGAAGGTGGCACTCCTATCGGAGAAAACCTAAAGGAAAACTTCATCACACCACCACCACCACCACCACCACCACCACCTTTGTAGTTCGAAGGTGGCGCTCCTATCGGAGAAAACCTAAAAGAAAACTATTATCTTGCTACCACAGGGGTTCGAAGATGCTTCTACTATTGGAGAAAACCTAAAAGAAAACTCTATTAATTTCCCAGTTTTCGATTATTCTTTAACTACTTTACAATTCACATGAGAGAAAAATTTTGACAAATTAAAATTGAAAAAGGAAATAAATAGCTAGATTTGAAGATAAAATTTAGACAATTCAAACGAGTATAAACACGACTAAGCTCCGCCTTTTAGTTTTAAAGTTACATTAGGAGCTCCCATTGCCACCCGTAGACACCTCTACGTCATCTTCAACCACGTGTTCTTGATTCTTTTCACAAATATCTTAACATAACAGTTATATTTTTCCCAAGTTCATCTATTACACCGTTTAACTGATCAACGGGGCACCCTTAGAATCCTTCACTTCATCCTCAAACACACCTTCTTGAACCCTTTTGATATATTTTAACCTATTTATGTTTGTTGCTACGGGCATCCGTTCTCTTTTCTTAAGTTAAATTATTACGACCATCTTGTTATGTTTAAGTCTCATGCTTATATATTAAACTTTGTGATTAAGTATTTTGATTTGAAAGTCTATGTAAATCGGTTAAGGTAAACATCTCTTCTCAACATGAGACAAGTCATGATGTATGATCTTATGGGGTGAGCTTGCCAACACGTCTAAAAGCATTTATATTCAAAGGTATTTAAATTATCCCACCGAGATTTGAACCCTGATCCTAAGGCGCAAATTACCATTTCAACAACAATTCAGACCTAAAGTATATATGTATACGCTATTTCATTGCGCTAACGTTATTAGTTCAAGAGTTATTTAAGATTCAAGTTATTGCGACAGAAGCGGTTATCGAACCACGGGTCTGTAGGATACGGAATCATAAATCATTCACAGCATATGTTGAATGAAAAAAACCTGCGCTTTCCCCTGTTGTTCTATGTGCAATAGATCAGAAATAGAACACAATTACATAATTCAGTGGACGATGGGAACTGAACCAGGGACCCTTGAGCTACACGTTGTCAGCATATGATTAACTATGAGAAGCATAACCATATAAAGGTTATTTCACTTCTCTAGACCCAGCGGTTTCAGAGATATTTAAATTAAACGATTCAGGTCTCGAACTAAGGACTACAGGTATACAGTATATACCCTGCGGACCCCGCTAACCATATGTAAGTAATAAAGTTTATCCGAAGTCGCTATCATAATTAATTTAGGAGTTACTCAGATTTACCGATTCAGGACTCGAACCGAGGACAACCAGTATATGAGAGAACGTCTGTAGATGCTCCTTAACGATATAAAAGTAATAAAGTTTATCCGAGCTCGCTATCGTTACTAGTTTCGGAGTTATTCGAATAATAAATGTACTGATTTGCACGGGATTCGATTAGGCAACCATTGATAAAACTATCAGTCAGACAGTCAGTAAGGGCACGGACACCCCTGCGCGGTAGAAAGGCAGCATGCATCGTCTTTCCACCCCTGGTCGGCATCCCATTAGTTTGCGAACACTATTTATTTATCACATGCAGGTGTGCCTGCGTCTTGGGACAAGGGCTTGACAGGTCATTAATCAAGGAGTAGTAGATAAAGGCTTTTTCCATACCACCTGCAACATCTTGGGTGGTCCTCACACCCCCTCCCCTCCCCGTTCCATACCACCTGCAACATCTTGGGTGGTCCTCACACCCCCTCCCCTCCATTTATGCAAATTTATGCAAAGTTATCTGGAAAAGGCCTTTATATACTACTCCTTGATTAATGACCTGTCAAGCCCTTGTCCCAAGACGCAGGCACACCTGCATGTGATAAATAAATAGTGTTCGCAAACTAATGGGATGCCGACCAGGGGTGGAAAGACGATGCATGCTGCCTTTCTACCGCGCAGGGGTGTCCGTGCCCTTACTGACTGTCTGACTGATAGTTTTATCAATGGTTGCCTAATCGAATCCCGTGCAAATCAGTACATTTATTATTCGAATAACTCCGAAACTAGTAACGATAGCGAGCTCGGATAAACTTTATTACTTTTATATCGTTAAGGAGCATCTACAGACGTTCTCTCATATACTGGTTGTCCTCGGTTCGAGTCCTGAATCGGTAAATCTGAGTAACTCCTAAATTAATTATGATAGCGACTTCGGATAAACTTTATTACTTACATATGGTTAGCGGGGTCCGCAGGGTATATACTGTATACCTGTAGTCCTTAGTTCGAGACCTGAATCGTTTAATTTAAATATCTCTGAAACCGCTGGGTCTAGAGAAGTGAAATAACCTTTATATGGTTATGCTTCTCATAGTTAATCATATGCTGACAACGTGTAGCTCAAGGGTCCCTGGTTCAGTTCCCATCGTCCACTGAATTATGTAATTGTGTTCTATTTCTGATCTATTGCACATAGAACAACAGGGGAAAGCGCAGGTTTTTTTCATTCAACATATGCTGTGAATGATTTATGATTCCGTATCCTACAGACCCGTGGTTCGATAACCGCTTCTGTCGCAATAACTTGAATCTTAAATAACTCTTGAACTAATAACGTTAGCGCAATGAAATAGCGTATACATATATACTTTAGGTCTGAATTGTTGTTGAAATGGTAATTTGCGCCTTAGGATCAGGGTTCAAATCTCGGTGGGATAATTTAAATACCTTTGAATATAAATGCTTTTAGACGTGTTGGCAAGCTCACCCCATAAGATCATACATCATGACTTGTCTCATGTTGAGAAGAGATGTTTACCTTAACCGATTTACATAGACTTTCAAATCAAAATACTTAATCACAAAGTTTAATATATAAGCATGAGACTTAAACATAACAAGATGGTCGTAATAATTTAACTTAAGAAAAGAGAACGGATGCCCGTAGCAACAAACATAAATAGGTTAAAATATATCAAAAGGGTTCAAGAAGGTGTGTTTGAGGATGAAGTGAAGGATTCTAAGGGTGCCCCGTTGATCAGTTAAACGGTGTAATAGATGAACTTGGGAAAAATATAACTGTTATGTTAAGATATTTGTGAAAAGAATCAAGAACACGTGGTTGAAGATGACGTAGAGGTGTCTACGGGTGGCAATGGGAGCTCCTAATGTAACTTTAAAACTAAAAGGCGGAGCTTAGTCGTGTTTATACTCGTTTGAATTGTCTAAATTTTATCTTCAAATCTAGCTATTTATTTCCTTTTTCAATTTTAATTTGTCAAAATTTTTCTCTCATGTGAATTGTAAAGTAGTTAAAGAATAATCGAAAACTGGGAAATTAATAGAGTTTTCTTTTAGGTTTTCTCCAATAGTAGAAGCATCTTCGAACCCCTGTGGTAGCAAGATAATAGTTTTCTTTTAGGTTTTCTCCGATAGGAGCGCCACCTTCGAACTACAAAGGTGGTGGTGGTGGTGGTGGTGGTGGTGGTGTGATGAAGTTTTCCTTTAGGTTTTCTCCGATAGGAGTGCCACCTTCGAATCCCGTTGGTGAAGGGGATGATGAAGTTTTCTATTAGGTCTGTGCTAAGTGTATAAAGAGAGCTTTATCGATCTTAGATTGTAATTACGCTAGTGTGTTTATAGCATAGCGGATCAGCTTCTACAGTGAAATTCATCATCAGTAGCGCTGATAACTTATCAAGGTGAAGAAGAGAAGTGAGAAGTGTATCAAGACACTTACTTGGCAGCATATTCCTGAGAATTAGCCTGCACACAACAAAAAACTATAGCGATGGAAGCTCTGTTAGACACTATACCTGAAAATAGGTGTAGCATATGTGCAAAGAGTTTCCTGAAAAGCTACAATAAAAAGAGACATGAGCTGGTATGTGGCCGGTTTTACGAATGTAAACATTGTGGTAACGTTTATGATACTGAGAATCGCAGAGATACTCACCAAGAACGATGCGAGAGAATAACTACTGCTAAGAAACTCAAGATCGAGCCTACCAAACATAAATTGCTGTTAATGGTTCCTGATGAAGACGATGTCGTAGAATATGAAACAGCTTTCCAGGATCGACTGAAATCATATTTCATCCAGTGCTCTACATGCCAAGACCTGAATACATATCTCCAGGAATCAAAACAGCGGATAATTCAAGCCGTTCAGAAGCAACTGAGGATGCATAAAAGTGTGAAAATTAACCTCATGGCTGAATGTCGGTTTGTGAATGCCGTTGGTGACACTACTGATAAAGCCTTTAAAACGCCAAATCAAGCAATATTTTTAGAAAGTGACTTGGACGCCATATTGGAAAGTAAATTCAAGAAACTTTGTACTGAAATGGAGGAAAGTCAACTTAAAGGAAGCAGCTGGGCTTTATTAGCTGTTGATGGCGTGCGTGTTAGAATCAACAAGAATAATGAACTGAGGGGGACCAGTTACATCCCTCTACCGACCTCTATTGGAGCTAAAGGAGCCTGCATAAATCCACAGAATTATGAAGATGAAAAGTGTTTTATGTATGCTGTTCTCGCAAAGTTCATTCAGAAGAATCCTCATCGTGTTAGCAAGTATAAGGATCTTCAAGAGAGATATGACTTTTCCTGCCTCTCGTTTCCTACGAGCCTGACTGATATCCCGAAATTTGAACGAAAAAATAACATCTCTATAAATGTTTTCGGACTGGATGAGAAAAATCAAGTGTTTCCTATGAAGGTTATCGATGAAGAACTGTCCGATCATCGCGATCTGCTTCTGTTAAGCAATTCAGCTGGACGTCATCATTACGTTTATATAAAGAATTTCGAGAGACTTATTCATCAACAAAAAACCAAATGTGAGGGAAAACTCTGTATCTGCAAACGCTGTTTTACGCACTTTGAGTATCGAAATGGAGGAGTTGAGAGGTTAAATGAGCATAGAAAAATATGTGGCCAACACGGAGTTGCTAAGATTGTTATGCCAACTAAGGAGAAATCTATTGTTAGATTCAAGAATCATGAAAGGATGTTGAAATTACCTTATGTCATATACGCTGACTTTGAAAGCATTCTTACCCCTTACCATGGGTGTTCTTCTAATCCCGAAACGTCTTATACAGTTCCATATCAGAAGCATATTCCTATGAGTTTCTGTGTTTATGTCAAATCCTCAGCTACAATTGAAGGTTTACAGACTGGTCTTCCTACTGAACCCTATGTATATCGAGGATATAATGCTGCACCGAAGTTTATGGAGTATGTAAGTTCTCTCGCAAAGAAAATTAATGCTGTATACAAAACTGGTGCTCCATTAACTCTGACAGATAAGCAACAAAAATCATTCGAATCTTCTACAGAATGCTACTTATGTGGTAAAGAATTTACCGACGATAACTGGAAAGTACGAGATCATGATCATATAAGTGGTGAATATCGAGGAAGTCTACATAATCAGTGTAATCTAACCTGTAAAACGCCTAATTATATTCCTGTCTTCATACATAACCTGAGTGGATATGACTCCCATTTCATTGTTAAGGAGTTAGGCTGTACTAGCGATAGAGTAGAAGTTATTCCTAGCTCTGAGGAAAGTTATATATCATTTTCCAAGTATGTTGGTGACATTAAACTTCGTTTTGTGGATACCTATCGCTTCCTTAGTACCAGCTTGGATAAACTAGCAAAAAATCTAACATCATATCCTGAAACTCAGAAGTACTTTGGAGCAGAGAAGATCGATTTGATGATGCGTAAAGGTGTGTTTCCCTATGATTACGTTACATCATGGGATGTTTTGAGTGAGACAGAACTTCCTCCGAGAGAAGCATTCTACAGTAAGTTAAACAGAGAAGAAATTAGTGATGCAGAGTATCAGCATGCAAAAACCGTATGGAGTCACTTCAACATCAGAACACTAGGCGAGTACAGTGACCTCTACTTAACTTCAGATGTCCTTCTACTAGCAGATGTGTTTGAAACATTCAGAGAGCAGACCCTGAAAACCCATAAAGTTGATCCCGCACATTATTATACATCACCCGGACTTACGTGGGATGCAATGCTGTTGTACACACGAATTGAACTGGAATTACTACAGGATTATGACCAGCTACTCATGGTTGAAGCAGGTATAAGAGGAGGATTATGCCAAGTTTCTCATCGGTATGCAGAAGCGAACAATCACTACATGAAGGAGTATGACTCAAGTAAACCCTCTCAATATATTACGTACGAGGATTCGAATAACCAGTACGCGTGGGCTATGGGGAAGCCCCTTGCTTACGGGGGTTTTAAGTGGGTTTCTCCTGAAGATATCAACCTAGATATACTACGAGAAGATGACCCTCTCGGATACATCTTAGAAGTGGACCTTCAATATCCTACAGAACTCCATGACCTACACAATGATTTACCGTTCCTACCTGAGTGTATCAAGCCCCCGGGTTCTTCTACAAGGAAACTAATTCCTCACCTTGGATCACGAACTAGGTATGTGGTGCATTACATGACCTTGAAGCAGGCCCTTAGTCATGGGTTACAACTGACTAAAATCCATCGGGTGCTACAATTTCAACAGTCATGTTGGTTAAAGCCTTATGTGGAATTCAATAACCGGCTACGACAAGGATCGAGAAATGATTTCGAGAAGGATCTTTACAAACTTTTTAACAATGCCATGTTTGGTAAAACTATGGAAAACATCAGAAACCGTCTGAATATACGACTTGTCGCCGATTGGAAGACATTGGAAAAACTGGTTGCTAAGCCTACATTTATTGATAGAACTATATATGGACCTAATCTGGCTGCAATACACATGGCGTCCCGGGAGATAGTCTTCAACAAGCCTATATACATTGGGATGTGTGTGCTGGATATCTCGAAGACCTTGATGTATTGGTATCATTATGATGTGCTAATGCCGTATTACGGGCTTGAAAATCTGAAGCTCATGTACATGGATACTGACTCTTTCATCCATCGTGTGACTACCGGAGACATATACCAGGATAAGTTACGTTTTCTGGAACATCTGGATACTGCTGATTATCCTAACGAGCACATATGTCATTCTACAAAAAACAAGAAAGTGTTGGGAAAATTTAAAGATGAAGCCAATGGAAAAATCATTCGTCGTTTTGTTGGACTGAGACCGAAGATGTATGCACTCGACATCGATGGAGGCATAATCAAGAAGATAAAAGGCATAAAACATAGTGCCATTAAACAGTACATCACCTTTGAGAGCTATGTGGACTGTCTTAAAAGCAGAGAAATCATAAGAACGCCAATGAACCTAATTATGTCCCATCAACATAATGTTGCGTCAGTGGAAGTGAACAAAATATCCCTATCTCCACATGATGACAAGAGAGTAATTGCAGATGATGGAGTATCCACATATGCCCATGGACATTGTCATATTTTGAACGGCGAATGAAAGAAGGAACCCTAGAGCAGAAAAAAAACAATTTTCATTCCGAGAAATAAACACTAGAACGTAGCATTAAAATATCCAAGCATGAAAACAACTGAATAATAAGAGCAGAGGAGGGCGTTAAGTCTACCGTTCAGAAAACAAATTCTGACGCTGGTCCCAAGTCCAGAGAAAAAAGACGAGGGACGTCTACCTCACCACATAAGCTAACTGAACACACTTTAGTTAATGTTAAATAGGTAAATTTAAAAAGTAACTACTATCTCGTAATCTGAAATATCCTTGAAAAACTTCTTAATTAGTTATAAAATGAATTGAGTAACGTAACTTGGTCTAAAATATCCCTGAAACGCGCATAAACCTCATAACATCTGAAAAAGCATGGAAATAGCATTAGAACATTGGTTTAGCGTAACGACTTATTACAAGACGATGCATAGGGGGTAAAAGCTTGAAAAAGACACAAGAGTACGAAGACATCAAACTGCATGAAAAAATGTAAGAAAACTGTACGCCTAGACCATTGCAAATATACCTCTAACAGTAAAGAAGATATCTCTAGCTGGCAAACTTTTAGCTATGAAGCTTATAGCTTTTAATCCTAGAGTTCCGAGATCATACCTCAATACCTAGCCATGTGACCATAAGAGATGAGGAACATAGTCAAAATACATAGTCTTTCAGATCAAAAGGCTTAATCAAAAAGCCTAAGATATAAGCATAAGACCTCATAACATAACAAGGTAGAATAGAGTTCCTGAAAGCACAGAGAAGGAACGAAAAACAAGAAACCCTAGCAACAAAAGAACCTCAATTTTTAGGAAAAGAGAAGCAGATACACAAAGGGTTAAATTTACTGTATAAAGATCTGTAATCAGCATATATACCTCTTGCAGTGACAAAGATAGCTATAATATCGATATGCCTAAAAACTTTGCATCATACATACAAGTAGTTAGCATGAGAAAAGAAACATGCTTAGGATAGGTTAAGGAGGTAAAAACGGGGCAGCTTAAGAAAAGAGAACGAATGTTAATACCAGAATCAACTAGGTTCAACAATGATCAAGAAGCTAAAACCATGGGATATATTAGGTTAGGTTAAAGTGGTAGAATAGAGGAACTTAAGGAAAGAGAACAAATAGGTTAACAGGTGCAACAAAGGAAGCCACTAGCCAAACACAGCTAGGTTATAATAAGAATGATGAAAGAAGGTAGAAATGAAAGAGTATATTAGGTTAGGTTAGGTTATAATAGGATGACATAGTAAAGCATAAATGTAGTACTTGCCCCAAGATTAACCGCCTTTAATCGCTGGACTAGCAAACTTAACTTCAAAATTATAAGACCATACCTCAGCCTATAAAACATAGATAAAAGACCCTACGGTCTTTATCCTCTAGACCAACAACATTTAGCTATGAACCCTACAACCCTTAACCCTAGAGCTCATTCCACATTAAATCCTATAGGTATTAACCTCCCATACCAGCAACCCTACCTGTTAAAACCTGCAGCCCTTAACCCTAGAGCCCCAGATCATACCTCAAGACCTAACCTCTAAATCCCACAGCTATTAACCTCCCTGACCAACAGTCTTTACCTAAGAAACTCAGCAACTCTTAACCATAGAGTCCCAGATCATGCCTCAAGACCTAACCTCTAAATCCCACAGCTTTCAAGCTCCAGACCAACAGACTTTACCTAAGAAACCCTGCAGCCCTTAACCCTAGAGTCCCAGATCATACCTCAGGACCTAACCTCTAAGTCCTATAGCTATTAACCTCCCAGACCAACAGTCTTTACCTGTGAAAAACCTGCAGCTCTTAGCACTAGACCCTCCTCCCAGATCATACATAGAGACCAAGCCCCTAAATCCTACAGCTCACAACCATCCAGACCAACAGTCTTTACCTGTGAAAAACCTGCAGCTCTTAGCACTAGACCCTCCTCCCAGATCATACATAGAGACCAAGCCCCTAAATCCTACAGCTCACAACCATCCAGACCAACAGACTTCGCCTGTGAAACTATTAACCCTAGAGCCTTAGACCATACCTCAAGAGCTTACCATTAAATCCTGCAGCCCTACCTGTTGAAACCTGCAGCCCTTAACCCTAGAGCCTCAGATCATACCTCGAGACCTAACCTCTAAGTCCTATAGCTATTAACCTCCCATACCAGCAGTCCCACCTGTTAAAACCTGCAACCCTTAACCCTAGAGCCCCAGATCATACCTCAGGACCTAGTCTCTAAATCCTACAGCTCTAAACCATCCAGACCAACAGACTTCACCTCCAGACCAACAGACTTTACCTAAGAAACCCTGCAGCCCTTAACCCTAGAGCCTCAGATCATAGCTCAAGACACAGCATTATAAGGTACACCAAATTAAGAGGATTGACTGCCTACCTAAACACTGTCTAAATCCACTAAACATACCGATTGCGCATGGCCGCCATCTTGCTCATTTGGGTCTGTTCTGGAACCGCTATTTTTAACCTACTAATGTATTACTGAATTAATTTTTATATATCGTGCTTCTGAACTCGAAAGTCGCGAGATCGATTCCTGTTTGTTGTGGAGAATATTTGCTTAGACATGCGTAACCAGTCTCTCGCACCCTATATCGCCACAATGGGATTGCTGGGTGCAGTTGTAATAATACTAACACACTATACTTTTTAGAAATATTTTCGACGGTTTGTAGCTGATTTATCCAATATTTGTATTACTTTAGAAGCTTTTTTATTGGCTGCGCAATAAGTTGGTAGTAGGAAACAATATACAGTCCATACGACGTAGGGGTACTCCTCGCCAATTTTGATCTACCTAAATGAATCCCCCATGAGTAAGAGATAAGAGAAGGAACAGCAGGTTAACCCTCGGTTAGGCATATGGGTGATGAGTGTCATCCAGTGCTTTTCTCTATGAAATCATTAGCACTACGCATGCATGACTCTTATCTTTCAGACGAATGTTTCAATTACAGTTCAGTCTAGCTAGAGCATCTACTCTCGAACCTCATGTCATCCACGAGCCCAATCGCATTCCATTGTAAGTAGGTACTAATTTGTTTATTATAGTGCCTTTCAGCCGAAGTATTGTTAGCATTTTGTTTGGCACCATATGCAATTCCTTTTTAAGTGATTGTTGCTGAGCTAGCTTTGCCTGGAAGATGATGAAATGACTTTGAATCTTATTATTTGACCATGGTAGAGAAAAGATTTCGGTTTGTGAGATACATTAGATTTGAAGATAAAAGACAGAACTACATGCAGAGACATAGGCTAGCTCTAGTAAGGGAATTACTTGAACTTGCGGTAATCAGTTTTCAGAAGTAATTTTTTGCCAGTCAATACGTTACCACTTATGAACTGGCATTTAGAGGAAGCTGTGCCTTTCAACAGTAAAGTCCAAATAAGCCAGCGAAGTATGGTGTGAAGAAGTTTGCCCTTGTGGATGCAAAAATAGCACAACATAAATCTTGAATCATATGTGGGGATACGACCTGAAGGTTCCTATCGACAAAACAATAGTTCTCATGAAATTGTTCTAGGATTAGTTGAACCTATCAGTGGAACAAATATAAACATCACGGGTGATGTTTGGTTTTCGATTGTACCTCTTGCCAAAAATTTGCTCAGTGAAAAGGAACTCGCCTCGGAAGCCTGAGGAAGATTAGAGAAATTTCAGAAACGTATTGCCAAATAAACAAAGAGAATAGAACTCATATCTTTTTGGGTTTCAAAGAGACATGACTATGGTTTCATTTTGCTCAGAAAAACAAAAACAAAAGTGTTTTAATTTTATCGACTATGTACCATATCAGGGTAATGGATGAAGCTACATGCAATCCGGAGTCAGTGAATTAATATTTATTAATAATGTTTTATTCCTATTACAAAAACTTATCAAAGTGAATCACAATACCTTGTTGACACAGGTCCTCCACGCGCCCAAACGCTTAAGTAAAAAGAGCACGGATACCGTAGCAGATTAAAGGCCACAGAGTCCCTAACTAGAAGTCCCTAACTGTTCGAGGCTTTACAATACGTTCCACTGTTTGTAACTGGCTAGAGAGGACGATGAACCTCTCGAAAAACCCTTTAAAAGTCCACCAGGAGTTCCGATTCCGGGCATTTTCCCGGCACTCCATACGCCACGAAACCTAAAAGCATACCTGCAGATTAGGAAAGAAACAGAATGAAAGCGAAATGATAAGCTCGAAGCAACCTAGCATTTGTTTATCGAAGATGGAAGATCATAAAGAATCCAAGTCAAATTGGGAGGTATAAAGAAATCGAACCCTGGATCTTCCGAATACGAGCTTCAACCTTACCGTCGATGAAGATCAAGATAATAGAAATAATTTTAAAATTGCCAGCTGAAGGAATTATTGATTTAATTTTGTCTTTTGCGAATTTAATCGGTTTTATTATTTCGAGGCAAACTAGGATTACAGCGTTAAAAAATGTCGTACAACATGACTCGATCAGTTGCCACTGGACGACGAGGTATAAATAAAATGCCGGTCAATTATAAGCCCGTTATGCATAAAATAGATGTCGCAGTTTTACCTGTCAAAGCGACCTGCTGTCAGGAATAATTTATGTGAAAAATTACCAGGTACGTTCACTGACTGTCCGCACCACGAGTTCTACCAAATGTAACATATATCAGATCTACGTGTTCATAAATCACGCCATTATGTTTCTATACTCCCTTTCGGAAACAAAAATGTTTCATATCACAGTCCAAAACTTGTTTTTAAGGAAGTTGGATGTCTCGCAGTTTGGTTAGCCCTTTGTAAGGCTGATCATTATTATTCTTGAAACCTATGTCGTGCTTTTTATTCATTAATCTTTATATTTTGGCATACTGTTCTATATTACCCTGCTATTCCGTATTTTTTTTTTTTTTTTGAGTCACGTAATGGAAGAAAAGTATTTCCAATGTATGGTAATATAAACACAGATAATTTGCAGGTATATATACTTCAGGCCAAATTTAAAAAGGTACCAAAAATATGCACCTTCTTTGTAAACACAAGCTTTAAATAAATGAGTGTGGTGCCAATTCCTGATAGTGGCTGTAAATATAGATGCTTCTTTGTTACATGGGATGTATTCGACCTTGTGGCACGAATAACCTGCGCAGCAGGCGAAATCAGAGCAATGGCTGGTACGACAAAATATGGCATGCCGATATTCTGTATTAATCGTAATGGGCGTGTGTTCCAACACTTGGTTTGACATGTACTCGTCTAGCGATTAAACAAAGCACCGCATGTAACCTCAGTATCAGGCAGCGATTAGGAGGCGGTGAATTAATTGAAATCTCGGTAATTAAGAAAGATAAATTAATGAAATTGCTTTGCTAAACTAATATAAAAGTCTTGTTATATTGATATGAAATTAAAATGGATAGAGTAATGATTAAAATAGCGGTTGACTTAAGAATGAAAAGAATATAATTTAATATAACATATACTAGCATCCAGGCAAAATAGAAAACAGTCTTGTAAAAATCTACACACTTCGGAGAGACAGGAAGGGAGGACCGTTACTCTCTTTGTGCTAGTAAAAGCTCAATGTCTACGAACTATAGAATACTTACCAGCCAGGAATTTGTTGGGACAAAAGGGTTTTCAAAATGCAGTTGAGCATGAACGCTGAAGGGATTTACTTCGCTGATTTGATAACGATGTATACCGTTACAGAGAACCCAGCGTAGGCGTTCCCCAACTCAGGGTGAGCTCAACGTCAATGAGTTAACTGAGTTTTGCAAACCAATGCTAAAATTCGAAATAAATGAGAAACCAATAATAATGTAAGATTTGAGAAGGGTGAGCTAGTTTGGCCATGTGATACAGTTAGAGAGGGGATCAGAGTAATGTTCGGACTAAATCGCGAGGTAAGAAAAACTTACTTAAGATTATATTGCGACAGTAAGGACGTGTTAATGCGTGTTAAAAAGGAGAAGCGAAGATTTCTAAGTCCGAAATGTAGGGAAGTTAAGAATAGCGCAACCAGCGTAATTGGAAGAAGCATTAGAAGTTTAGTAGAGCAAAGTAGTCGCCGTATAAAGAAGAAATAAAAACCGCGCGTAAGTAACTTTAAATAAGTAATCCAGGGTTTCAAGTAAATTGAATTTGTTAGGAATTCTACTAACAGGTGGTCACCGATACAAGTCGATAAGCAAAATTAGTAAGAATTCAATTAAACAATTTTGCAACGAACCAAGTGTTATTAATACAACAACTACCAACATCTATTTCCTACACCCATACACCTGAGGATAAGAGAGCTCTAGCTCCAATATAACCCAATCAATTTAACATAATTGCGGGTTTGTAAGTTTGAAATTTTGCAAGAAACTTTCCTTAACATAGTGATTACAATGCTCTTAAATATATGATGAAAACAGACAGAGATGTGAGCAAAAAGCTTGCAACATTCCAAATGATTTGTGGAACAGTGCAAAGAACGTTGAGAAATAAAACAATAAGAGATACAAGATTAAAGTTGTACAAAACAATGGCAGTCCCTGCACTACTTTATGGAAGTGAGGCATGGGTACTCACGAAGAAAATGAAAAGCCAAATTCAAAGTGCAGAGATGAACTTTTTAAGGAAAACAAAGGGATGCACAAGGTTGGATAGAATAAGGAATGAAGACATAAGAAAGGAACTTAACGTAGACTTGATAAGCAGCAAAATTGAAAAATATCAAAAGGAATGGATGCAGCATATACAAAGAATGTCCGAAACAAGACTGCCTAGGATTGCACAACGAAAGAGAGATGTTGGTAGACCTAAAAAGAGATGAAAGGAGCAATTATTGTGAGACGGACCGGGCACTCTGCCCATGCCGTGAAGTGAAGAAGTGATAACAATACTGTTAAATGTGACATGACATACCGAAATGATCCCAGGACCGTAGAGCTTAGAGTTGTCTGATATTTATCTTTCAAGATAAGGGTAAAACTCAGGTAAGAAACCTTATCCAGGTAACCCTGTCGGAGATTCGAACTCGGGAACTTTCGAACGCAAAGCAGATACGCTACCCCTACGCTACACAGGCAGCCACCCCCCCTCCCAATTCACGCACATTCGCAGAGAAAACTTGTTTCAGATAGCATTTAGGAGCTTCAGCAGCTATAAGTAGAAATTTTATAGTGATATCATGAAATAGGTGGGATAAAGGGCGTATTTTTATAAACGTCGTCACTTTCGTGTCTTACAGAAGTGTTCTTCTTCGATCAATTATCGGCAGGTGCTATAGTTGTATGATGTGTGAGTGCTAGGTGACAGAGTTGCCAAAATAAAATGAATGAACTTTGGCCAAGATTCACAATAGAGGGAAATAAAACAAACGGAAAAACACTGTATGAAGTATGCTGTGTATGTTTGGTAAAATATTCTGTCGAGCTATACGCTTATCTTATTTTTAAAAATAATGACTGTCTGAGAGAGACTGGGCTTTTCGAGATGCGCTAGCCAGCAGATGAATGAGTAAAAAGCAGAACAAACAGGACGAAAAAAGAAAGCCAATGTGAGAGTCTGTGTTTGTTGGTGGTGGAGCTGGCTTTGTGATGGAGAACCACAAGGTTCACCGGGCTCTAAAAACATGTTTGCCTAAGAGGCTTAGCGGTTTCCTGGCGGCATTGTTGGTTGTGGTCAGGATAACCATGATAGCGGTAGTGCTGATCCCGTGTTCATAACTGTGGAGGTCCATATACAGAATATTACTTTGACCACTGCTATCGGATCTTGTTCCTTATAACAGTGACTTGCGTGAGATCGCACTAAAATGTAATAAATGTTACAGCGACATTTAGTTACAGGTCCGAAATATGCAGAAGTTTAAATGTATTTTACCTTTCTATAGTCAATCAAAATATTAAATTGTTACTTGCATATGCACACACTTATGTACACTGTACTACATATATGCACTACCGGTTACAATTTTCGATCACCTAGCACAACTATGGATTTATAAATAAAACGAGGAATTCTATCATATCCCCGATCTCATATGTATAAACATAAGACCTGAAGCTCTCCAGCGACGAATACTCACTTTCTTCTCGGGCAGCCAGCCAGGTGAAAAGATGATTAGATATCAACGTTTCGGGAGTGTGCATCTCTCCCATCATCAGGATATTTATAAAATGTTATAACCACAAACGAAATACTGGATATAACACAACTATAAACAAAGACAAAACACTATCAAAATTCGCATTACTGAACAAAAGACTGTTTGCAGTAAATTAAATGCCAGGTCAGGAGATGGCGTGAGTTTAGAAAATTGTGTCAAAGAAACGCAACTACTTAACTTGATTATCAAACTTATTGATCTTTGCTTCTTAAATCGACGGATTTCCATTTTTAAGGCCGGCTTCCAAGAAGAGCTGACTGAAATCCAGCATCACGACTAAGTGTGCTCCTTTCAAAGGAAATCGCCAAAGCCTTCTTAATTCTCCGCTCCTAGTAACTGTTGCATTTTGCCAAGATAGTCGACTCCTGAAAATTGGCTCTATGGTCGTTATCAAAACAATGCTCTACCAGCCCAGACTTCTCAGGTTGCATTAAATGAATGCTTCGAACATGTTCGCCTATTCTAGTAGTGATGATACTTCCGGTTTGTGCTCTATAGGGTGTCCCACATTCACAGGGAATGCGGTACACTACCGGAACTTGGAAGTCCTGTTTGTCTTTCACTGGCCTCAACAGATGCTTAATCTTCGGAGGTGGCTTGTGGATGGTCCTGGTGTTGTATTTGCTGAGAATTCTCTGATTCTGCCGGATAGATTGCCAGTAAGCGGGATGCAGGCTGTAGCGATAGGCTCATCTGACGCTTGCTGTATTACAGGTTGTCATTTCCTATCTCTGTTGATCGAGGCTCAACGTCATATTCGGAGTAGCCGTTTTGACGGAAAGTGAGTCTCAGGTGCTGTAATTCTTATTTTAAATAGCTGGGATCAGAGACAAAGCTCTGTGGCCCAGTGTATTGAGAACTTCAGCTCCTCTTGGAAACCGGCCTTAAAATGGAAATCCGTCGAATTAGGAAGCAAATATCAATACAGCTTGATTATCAAATTAAGTAGTTAAGTTTCTTTGACACAATTTTCTATACTCACGCCATCTGCTGACCTGACATTTAATTTACTGAAAACAGTCTTTTGTTCAGTAATGCGAATTTTGATAGTGTTTTGTCTTTTGTTTATAGCTGTTATATCCAGTGTTTCATTTGTTATAACATTCTAGAAATATCTTGATGGGAGGGATGTACACTCCCGAAACATTGAAATCTGTTCTTCTCACTTGATTGGCTGCCCGAGAAGAGGGCGAATGTATAAACATGTAATACTACCTGCTTTTGAGCATTTAGCTGCTTTACCGCGTAGAGGAGTGCTGATGAGCTCCCACAACTACATTGGTGTGCCTCTACCTATGACGTCTCCATTCAAGTAGACCTAATTCCTTCAGCACTCTGTGTAGCAAAGAGCTCACATTGGTTTACAGTACACTCTGTGCATCTAGCAGTATGTATGTATCTGATTAGATTTCACACTAATACCTCCTAATGTGGTGAAAGAAGGAGATTGAATTAAAGGAACGTGTTATTGCAGCTCTGCATCTAGAAGGCTATTACTCCAGTAGGACACTAGCAAGAATACTAAGCGTAGCCCAATCTACAGTAGTGTTTACATTGCAGCAGTTTAAACAAACTGGTGCCAATGCAAGTGTTTCTCGATCTGAAACATCCCGAGTAACAACATACAGGGATCAGTTCATACGAGTACAGAGTAAAGGAGGTTAATATGTGAACAGCGTCAGTCTGTCTCAACCGTGGAACGTGACCTTCATGATCAAGGTTTTTAAAGGGCTGCAGAGCGGCAAGAAACCTTAAATTACGCAAACAAAATAAGGTGAAAAGATTAAAACGACAGGAAACAAAAACTGGAGCGTTCAACAATGGTTAAAGCTGCTATTCATGGAGGTGTCTGTGTCAAGAGTGATTGGAAGCCAACATAAAAGGTTTGTTCGTCGACTTCATGGAGAACGCATGAGAGGTCAATTGTGATGCCAACGATGAAGCATGGAGCAGGGTTAGTTATGGTGTGGAGATATTTTGCAGGTGATAAAAGTTGATCCAGTGAGAATTAATGAAAGAAGGTCGGATATCACAGGATACTGATCAGAAATGCTAATCTGGCAGGAGACTGACTTTTCGTAGATTTATTCAATTGCTGGACAATGATCCGAAACGTGCTTCTAAGTTGTGCAGATGACATGTCAATAGAAAAGAGCAATGTGGGAAACAGCAAAATATGATTTCAGCAAGTCAAGCACCTGATTTAAATCCCGTTACACTCTTATGGAACGAACTCGACAGAGAAGTGAGAAAACTGAGGCAAACTAAAGATCTGTGGAGTAATTTACAGACGTGTTAATTGATATTGGAGTGCGATACTGCGAATAATGCCTCAGAGACCCACCACACGAATAGCTATGTGGAAATAAACTCTTCAATGCACTCTGGATGACACGAAGGAAATTAGCAATATGTTTGCAGTGCACTCTCTTGGAAACCGTTCACTAAAACACGTACCAAAATATTGTAGGACCCACCACGATAACATAGTTAACTACATAAATACACAAGTAATGCATCGCCCAACAAGAAGCTAAGTGAAGTCTTGCAAGTACATCAGCCTCAGCCACATTGAATAAGTACTGGCCCCTGCAGAGGGGACCAGATCAACACAGACACAAAACTAAAACCTCGCCGACCACACCTACACCATGATGTAAACCTGGAAACCGAGAAGATCTAGCACAGCCATACAGTGACAAGTGATGACACCTAGGTAAAGGAGACTACCAACCAAAGGTGGAACTCCAGGTACTACACATCTACCACCTCTAAATCACCCGCAATCATTCGCAGATATACATATAACCTCCAACCGACTCCGCTTAGGTGCCACTCCTTGCTACTGCATTCCAGCTTTATCTGCTTTGCAGTTGTATGTGGAGAAAATCGGCTGCTGTAAGATGTTCTCTTCCTCAGCGTCAGCTATTTCGGCGCACATCCATTGTCAGTATATCCTAATAGAATCAAAACTTAAAAGTGTTTTCTAAACCTCTTCCCTTTCCCTTCGCAAATAGCCAGTATACGAGTTGTTGTTCATCATACCTTTATACCTGCCCCCCCCCCTCCAAAGAGCGGGATGGCGGTTTCGTTTGTGGTTCCCATTCGAGAGGCTCGAGTTCGATTCCCGTGGCCGACCTACCTAACCCATTGGTTTTTTCGGTGGTTTTAGTGGGTCGCTAAACAAATGCTGTGGATAGGTTAGTTATATCCCCCATATCTCGTCTCATTCTTCCATCCGAGGATGCTCCACTTGGGACTTAGATACAATAAACCACAGGTTTTGGTGTCGAACCCCCTCCATAGATCCGTCAATCAGTACGTCCAGTCCAGTTGAGGGAATCCAAACGGCGGTATGACGGTTACAAGTCCTTGAACAGTGACAGTGAGTAGTGCCGAGTGCAGTACAGTGCGAGTTGTGGTAATAAGATTCGCGGATCAGTTGTTCCCTGTGCAACAGTGACTTAATCTAACCTCTCAAAAGACAAGTGAGTAACAGTAACTGAGATTTTCATTTGTCATCTGATATAAGTTGTGTTTAACGACTTTTAGATTATTTTTGTAGAAAAGTTTTGTCTATATTTCGCGCTTTCTAAGTTATGTATAAGCCATGCTAAATATAGGGTACCAAAATCCATTTGAGAAAATAAGATTTTGAAACATGTTCCGTGTAAAGGTAGTCTAGGGTGGTGAGGTTTTTCTAAATCTTCATGTCGGTCCTTGGAAGACGTTGAACCTAATACCAAGTTTGGTATTTAGAAAGAGTTTTCGTTGTTCACGAATAGAAACATGAAGTATTTTCTAAAAATCCTTTTTCGGGTTAAGTGGTCTTCAAAATGCGTATTCTTACTGATAATTTTTGATGCAGAGGGGCTTAAAGCATGCACTTGGAAACTTCGATATCGATTTTGTTGAATTGAAAACTTTCTCTTAATTGCTATAGGTTGTGGTGAAGGAGCTTTGAATAAAAATGGACTCCTGAATTTCAAGAAATCTTTAGGTTTATTGTCTTTTAAATGATCACATTACACATTAATTGAAACAAAACTTCTGTTAAAACCGTAACATTTTCTAGCAGCATTCTTAAGGAACAGTGTAAAGAAACAGCATTATTGGCATTATAGTTCTACTCACAAGACTTCATGAATGCTAAAGAATAAATACAGTATACACTCGTCTTGTTTCTTTTATCTTTTCTCCCCCACACAGAAGGCAGATAGATGCTCTTCCGTTCGTATTGTTCTTGTTACTTCATTATTTGAGATTCTCTCTTGTAGAGATAAAGCCACAATTAATGCATTTCCCTTGAGTGTCTTTTTTTACCCTCGACGTAGATCATTTCGAAAAGCTTACGAAGGCATTTCTAGCCTCGGCGGTTCCTTCAGACATATCTCTGTTGTTAATTCTCTTCTCTGGAACAGGTTTCCTTAATTCAATGGGAAATACTGCTTGTTCATATTTAATTGAATGAAGCACAGTTAAGAAGCAGACGTTGTTTGCAAATTCTGAACGAACTGAAAAAAAAAACGTAATTAAATTAGTTTTACTTTCTACGGTGCTATGAATGTGATGCAGAATAATGCTAAATATTTTATACCTTATTTCGCTATGGCAAAGACTGAACTGTCAAGTTATTGCTAAAACAAGTTTGCCTATTTGATGGTCCCTTACTGAGGCAGAAAGCTCTACGGTAAGACGCCAATCTTATATTTTGGGAGGTCCCCACTTAAAATCTCGTCAACCACGTGTACTACTTTCTTGGTTTTCCTTGGTCGAAGACCATGACTGAGGGTGGGTTCCCATCTACCAGGATTCCATCACTTCCCTTTTTCTCTGTTTCGTTCTCGTATTCCAGGTTTTGTGGTGTACGGTGTCGCCGGGTAGATGGCACTGGTGCTAACTCAATTGTACATCACCCAAGACACTACAGGACTATACTTCTCCACAGAACAGTCTCCGAGGGATGAGACACAGGGGGGGGGGGGGTTCGCGAAGTCTCCCCCACCGTCCCTTCACAAGTTTAGACGTCCCATGTCATACCAGTTACAGACCCTTCAAAGGCATTCTGACGGCTTGTACTTTTGTACATGAATCTTCTTGGTTTTTGTGTACAGGTGTACAGAGTGAATAGGGCGCATATTTCTTTTTAAAAAAACTGTTCTGCTCCTTGTGTAGCAGGCGTTCTCTGCCACACACTTTCGCTGTCCTTGTCCCACTGTGTAACACAGCACATTCCTTTCAGGGACCTTTTTGCGTTGCTGGAAGCGAGATCAGGGCTGTACGGTGTGTGGTCAAGCACGTCCCAGCCAAATCCCTGTAGGATGTTTTTCGTCGCATTTGCAGTGTGCGGTCGTGCGTTGTCGTGAAGAAACTCAACAACTTTTGACATTTCAACTGAGGTCTACCCAAAAGCCAGAAGACTCCGGCCTCTGTTACCCGGGAGCGATGAAAAACTCCGGGGAACTTTCCGTGGGACAATACCTTGAGTCTAAAAAGCCCCCCCCCCATCGACAACGTCAAGACGGGTGGAAGTGGATACGCCACATACGCACGTCAACCCCGCAGGGAAGACTACCGAAAACCTCGATGGGGCCGCCTGGTAATCTAGCACACCTTCTACTAGCTCTCGAGGCCAGTACCCGAGACTTTCTAGACAACCCTCTGCCCCCTCCGGGCGGTCAAAGACTGGCCGGAGGTACCCGATTTCCCGCGGGTTTCGGGAAAAAACTGCCCCCTTCGAGTTCAACCCAATCCGAACATCTGCCATTCAGGGAGGGGCTCGAATGTTCGGCCCGAGGCTTCTGTAGTAACGTCAGAGGTACCAAGACTGCTATGGCTCCGCAGCGCCCGCACCACGGCAGCTAAAGGGGACGGATCACCTCCCTTACGGAAAACACCCTTTGACAGAATTCCTCGGCGCTTATTCTGCATTGCGCGACGCAATTTCCTAAGTGTCTCCCAATAAAGATCTGTCTTCATTGTTTGACCACACGGTAAGAAATTAATGAATAAGATGCCTTTCCTGTCCCAGTAGGGAAGGGCATTAGTCCCTTTCAGCTGCCAAGGTGCGGGCGCTGCGGACCCTTAGCACTCATGGTACCTCTGACGTTACTAGAGGAACCTCGGGCCGAATATTCGAGCCCCTTCCTCTGGGAGCTGTTCGGATTGGGTTGGTCTCGAGGGGGCAGTGTCTTCCCGCCACCCACGGGAATTTGGGTACCTCCGGCCAGGCTTCGGCTGCCCGGAGGGGATAGAGGGTTGCCTCATAAGTCCCGGGTACCCCCCTCAGAGCTAGTAGCTGGTGTGCTAGATCACCGTCGGCCCTACCAAGGTTATTTGGTAGCCGGTTCATTAAGGACCAGCGCGTAAGTGGCGTATGCACTTCCGTCCTGCCTGCCGTGTGCAGCGGGGGGGGGCAGTTTATAAAATAGGTACTGTCCTACGGTAAAACACCCGAGAGGCCCGGGTTCTGGTCCTACGGGTCCAGGACTAATGGGAGTAGATCCTCGCACTTAATGCCCCAGAGCACTCCCCGTAGGGGAGGGGATCCGCCCCCTTCAGCTGCCGTGGTGCATGCGCTATGGACCCCAGCATTCGTAGTACCTCTGACGTTACTACAGGAACCTCGGACCGAACATTCGAGCCCTCCCTGATAGGGAGTTGTTCGGATTGGGTTGGACTCGACGGGGCAGTGGTTCAGGATACCCGTGGGAGATCGGTTACGTCTCCGGACGGGGTCGATGGAAGTCATTAATATTCCCGCGTACTAGCCAGCATAGCTAGTAGAAGATGTGCTAGATCACCAGGCGACCCTACCGAGGTCATATCGGTAGCCTTCCCACTCTGATGTTGGCGCGCGAAAGTGGCGTATCTACTTCCATCCCGGCTTGAGTCCATAGGACCAGAATTGGGGGGGGGCCTTGTTGGTCTCTAGGTCGTGCCCTATGGAAAGCCCCACGGAGGCACCCTTTTGGGACAACTCGGTAACTCCCTGGTCGAAGGAGGCCCAGGTCCTTTGTCCTACGGGTCCAGGACTATTGGGAGTAGAACCTCTGGAATTAACTTGTCCCAGAACACTGTGCACATCATTTTTCGAGGTGTCAAGATTTGTTTCGGCTTAAGCTTTGCTGGGGATGAGGTGTGCCTCAATTCCATTGATTGACGCTTACTTTCAGGGGTGTCGTAAGAAACCCAAGTTTCATCTCCTGTGACTATCTGTGTCAGAAATTCTTCGCCGCCTTCATTATAACGGGTCAAAAACTGAAGTGTACTACCCATCCGTTTTGTTTTGAGTTACTCAGTAAGAATCTTTGGCACCCAACGTGAGCAAAGTTTACAAAATGTCAGTTTTTCGGTAACAATCTCATGAACTAGTGATCGTGAGATTTGGGGTAATTCCATAGCGAGAGCACTAATTGTAAACTTGCGGTTTTCCTGATCTTGTCATCAATCGCGTGAACCAGTTCTGTATAACCAAAGATGGACGCCCACTTCGTTTTTCATCGTGCACTTGACTACGTCCTTCATTGAACTGTCGGACACATCTTCTCACCATTGTATCACTCAACGCATTTTTTCCGTAAACATCGCAAATTTGCCGATAAATTTCAATTGGCTTCACTTTCCTATCATTCAGAAAACGAATCACAGATCTGATTTCACAAGCGTCGGGATTTTCAATCAACACCGACATTGTAAACAAGCACAACAAAGCGTACGTGGCTGACAGCGATCTGAAATTGGCACACGTTTCTTCTCCTTCATACAGAGCATCTACCGCGCATGTGCGGAACTGCGATCGCAGCGCTGCAGTGGAGATAAATTGAAACAGAGCTTACTTTCTGGACGTTCCCTTTCCAGTTCATTAACTTTATTTATGGTTTTACTAAAGGGTGGATGGTGAGGAACAGGTAGTATTAAAAGGGCTGTACTCGATAAGTCAGGGGCCTAAGCAAATACCAGTGCGTAAGGGCTACTCGAAATTAATTCTTAAGATTAGAATAGGTAAACCATAACATGAATATTTGACAGATCTTTTTCATACTGAAACAGGTAGCTTCTGAACGCTCTCATAACAACTTGCTGTTATCATTCTCGTTCTGCTTCCTATGCAATGTAAGTAATTTCAAGAAAAACAGGTTTACAGTGAAATAGGTAATATGTGACTAATTCCCAGAAAGAATTCCCAAGTTTAGAACATATGGGTGTTCCAGCGACAGCTTCGAGAAGGCAACAGAGAAATAAGGATCTGTGGTCAGGCAAGGTTGAGGTCAAGGCAACTCCGATAGACCGAGGCTCCCACGGGTTATACGTGAGATAAAGGGGATGTTTTGTAATATGAAATTCCTTCCCACTCAACATAACATTTAACTGCCATGTTCAAAGGCATTTTATGCCAACACATAAACAAATGTTCGGAAACGTGCATAACGGCCTTTGTTGAAGTCATTCTCACTTGGAACACATTTGGGGTGCGCTAAGGAAAGCAGCCCTAACATGTAATGGGAAATATGGCAATATTCAGACCCTTTGTTTACAATCTGGAAACGACCGCGGGGTAGAAACTGCCACCCCTTTTTTATTTACGATACAAAGGGGGCTTACCAGGAAAAGAAAGCAGGAGAGGTTTGAAATTGCATGGAAAAAAGGAATGTATGCGTGTTTTCATTTGTAGTCCTTAAAGAATGGTGTTTATCGACATTTTCTGTGGAACAAAACAAAAGAACGTGGTGGGGGACAACATAGTTAAGCTACAAGCGAAGTATTTTCCCAAAGCAGGGCGAGTTTATGGATCACTTTGAATTATTTATTTATACAAGCCTATCCAAGAGGTCGTGCAATACAGGTGCATGGAACACTTCGCATATGCCATTTGAGTCCCTTAATCTAGAAAACACTTCAAAAATGCAAATAGACTTCTAGGGATTTTATCCTTATGAATATCAGAAGCTGTGATTGTTTTCTTTTACCGTAACATCTAATAAAATAAGAGTTCTTATAGCTACGTATGTATTCATACTTTTTAATAAGAGAGAGGTCAGAATTCAGGATTTTCCATTAAAGTACTCATATTTACTGCAATGCAATATATTCGATATATATGCTCTGTTTGGCAATAAAATCAAATGGTATACAGAATTAGAAAAATTATTTATTGCAAAAAATTCTAAAACTCTTAAACTACTTTTCCACATAACTGCCGAAATTTTGCAAGCATTTGTCATGGCGAGGCACAAGTTTTTGTATACCTTCTTCATAGAAGTTTGCCGCCTGTGTCTACAATCAGTTGGAAACATTTTCTTTCAGCTCTCCGTCATTGTTGAAGTGTTGACCGCCAAGGAAAGATTTGAGATGCAAAAACAGATGAAAGTCGCTAGGAGCGAGGTCAGGGCTGTACGGGGGGGTCAAACATGTCCCAGCCAAATCCCTGTAGGATGTTCTTCGCCTCCTTCATCAAAACGGGTCAAAAACTGAAGTGCACTACCATCAGCTTTGTTTTGAGTTGCTCATTAAGAATCTTTGGTACCCAACGTGAGCAAAGTTTACGAAATTTCAGTTTTTCGGTAACAATTTCATGAACTAGTGATTGTGAGACTTGGGGAAATTCCATAGCGAGAGCACTAATTGTAAACTTGTAGTTTTCCACGATATTGTTATCAATCGCGTGAACCAGTTCTTCTGTAACCAAAGATGGACGCCCACTTCATTCTTCATCTTGCACCTCACTACGTCCTTCACTGTCGGACCCATATTCCCACCATTGTATCACTCATCGCAAATTTTCCGATAAATTTCAATTGGTTTCACTTTCCTAGCATTCGGAAAACGAATCACAGATCTGATTTCATAAGCGGCGGGATTTTCGATCAACACCGACATTGTAAACAAGCACAACAAAGCGTACGTGGCTGATGGCGATCTCACAATGGCGCACGTTTATTCTCCTTGATACAGAGCATCTACGGCGCATGTGCGGGATTGCGATCGCAGCGCTGCAGCGGAGATAAATTGAAACAAAACTTACTTTCTGGACGCCCCTTGTATTATAGTGAACAGGATAAGTTTCATTTCATAAAGCAAGATAATCAGCAGATTTCCAAGGAATAAATGCTAAAAAACTTGGAACACATTCCATATCTTCTCGGGAAACAAGCCAGGTGAAAAGACGATTTGAAATTGACGTTTCGGGAGCGTGCATCTCTCCCATCAGGATATTTAAACAAATGCTATAACCACACAATGTATTACTGGATATAACAAAAATATCAACAAAGACAAAACACTATCAATATTCGCATTACCGAACAAAAGACTGTTTTTAGCAAATTAAGTACCAGGTCAGGAGATGGCATGAATTTAGAAAATTAAATAGGCCAATAAACCTAATTACGTAACTTGATAATCGAACTGTATAGATCTATGCTTCTTAAGTCGGCGGATTTCCATTTTAAGGCCGGCTTCCAAGAGGAGCTGAACTGAAATACAGCGTCAAGCGTGCTCCTCTTGGAGGAAATGGCCAAAGTCAATTTAACTCTCCACTCTCAGTAACTTGCATTTTGGTCAACTATTAAGCCTTTCTTTTGATCTGAAGTGCTCCAGAAATTATGAACTAAAAATGTGAATTGAAATTAATTGTTCTTTCACACTAGCCGTGTGTTGGCCACTCTATGAAACGGTAGAGCCAGGCTGAAAAATTCAAATGGCATTCAAATTTTGAGTCTGGCTCTACCCTTTCATAGTGCGTCCTACACACGGCTAGTGTGACAGAACAACTAATTTCCATTAATTGTGCCTAATAGTTGTCCGAACTATAAAGCACAGGCCTTAAAGTACTTACAGCATAGTAAGTCGCCATTAAGGTAGTTGTCTTCATGTTTATGAGAACTCCTAATGGTTTACCGGGAAAACACGAGTCAGTTGGAGAGTTTAATGTCATGTTGTCACGTTGGTCATAGTAGCTCAATGGTATAGAGCGGCTGGACGGAGACCAGAAGGTCCGTGGTTCAAATCCCGGCTATGGCATTGGATTTTTCAGTCTAGCTCTACCCTTTCATAAAAATATGAAGTTCCTAGCAACACTGTCTTACTCAGTAATGCGTAATGAAAAGGAATAACACAAGGCAAGATAGGAAGTTGAAGCATAAACGCGGTAGTCAGGTGTTCACTCTCGAACCGATAACTTGAGAAGCGTAAGTCGTAGAAAAATGACCTTCCGACGGGCTGCCTAAAGTTTTGCCGCATATGCCAAGGCATATCGGAATGTCAAAATTGCAGTAGAAATTTTGGGCACATGAAAAAGAGAAATCTGTTTCCCACACTTGTGCTGTGCATTCCGAACAGGGTAACGCTGCACGCCCCTGATAAAGTCGCTCCAGGCGAGCCCTCCTTAGCTCCGCCTCATAGGTTTTCTAATACCGTACGCCTTGTAAGCACATTAATTTATTCGTTTTGCATTTTAATGTAACAAAATATTGAAATGTCAATTGGGTATATCCTGCATTAAATAGGTTAAATTCTAATTTCTCTTTCCGAAGTTTAACTGCACATTATTTCTTTTAAATCAAACTCTTTAACTACCGCGTATTTTTATGGAAACTTTTGAGTTTGTAAATAGTCTCTCTTAATAGCTTTTGTACTTCACGGTGGTTTATATAGGTAAACAGGCTATTGCAATGAAATGCCTAGCTTTTAGAGGGGCATTGCTGTGGAAGCGTACTCCCCCGAACACTACAGGGCTGCTTGGTCGTTCAGAGCCTCTCTAGGCAATTCTACAAATGGGATGGGTCTTCGAGCTCTGTAGGGACCTGTGCGCGTATCTATAGCCTGCGACATATGGCCTGTAACCTTCTTTGGTAACTTAACTTTCCTGGAAGTAATGGCAACTGTAGGTATACGGAGGTTGCAGTGCCTACCCCTCTGCGCTTTATAATCTACACGTGTGTGTCAAATTTAAGGGAGGTATTTTCAGCCCAGCCTGTATTTGCACCTCCCATCCAATCCAGCTTTGCTTTAAATTTTAATATACAAAAGATAAAGTTCAACATTCAGATATGCGCTGCAGATTTCTCCTCTATAATTTCTGCTGTCTCGCACAGCTACATTTACATAAACGTTAAAACAGTTTATGCTTTAGAATGACAAGCTGGATTTGGCCGCTTTTTATTCAAAGTTTTGGGGATTTGCATATGCACCAGGAGAAGCTGAAGGCATCCCTTCTCCGCCCATTGTGTTTATAAGGCAGAACAAAAGATAGTTGGGCTGGATCCCGGGGGATAGGGGGTGTCATGTTATGCGGGTTTATGACACGCACGTTTTCGTATGCTCGTATACCTTAAACAAAAGCAGGGAGCAACTATCTGCCAGACCACATACCGTGTTCGCTCGAGGGAGTGCAATGAAGCGTGTTTCGCGTTTGCGTGCCGCAAGATATCAAACTTTCTCCCTGTAAGGTTAACCGACAGGAATGAACACCCATCAAAAAGATAACGTGAACGTTTACGAACAAGAAAACTATAATTTGCAAGAATCCGCTGAAAGAAAATTGTCTATACTACAAGAAAAGCACTTTAGTTGGGAAATCTTCTGCTAACTCGCGTTTTAAGATGTTAAGAACTTGAATACAGAGAATATAAAAATCTGAGTTTTCTTGAAGACGTCCAGGTTTCACTCCCGTATTTTAAGGCTGGCTTAGATGCTACACTATACAGTCTGTTTCATTTTCGTTCTCATACTTCCAAAATATTTCTTAATACATTCCCTTAGTTTGATATATTTTACTATATTCGTTTCCAAATCCCCCTTCTTTCTTTCTTTCTTTCTTTCTTTCTTTCTTTCTTTCTTTCTTTCTTTCTTTCTTTCTTTCTTTCTTTCTTTCTTTCTTTCTTTCTTTCTTTCTTTCTTCTTTCTTTCTTTCTTTCTTTCTTTCTTTCTTTCTTTCTTTCTTTCTTTCTTTCTTTCTTTCTTTCTTTCTTTCTTTCTTTCTTTCTTTCTTTCTTTCTTTCTTTCTTTCTTTCTTTCTTTCTTTCTTTCTTTCTTTCTTTCTTTCTTTCTTTCTTCTTTCTTTCTTTCTTTCTTTCTTTCTTTCTTTCTTTCTTTCTTCTTTCTTTCTTTCTTTCTTCTTTCTTTCTTTCTTTCTTTCTTTCTTTCTTTCTTTCTTTCTTTCTTTCTTTCTTTCTTTCTTTCTTTCTTTCTTTCTTTCTTTCTTTCTTTCTTTCTTTCTTTCTTTCTTTCTTTCTTCTTTCTTTCTTTCTTTCTTTCTTTCTTTCTTTCTTTCTTTCTTTCTTTCTTTCTTTCTTTCTTTCTTTCTTTCTTTCTTCTTTCTTTCTTTCTTTCTTTCTTTCTTTCTTTCTTTCTTTCTTTCTTTCTTTCTTTCTTTCTTTCTTTCTTTCTTTCTTTCTTTCTTTCTTTCTTTCTTTCTTTCTTTCTTTCTTTCTTCTTTCTTTCTTTCTTTCTTTCTTTCTTTCCTTCTTTCTTTCCTTCTTTCTTTCCTTCTTTCTTTCCTTCTTTCTTTCTTTCCTTCTTTCTCTCTTTCCTTCTTTCTCTCTTTCCTTCTTTCTCTCTTTCCTTCTTTCTCTCTTTCTCTCTTTCTCTCTTTCTCTCTTTCTCTCTCTCTCTCTTTCTCTCTCTCTCTCTTTCTCTCTCTCTCTCTTTCTCTCTCTCTCTCTTTCTCTCTCTCTCTTTCTCTCTCTCTCTCTTTCTCTCTCTCTCTCTTTCTCTCTCTCTCTCTTTCTCTCTCTCTCTCTCTCTCTCTCTCTCTCTCTCTCTCTCTCTCTCTCTCTCTCTCTCTCTCTCTCTCTCTCTCTCTCTCTCTCTCTCTCTCTCTCTCTCTCTCTCTCTCTCTCT